>OX460923.1:6896364-7251381 GCA_949788335.1 Salpingus planirostris | reverse complement strand
ATTCCCGGGCGCAGACGAGTGGACCACCGAGGAGTACACGGGCAGTCTGGCCGACACGAAGGTGTTCACGCCGAGCGTCCAGGCCGGGGACGGCGAGCCGCCGATCGACGGCGCGGCGGCGCAGCCGGCGGCCGGCGTCCAACAGCAGCAGTTGCCTTCGCCGAGTCCCGTGCAGATCGCGGGCACGCTGAACGCCGCCCAGACCCAGTACCTCAGCCAGCTCACGCAGCAGAACAGTGATAACATTAAACAGTACGGCAGTGCGCAGACGTACCACGCTCAGAACTCGAACAGCCAAGTGTACGGCGCCGCCGGCGACCAGGCGTACGGCGCCCCCCAGCAGCAGTACGGGACGTCGCCGAGCGCCTACGTCAACAGCGCCTACCCGCCCGTCAATAACAGTTACGGGGGCGCCGGGGAGCAGCAGCCGCCCCAGCAGCCCGCCAGGGCCAAGACGCAGAGAGCGCGGGTACCTCCACCGTCCAAGGTGGGACCGATCGACCTTCCATCTTCCCTTTTACCCGATTTTTATTTCATCTGTCAAATATGTCAAAACGCTGGATTGCGATTTTTTCTGATAGTACACTAATTTATCCACGACCCTAAATGAAAAGATTGATTGGGGTAATAAGTTATTCACTGCAAATTTCGGAAACACTTTTTCGACTTCCAAATTACAATCATGGCGGCGAAATTGAATGAATTTTATCACGGTTACTATGGTTACTAAACAAATTGGTACCAACCGTATATCTGCTGCCAAGAAATTCCCTAACCTAACTATGCGATCGGTTTACTTTACACAACAGTGACGTTTAGATGTTCAAAATTGACAACTTTACATGGCGGTCGTGGATAAAAAGAATTATATCAACAAATTCAACTAATCACTGGAGATACGAGCGACATATTTATAGGTATTATAAATGATTATCCGATTTCGGCAGATTCCGGCTAGTGCGGTGGTAATGCCCGGCGATCTGAACAGCAGCATCAGCTATCTGGACGTGCAGTTCGGCGCCATGGACTTTCTGTCGGACGGGACGACCTTCGAGGGCGTCGCGGACGGGAAGTACGCGGGCAATCCGGGCGCCATCGACAGCTCGTCGTCCGTGTCGTCGGCCGGAAACATGGATCTCAGTGCGGCCAACCAGAACTCGACGTTGGACTACACGCCCAAGTCCAACGCCCAAAGCAGTATTAGCTCGGCGCTATCGCAGAGCGTGAGTAATCCTCGTTTTGGGGTTTATTTGAAATCGTTTCAAATTTTCGTTTCGTTTTCTCTAGCTGACAAACACGGACAGCATTCCACAGACGAGCGAGCATTTAACCGGGGCCTACAATTCGGCGCCCAGGAGTACGACGGGAGGTGTCGCTACGCCCGCCGCCGCCCCCTCGGGCTTGGAACTGAAACAGGGCGACGGACACTCGTATTCGCAGTCGTCCACTTACAACTCGTACCAACCCAAATCCAACTCGTACAACGCTTCGACTTACAGCGGCGCTCAGGTTTGTCTATCGATACTATGTGGGTGAACCTAAACTGCATTAACTCATGAATACTAGAGAAAGAAAATTGACAGCTGTCATAATTAATTTTGAAGTTGGGAACTGCCAACCTAAATTTTCGTTCAAGAGAAAAATCCCTAAACTGCTGAAAATGCTAAATCACACGATCTTCAACAAATATGATGAAACGATGACGAGACTGAGGGGTGTCGATGAGGTGGTGTCTATACTCGGGGTGAGTTTTTCGCCCCTCGTTGTGGCGCCACCGAGTCTTCACTCAAAATGTTCGATTTAATGGCAATCTGATTGAAATTTTCGACGCTTTGAAATTATGAAATAAATTTCGATTGGATTCTAATGCGTTTTCTGTCATTTGTAGACGACGGCGAGTTCGTACGGCTCGAACCAGGGGAACAACAGTTACGTGAACAGTCAGGCGGCCTCGTACAACACGCCGAGCAGCAACACCTACCAGAACGCTTACTCTTCGGCCGCCTCGTACCAATCGAACGCCAACGCGGGCTCGTTCCCGTCGATGACGCAAGCCAATTCGTATCCGTCTAACAATCAGTCGTACCAGCAGACCTCAGGCCAGTCGGTGTACGGCGCCAATGCCGGTAAGTTCAACTTGTCTCCCATTTGACTTGTGAGGGGAGTTCGAAGGTTTTTTTTCAATTTCCAGGGTTGAACAACAGTTCGAATTACGGGAACACCACCACGAGCCAGTACAACAGCTACAGCTCGTCGGCCAGCAACCACAAGTTGGGCAAGGAGAGCAGTTCGTACGATTCGGCCTCGAGCGCGGTCAGCAACGCCCAGACGACGTCGACGTCGAACAGTGCGACGTCTACGGCGACGCTGTCGCTCTCGCAGACGACCGTATCTGTCACAAAGTCGACGGCCGCCTTGGGTATTATCTCGACGGGTGATTTCGGGGCAATTTCGATAATTCGCCTTTTTCTGCTTTAGCGAAAAACTCGAGTAGCGTCGTGTCGAACATCCCTCCGGGGGTGGCGCCGGTGATGAGCACGCCTTACATCATGGGGCAGGTCCCTTACTTCCAACCGCCGGTCTATTCTTACGAGGACATGCAGATGCTGCAGCAGAGGTTGCCGCATATGGTGTGTACTGATTCTCTCCATGTGGCTCATTGAAAACTTTAAGACCGCTCGTGTAAACCCTGACCTAATATGATTAGTGTTGAACGAGTGGCCTTCATGGTGCATGTGTGCTTTAATTCATTCGTCCCTAAAGGTGCTCGCATCTCTTTGTCTTTGAGAAAGCGGTGTGAGCGTCGCTTTAGCTTTACACTTTCATTATCCCCCACTTTTTTCCTGTTTTCTTTTCGAATTGGAGACTTGCAGAACCGCCATAACGTCCGTTGACGTCAATATGGCGGTGATGCAAGTGGTGGGTGGGGGTGGAGGGTGCTTTTTATGGGCGCTTGTTAAGAAAGCGTGTGTTTGTGTATAAACTTCTTCTCACTCATCGGCATCAAAATGACTCACCCTGTACGTTACTTGTTTTTTTTTTTTTGTACATAACAACCGTAACTGTGTTTGAATAACAGCTAATTTGTCGCTTATAACCCTTCCGAATAATTGTCAAAAAAAGAAAGAGATGTATAATGGGCGCGCTCGCTTCAATAATTCCGTGGGCTTTTCCCTCATGAATCACGCGTTGGCAAGATGATTTCTCGTTCGGTGACCATGATAACGATCGATGAAAGATGGCGGTCGGGCCAGTCGTTTTGATAAGAGTGACAAGTTCGTTTATGTATCCAGACGACTCCCTACTATGACATGAGTTACCAGACACCGACGACGCTGGCCGCCGTAAGGGACGGCACGTTGGGCAACGTCGGTTACTCGCTGAGCGGCGACGGACGTTTCGCGCGGAGCGACAACAACGCCTCGCCAGTGCCGTCGACGCTCGGCCAACAGACGAGCACGCTGACGCAGGGACACCAGGCGCAGCCCCTCATCGCCGGCACCGGCCCGCCCTACTTCTTCACCACCTTCAACACGCTACCCAACTACGCCCAATTCGGCACCATGTACACGGTAAGTCACCTCGAAACGACTCCAACATCCCTCTCGGGTGCACACATAACCTAAAAGTCGGAAACAATTGAAGTTCGGAGAGTAAATAACCGTTTCCAAGGTAGTTGCTATGTAATTGGCAACGCTGTAGACATTACACACAGTTGACTGTTTTCCGTAGCAACCACGTAGCAACTGCTATTTATCCCCCAAAGTTCAATTGTTTTAGACTTTTAGGTTAGAAAAATTCAAAATGATGAAACGATGACGAGACTGAAGGACGGCCAAGGTGCCGAGGCTCGATTTTCTGTGAGTTTTTCGTAGGATTTCGTCGCCTCTCTGCCTAACCGCTCCGATATGTTCGATTTCGGCAGCCTGATTTAATGTTTGATTCACGCCATTGACGTGGAAATTGGTTCCGGTGATTTTTGTCTGATGTTGGTACCCCTGTTTGGTTGTAGCAACTTCCGGCGGCGACGAACGCGCACGGTACGAGCAACAGCACTCAGTACCCGAAGCCGGCGACTTACGGTTCCGGTTACGGCAGTTACGACGCCCTCAGTCAGACTCAGGACTACACCAAGTCGGGTTACGTCGGTAACAGTCAGGGGCAAAAGGGGGCCGGGGTGAACGCGACTTCTACCGGTTCCAGCGGAAACGATCTGTCTGCGATGTACGGGAAATCTCACGCCGCTCTCGGTAAAGTCAATGTGAGTACTGCTTCCTGGTCTGAAGTTGGCGAGTTTGGTGGTTTATTTATTTTTTCTTTGGGTTGGTAGTCTTACGACAAGCAGTTCCATTCGGGTACTCCGCCGCCGTTCACCGGACCTCTCCATGGCGGGCAGAACGCCGGTTTGGCACCGAGCGGTACCGGTTACGCTCCTCAGGTTTATATTCCAGCGATGACTCCGCATCAACAGCAATTGTCGACTCAGCTCATGCATCAGCCGCTCCATCAGGTACTTTTCAAGTAGATCCCTGTAATGTCGGTCATTACGACAATTATTATTATTCGAAAATCGGCCGAAATTTCTGATTACACTGAAAGCATGAGTGTCTCTCCCTTATTTATTATGATTATTTATTACTATGATTTTATCTTTTTGGCATGTTTCTGTGGTCTCTCTCTCTTTTGGTTCGGTCTGCACTTATTACTGGGCACAGAACGAGGCACTTTTTGGTTATTTTTTGTTTTGCTTGTAGATGGATGTCAGGCACCAAGGCCGACGTGTGGTAAGTCGACTTTCGGGACACGTTACACGCTCAAGTTTTCAGTTTTCGCTTTAACTTTTGTTGTAATTAATGTGCACAGCCTCGTTGTATAAAGTCCGCTTTCACGGTAACAAAAATACAATTAAACATTTCTGTGATCGTGTAAAGCAGGTTTATTGTTTTTGTTGTTTTTTTTTTATGTTCTATTTTACCAGAGGTTGATCACTAGAAGTATTACAAAACAAAACGAACTTATTCCAATATTTGTATGGTTTTTCCACAGTGGTCAGCCTCTCGTCTCTGGGTTGTTTTAATCGATTATGGTTTCCTCATTTCTGATTGGTGTTTTATTTGATTCGTAGGATTCGGGTAACAGCAGCGGGCAACGCTCTCAGGCTTCCAGCCAGGCCAAGGCGGGGGCTAAACAACAATACCAGACCTCGTACTGGAACCAAGCCTAATAAAGAGAGAGAGAGAGAGTTAATGATGATGATTCCGACTAGCCTCGCCCCGCACGCCACCGAAAACTCCTCTTGTACTAATTAATTCATTAATTATTACTCTACGACAAATTTAAAAACTGAATTCGTTTCTATAGTTAGTTGTTATGAATTTAGCTTTTAATGTATTTTATAGAGAAAAACGTATGGAAAACGTCATAAATTATTATTACATAATTAACTGTATTTATTTAATTTTGTTCGTATTTCGTATATTAAAACTAATAATATTGGATTGGAGACTTTAGGATTTTTTATGTGCAAACTATGAAGAAAAAACGAGACTTCTTATCTTGTAATGTAATATTAAATTATGTAATGAGTTGGGGTAAAATTGTGACAGTCTGAGTTATGAAAATAATAATAATGTTTAAGTTCCTTCTTTTTTTCTTCTAAGAGAATATGATATGTAATAGGGAAAATTTAGTTAATTTCGGTGCAATTTTGCCGGTTTGGACTGTGGACGGCGCTGATAATATCACTTTGATTATGATTGTAATCATTCAATTTATTATCAATGGTCTTGTACTTTAAATTCAATTATTGTTATTAAACTAATATTATAAATTTTAAGAGCGAATGATGAGAATTTGGGGCGGTGCGGGAGGTTTATGCAGTCAATTTTTTCATTACTATTTCTTTTCTTCAAACTCACAGTTATCATTTTATTATCATACTTACAACAAATTTCACAATGAAAAGTGTAAATACAAGCTTAGAGGTAATTTTTCGTACTGACTCACATGCTCTGTACCTAGTTCTGCCTGTGCATTGTGCGTAGAGTTAGCCACCTCTCTTTAATAGATGATTATTAATTATTATTAAAAGATCAAAATTAAACTGATACGCGGTCTTTTTTTTCCGACTGATGACGAGGACCTCGAACTTTCGGCCGGTCAGATACACTCAATTGAACAAAATGAAAAAGGGAGGCACGTAAGGCGACACGTTAAGGGTCGCGGCGCCTCCTCGATCGCAATTGGGGCGAATCTCTGCCGGACTTTTCGAGTTTTAACAAATCCAGTGTTTAGATAGATTTTATTAACTAAATTATCTTGTGTATCTATATGCTATTTGTATAAAATAATCACTTACAATAATTATGTAGACACTGTATATGTGTAGTTTTGTTTTTTGTATTTGCTAATTATTTACCGATGGAAAATACACATGGATAAACCTTTTTCGAATAGTTTTTTTTTCATTTTCATATTATATCGTTATATTATTTGGCACTTACCTTGTAGATTTCAATTTTCAATGATCTTGGCAAAATAAAAGATCACGAAATACAGCAACATATAAAAGAGATACTTTATTAATAACAGTCTTGTAATGAAAACTTTTTTGACAGTGAGAATTCTAAGAAGCAATTAATAATTCTGGGCATTTTTTCATTTTGTTAGTAGCTCCCTCAATAATAGAACAGTAATAATAATCGATCGGATACTTAAATAAATATAATAGCAACAAATTATTAAACCCTGCGGATCCGCCGAAGAGACTCATACTATTTACATTTCGATTTTTGTTTTCTCAATCACGGTTACATTTCCATTTAATCAATAATTGTAATATTAATCATAAACATCGACTGTATTATTGATTTTATATCAGAAAGAAGCGTGAAGAACACTTAGAATTATCATTATTATTGGTCGGTACGAAACAAAATTAAGCCTTTTTATCCACGATCGCTAAAAGTTCGATCAGAATTGAGTCTAACAATTTTAAATCACTTAACAGAGCTTTCACTTTCGAATCGACACCACCGCTTGGTTCGGTATCGCCGCTTTTCGGGACCTCTTCACTATCACTTTTGCTCTTTTTACTAGTCGAGTCCTCAGTTTTATCACTAGAATCTCTCGAGGGGCCTGGCCTATCATCGGGAGCACTCTCCGAATTCTTATCCTCACTTTTCCCTACAAAACAAACCGGATAAACATCAAGAAATTTTATCGACGTCATGTTGGTACCTCTCGGAGGCGGCTCGATTTTGCCGACTTCACTCTGCACTTTGGTCTGAAGTTGCTTGAGCGTCTCTTTGAGCACGGGCGGCGGAACCGCTTCCGGACTATTATAAACCAAGATCAGGGCCCTGAGATCCCCCGCCAGCCTCCTGGCCATTTTCGACACCTCCAACGAGCCCACCTGTTCGCTCAACGCCTCGACCGTGTTGTCGATCATCCGCAACGTCTGCTCGGACAGGACGTGGGCCGACACTTTCGGGAAAAACGCGACCAGAAACTCGTAGATCACGTCCACGGTCAGGGCCGCCCTTTCGTCCAAAATCACCGCGTCCACGTAGTCCACGAAGTAATTGCAGGACGTCAGCATCGCTATGTACTTCCGGTCGATGTGCTGCGAAACGATAATCATCAGTGCCGTTTCCCCCTGCAAGGAACTGGAAGCGAAACTTCATCAAAAACTTGAAGCCGCGATCTGACAGCCGGATTGTCATGGCAACAATTTTGTTTTGATTGTTGATTTGCGAAATTCAAGTTTCACTTCCAGTTATGAGGTAATGACAGTTACTTGAGCTTTCAGGATGTCCAACCACAACTTCGGAAAGTAATTGGAATGTAGCGGCACGGCCTCGAACCCGACGACAGCGCTCAGGTTGACCAGCACCTCGGAGACCGAGTCGTTGTTGACGGCCAGCCTGAAGAGTACGTCGATGAAGTCGTGGTAGGGCGTGTAGAACTTGTCGAGGGCCTCGTCGTACTCGGGGTCGACGCCCCGGCCGCACTCGAGCTGGTTGTGGGGCACCGTCATCTGCACCATGGGCCTCAGCGGACGGGCCCCGCCTTTGCCCGCGACCACCGGCAGCGAGTGGCCCCTGCGCGGGAAATACGGGCCCAGGGGGACGGCATCGTGGCTGTCCTGGAAGGCCGAATGGCAGTGCGAGAGCAGAGGCACCAGGATCTGCATCACCTCCGGCGCCATTATCAAGACGAACTCTTTCAAGACGTCTGAAAAAAAAACGCGTTCTATTTCGATACGACTTCTATGGATCTGTCCATCTATCCCGGGTTGTTACATCTGTGACCTGTCAATTTTGACAGTCGGAAGGCAGTGGCGTGCTCACCTATGCAAAGCGACCGCATTTCCGGGGGGTTGTAGGTGTTGAGGAGGGTTGCCAGCTTTCTCAAGACTTCGACCCAGTCTTTCGAGGCCAGCAGGATCCCCCGCGCGTCCTTGTTATCCCTGAAGTTTCTGATACACCGCACTAAATCTTGCATTATTGTCAAGATGTCTAATAGATCGCCCGATACGTGACAAGCTGTGGCTTCATGGAGCATGACGTGTAAATTTTGGAAACTCTGGAGTCACAAAAAATTATTGACAGCATTTCCAGATCGATTTAAAATCGTTTAGTCATACTTCAAATACGATTTGCAGTCCGCCATTGTAAACCACGTAGAGTTTGTCGTCGTTAGACTCCAATAATATCCGGAAAGCTGAAATTAAAGTGCCCCAACTGGTCCTGCCATCTAAACATTGAAGGTAAGTCATGAGGGTGTTCCTCCTGAAGCTGCAGATGTCTCTCTGTTCGGCCTCATTCATATCCGGATGTTTCATGACCATGAGTTGCATCAATTTGAATAATTCTTCAACAGCCTAAGACAATACCCAAAAAATACTAACATTTTCTGATTATAAAATCAACTATACCTGAGTGTACTGGTTAGGATGAGGTGTGATATTCTTGAAAGCCCACTGTAAGTTCTGATGTTGGGCCAATTGTCTCGTAAAAACCCTCGACTGTTGACACATCATTCGTAATAAGCCGTAATAGGCGGGCAACATTGCCCGATTATACATCACAATTTCTTGATCATCGTGATCGGCCCTACGGAATAATTTCACAAATTATCGTCTTCATAACATAAATTAATAGACTTACAAAATATAATTAAATGCGATGTTTTTCGTAACGTGAGCATTTTGAAGCATCAATTGCACATTTTCGGGACAGTCAGTACATACGTGGTTCCAAAAAGCCAGCAAGGCTTGCTTATTGTGATAGGCCGGTATAGAAGGTTCCGACAATTTAGGGTGGAAGAGATGCCACAACTGGAGGAAGTGTTGACCAAACTATTCATGGAAAAATATTAGAAAATTTTGTAAAACAACCGAAAGGGTTACTCACCATTAATTTTTCAGTTCTGGAAATGCAACAGTACATGAGTAGAGCGAAATAAGTGGTGAGTTTCATGGGACCATGTTGTTGCATATCTGTGTAATGTTTAGCGGACGATAAAAGCCTCAAAAGACCGGTGTAAATCTGATGGAGGACCGTTTGAGCCTCGGGTGATAACTGTGGCTCTCTTTGCAATCGGTGAGTTGCCCTGAAACCCTGTCTGAAGGCCGAACTAGGCACCAGAGAAACCAGCAAGTACCCCGCAGCTGAAATTTAATTTAAAACATAAATTACAAAGAAAAAAACTTGCAATGTCGCCATTTGAATTATTTCGAATTTTGACAGTTGATTGCAAGTTTTTTTTAATTATTTTGGAAAGTTACCATTCCGAACTCTCTGATTACTGTGAGCAATCAGGAAGTGTTCAAGCCAGGAATCCATCGAATTTAGAACCCACTGGTGAACCAGTCGATTTCTCGTAACTTGCAGAGCCAACCAATCGAGAGCCGAATAAGGGCAACACTCTGCTGCTTCCCAAACCTTTTGCAAAACCAACTGAGTGAAACACGGTTGGGATGAACTACTCCCGGAATTTTGACCAGAACTTTCAGTTAGCAGAGTCAAAATTTTGAAGAAAGGCTGACAAGTCTACGGAAATGCCATAATTACTTACAATCGTAGACAAGTTACACAAAACTCACGTCAGAGTGCCTAGAAATCGCCTGCGAGATCATGCAGATTATCGCTTGCGCTAACTGACTATTGCCTCTACATAATGAATGCACCAAGTTCCTGGTTTGTTGCAAATTGATGTTGTCTTTGATCTGTTGGAACAAGAACGGAAAACATTTACCCTCGGCAATGGCGCCGTAGTCTTTGTCGCTCAATTGCAACTTCATGTTCGTGTCTCGGCTTTTCTCCACTAGCGACGCCACCAACGTTATCATCTTATCGAGCGACGCCGGTTTATATTTGTCCGTGGGAAGAGGCACGACTTCCTCTTCTTCTTCGCCCTCGCTCACGTCCACGAAATCGTTCGCTTTTTGACCGAGATAGAAGTGAACCATCGTACTGATCGCCCCGACGGCCAGTAAAAATTTCGATTCCTCTTCGCCCATTTTACTGAACTCGTAGAGGAACCCGAAATACTCGGTCAGATGTTTCAGGTGAGGTTTCGCACCGTGCTCCATCTGAGGAAAATCAACAGCGAATGTCAAGATGGCCAGCTGTCAAAATGGCGGCTGCGGAATGATAATCACCAGTGACAGGAGAGTTTTGATGAATTTCGTGACGCAGGACGCGTTTCCTATTTTAGACGGATCGACGTTTTCCTGACTGTTTGACGAAGTCGACACGTCCGGATCCACCGACAGATATAAACTCGAATGCGTCTGTTTCAGACGTTGAATCACATGAATGCACAGCCTTTGGAACATTTGCCGGACCATCTGATTCGGACATTTAAGCAGAACTTGGACCGGCCACCAAGTGTCATTGGCCATGTGCTCCAGGAACCACACGCAGGCCTCTTGACAGGCGTTGAATTGCTTCGTCACCAATTCCACCCACTGCACCATCGTGGGCTAGAAAACGTCACAAATTGGATTACAACGTACAAATTCGTCATTTTTCCATCTCTAACTTTTTCTTTAGCGTGGATGAAAGTCTCTATGAAAAACGAGGTGGACAACTGCGCCGCCTTCTGCGTGATACCCGGTTCGATCGGTAGAATAGTTTGCGGAATGTACCCACAAATTTGCCACATGAAGCTAGAAATCAGGAAACTGTATTACCGACATTCTTGTTGAATAACGGTAGAAACGAACTTGAAATAAGTGTGTTCGAAAATGTTCTTATCCTGTATAAAGTGCATATTATCCTGCCAGATCCAATCCTCCAATTCTTTGCTCAATTCGAACGTTGTCGTGGTAGTTGGCGCCACTTGAGCCACCTGTAAAGCTGATTCGGCAGTTTCGGGTGTCGTCGAAGAACTCTCGGTTTTATCGGAAGCCACCAGAGGGCAACGTTCGTAGAACAACATGTAGGCGCTATTGGTTTTCTCGAAACTGAAGTCCATGAATTTATCGGTGACGCTGTCATAAGTTTTACTCTGAGAAATAAGCCGAATAAGAAACGTCAAACGGAAATGAAGAGACCTGCATTACCGTCATTTCACCCCCGAAACATTCGGCAGCTATCTGATTGGGATCGAACGGTTTCACTTCGGCATCGTTGAACAAGAACCATTTATCGCGACATCCGGCAGTGCGGTCTTTGATGAAACTGTAATAATGGCCGCCATCGGCAGTGCCTGTATGGACCGTAACCCCTATCAAGTCATACTCGTACTGTTCGTCCTCCGGTTCGTGCGATTGGATCATGTCCTCTGAAAATTCACCTTGGAAAGCTAATAAAAACTGTAGATGACAAATCGAAAGTACCTTGATAGTGTTGGGGCATCAGCTGCTTCTCGACGTAGCCGGCCATGTTCAGTCTCAGCGGGAACGAAAAGTGCGTGTTGACTTTCTCTTTGAGCATCGTGAGCATGTTGAAGGTGTACCGCATTGTGTTGAAACACAAAATGTGCGGCAACTTCTTGAAGCAGGCCCTCTTTTCCGCCCTGACCTTTTTCCCGCATTGCGAACAAGTGTACATGTTGTCCCCCTCTAGAGTGTCTTTCACCGTGACCTCATCTAAAGACTCGTACAAGTTACGCATATCCGCCACTTGACATCTGACAGTGTAAAACTCCTCTAAAGTGCGACTGACGTGGTCGCAATCCAGAGAAACCACGTTATTACTGATCACGCCGCAAAAGAGCTTCTTCACGACCGCCTTCAAAGCCGGCGTCATCTCTTCCAGTTTACTGACCAAATCGATGAAGAATTCCGCCATGTCTTTCTGTTCGGCAGTGTTTAGCGGTTGATGGTCCATGGTGTACACTTTGCAGAAACTGCGAGGGTTGTAGGCTTTCCGTTCGCTCTCCATGAGATAGGCGAACATCCTTTGGAGCTCTTTCAGGGTCGGCTCGTGTTTCGAGTGCTCGGTATTGGCCGCCAAAATCGACGCGCGGGCTTGGGGCATCATGTACAGATGCTGCATGCAGGACGCCATGTAGCAGGTCGCCCCTAAATTCGTCAACCCCACGTAACCGCATTCCGAGCGCCCGTCCTCGTGGGGCCAATAATCCCACTGGTAGGGAGAATGCGGCCCTGGAAAAGTTCATTATTCGCGATTATGGTTAAGCAATATGGACGCCCGAATGCGGCGAATGTTGTTGATATTGCCTAGCAACCAGTAACAACAGATTAGTTGCTATCAACAAAAATCGCCGCGTTTGGGCTGCCATTCTGCTTATAATCGAGAATCGTTGAAAATATTAACAATTACCGGGTTGATGTTGTTTGAGTAGTTTCTCGTGGAGGATCGAATAGTTCTGGGGGGCTCCTTTGACGAACTCCACCAACAAATCGAAAGCGGCGGTCCTGGATCGAGGCGACTTGCATTTAGGCACGTGTCTCAATTTCGGATTGGGCAGGGCGAACAGAAAATTAAAGACCTCGGCCAAAAGCTCCTGCCCTTGTTTGCCCACTTGAAAAGGCGGCCGATGTTTGATCAAATTCGTCAGCAAATTGATCAAACCTATGAGCCCGTCATCGTCGGTCGTCCTGTGCCTCGTTTCCAGATACTCCCTCTTCAAAAGCGACCTCGCGATTTTCTCCGTGAGCCCGTCAACATCGATCACGCAATTCTGCGGGTCCTCTAAACTCTCCTTGATCAAATCATCGGGGAGACTGTCGACTAGACGTGCCACCAACCAGAAATAATCGCGACAGGCAGGTCCGTACGGCTCTTTACCTTCTTCCGGCACTGGAAGGGCCTCGAATTTAAGCGCTCGCATATTTTCTGCCTTATCCAGATACATGAGGAGTTCGGAGAGCATCGGAGCGACTAGACCGCTTTCTAAAACGTCACCGCTAGCTGACACTCCTAAACATAGGCGATAAACTGCGGAGCAAACTTCACGCCTAACTGCGGGTTCCGGGTCTTCCAAGACCATCCGTTGTAACCAAACCGAGAAATTCGGCGATTGGAACAGCGCTAACCTCGCCTCTTCGCTGCAATGCAACCAAGAAACCAGCAGCGACATGGCGTAATGCACGACTTGCGCCCTACCCCAAAACCCGGTCTTGAAATAGTTCGGGTCTTTCGGCAGTGAAGCCTCTTCAAGGATGCTCGTCAACTGCGGCATCGTTGTCTTGACGTCGATCATCGCCATCATGGCCTCGTTGAGATTCGGTATCACAATTTTATCACTCCGAGACGGGCGCGACTCTATCGGCAAAGGTTCGACTCCCAGCTGACACAAGATTTTCAAAAGAGACGCCAGGCAGTCCTGCTGCCATTCGGTGCCATTACCGCCGTCTCTCTGCAAAACCCCCGACATAAAAATGTCGAAGAGATGCCTTAAGCCGCCATGTTGGATGAAAGTCCTGCACCACGGTTCGGCCTTTTCGTCCGACTTGGACTTGGCACTCAGCGATTCGATTATGTAAAGCGAATACATGAGCTTTTGGGCACTTGACGGATCTAAGACTTCCGCCAGAGGGGTGTCCAGTTGTTTGAAACCCTGCAAAAGAGTCGGACTGGTCGGGAGCAGACTCAAAATGTCCCAAACTCTGCGACTGAGCACTTGGGCCTTCGTGTGAGGGATGTGGCGGCCCCCCTTTATCGGCACCTTCATCGAGCTCAAAGTGTGCATCAACGAGAACAGCTGTTCGAAGTAGTTCGGCCTTAAGAGCAGGAGGGTCGGTATGGATTCTCGTGGGGGTGGGGGTTGCATCGACGGCAAATCCATGCATTCTCGTTTTTTCACGTTCCTTGAAACCCCGATCGAGATGTAGACCATCTGGTTGTCTTTGAAACCCATTTCCGCTAGCGTTTTCTCGTCGCAATCGATCGTGAGCTCCTGCCCCTGCGTTATGATCCTGATCCAGGTGTCGTTCATCTTCGGCGGGTGACTGCTCCCACCCTCTTCTTGACCCTTCATCTGGACACAATAAATAAGGAATTAAGACATGAAATAATCGGTCTCCAAAATGGCCGACCGCTCACCACGTTCGGTCCTTCGGCCCACTTGACTATCTCGGCCCGAAGTTCGGCGACGTAATCCGACGTCAAAAGGTCCAAGTAGCACCGTTCTGTGGAGCTGCCCGATTGCACTATCAATCTGATGGGAGTGCCGCACCTTTCGCTCGAAGAGGCCGAGTGACTGCCGATCCCCTTGCCCTCCAAAGTCCAGCGACGCAAGTGGTAGGCGTAGCGACGCCTGAAGGTGTCCAGGTGACTTTTCATCAGCAGCAGCGCCCTCTGGATGCACAAAAGTGGCGGCTCTTCGTTGCCGCTGCTGGACGACACCAAATCCTCGGTGGCCGCCTTTAAATGAGTCATGCATTGCCAGACGAATTGGCCTTCGTTCTGGAGATTCTGACCCATGTAGTAACTGTTGATGTACTGGATGGCCGCCATGCTGACATCTGTCAAAATTACAGTTTTCTGTAATTTTCTAGTTTCACGAACGCTTGGAAATTTCTTACCGGTGTTGATGGCCCTTAGGGCGATTTTCCACATGTGATCCATACCGACATTGTAGCTTTCTCTAGCCGATTCGCTCCCCATATTTATCGTTAATAAGTGGTTGAGACTGCACAATTGCTGGAATAAACTCAAACAGATCATGCTGAACCTTTCGGGTGGCAAACTGGGCAAGTGATGCATGTAAAGTCTCCTCAAAGCATCGATTTTGAGCGCGTGCAGTTCGGTGGTTTTCGTTTGAGACAACAACCAACTGAACAATTCGTCCGAACACTCGCAATCGTAAGCCAGACATTCCCAAAGCGTGTCGACCTGTTCGATGCTCAACCTGAAACAGACGGCTGTGACAAACGTCGGTAATGCAGGTTGCTAGTTTTTACTTGAAAGTGTTGGGCGAAACCACGGGTGAAAAAACGGCAGACAGGAAATGCAATCGCACTTGCACTTGCATTTGATGCGTGTAAAGGGGCAGGGATTTCGTCGGATTCGCGGTGTAACTTCGGAGATTACTGAAAAAGTGTTTCATCATGTGATGCTGCCTTTCGGCCCAGTGAGTGACGTGGTGCATGTCCAGCCCTCTGAACGACGTCAACAATTTCGGGAGCATTCGCAAAGAAACGACCACCGAGACGTTGTTGGCCAGATTGTGCAGACAGCCTTCGATGAATTTCATCCGGATCTCTTTATCCGGAGTGTAGCAAATCAAATTGCACAGAGTCTTCTCGGCTTCTAAAGCCAATCCCTCACCGAGATAACACTGAAAGGGACGTCCAACGTATGATTTTATACGGTTCGAATGAGATATTCTTACGATTTTATCGTCTTGTAGTAAATCCCAAAGTAAGGTATTTCCAGGTTGGCACACGTTATCCGCTTTGAAGCAGGCTGAAAGTCGCGGATCCACCCTAACCGGTGACTTTTCGGGGGAGGATTGGTTACCGAAGGCGTGTAACTTGATCTGGCCCTGTTTGGAAAATCGGCTAATTACAGGTTTCTGTAATCGTTGATAAAACCTTACGTGTTCAGTTAAATGCGCTAGTTCTTCTTCACACCCGGACTCTTCCCCGTCGAAATCCGCCATATTCTTCTCGGATTTGTTGCTCATCCTCGACGAGTAGCTACCATCGGCATCACCTTCCACTTCCGCTTCTTCACCGCTAAGCATTTCGAGAAGGTGACTGAAAACATTCAAACTGTAACCACACCACCAAGAGATTAGACTCACTTCGGCCCTCTTCCACCTAATCGAAGTATCGAAAACTCACCCTCGACGCGAATGCAACGTCGTCAAAAAATTCGAACAGGCGGCCTGATGGCCCTCGAGAGTGACAGATTCTTTACCGACATCGCTACAGGACGAACTCTCGTCCAGATAATCGCCCGACTTGAGATTGGCCTCGACCAGACCTGTCATTTGGGCCGGCAGCACCAAAGCGGCGGCCGCCACCCCTTTGAGCGCCTTCATCTCGCTATCCGAATCGACGTCTACGTCACTTAACGCCTCTATGGCGCTAATGGCGACCATCCGCTTGTTGTGCGCCCCTTTCCGCCTTTTCATCCGCGGCTTCCTCAGCATTTTCCGCCTTTTTCGCAACTTGACGAACACGTCCTCGACGTCGGCCTCGTCCTGCGAACTGCTCGTGCCGATGTCTTCTATGCCCTCGGGGAGGACGTTCAAACCGGACAGAACTTTCTTCCGGACCGCCGATATTTGACGTTTGTCGCTTTTCGATTTGGCCGAGAGGGCGCGCTTCTGCTTGTCCGAGGACGGGCTGGTCTTTATCGGTATGCCGTCCACTTCCGGATCCGTGCTGCTACCGCAGTGCCCTCTTTCCAGGGTTTGCTTCCTGGCTAGTTTACACGGAGGCGGCCCTGCCGGATCCCCGATGAGCGGGGCGTCGTCGTCGTCGATTTCCACCCCCTCGATGTCCTCGCTGTCGGATTTGTGACTCTCCGATTGGCCCGAGCTCTCCCCCTGAGATTAAACGACATGACAGTTGGCAAATGAGGTGGTTATAGCTGTCACAAATTATCTGTGCCCCAAAATCGGAAACGCTAATAAATGAAACCAAATTTTGGACTCGGTACTAAAACCGTCAGTAGCACCGCGATAGTAAGCTTTCTCCTTGGGTTCAAACCAAAGGACAGGAGCATTGGATATTTTTCAAAACGTCAAAATATTACTCGTTAACTTTTGACCGCTAGAGGTCTCACTGATGTTTGGAATCGCCAATAGGTTGAATGTCTCCTAAATCAACAAATAATATCTTGCCTTCGGCCCCAACCTCAACTTTCTTATGCCACTGTCAACGTGGTTTCTATCTAATTTCCGAAATTTCGTTCAGATAATTTGGGACGGCTATATCAGGGAGAATGACGCCAGAGTCGCCACCCATGTTCGAGGGCCGTCTCTGCGCCCTTCCTTGCGGGCGGATCGGGGGGATGCACAAAAATACGAAAGGAGTACAGAGTACTCACGTGCTCCTCCTCCGAGTTGCTAGGGTCGATGCTTACGCTATTCTCCGAAGAGGTGGCGCACTTGTGCAGCACTATGCCCGCGTTGGAGGCGGCCACGTTGATCAGCCCCACTTCCGGGACGACCCCGCCTCGGGACCAAACTGCCTTGATCAGGGCGGAGGCCAGATAGAGCGTCTGAAAAATCGGTAATAAATCTACGAAAAACCAAAGCCACCCGAATGAGAAAATACTTGTTCTGTGTGCTCCTTCGGCTCCAATTTCGTGAGTAAGCTGTACAGATGGAGAGTCGGGGGCGCTGCCAGGTGCTTGACGAGACCTGGCAACAGGTCGTGCACCGGTTTCGAGCAATGTTTCAATTGTGCTGCAGCCCAAATCACGTCCATGTGCTCGCAGGTGATCCGGCCCTCCATCGCGAGGAAGTTGAGGATGATGTGGCTCTGCTTGATGACCTCCACGTGCAGGTTCGGCCCGAAGATGTGCGCGATTATGCTGTTGCTGATGAGCCAGTCGGCCATGTGCCTCGGAGCGGCTTCGGCCTCCGGCAGGGACTCGCCGACGCACAGTTCGGCCAGGACGCCGATTTGGTTGTTGATCTGCGTGATGCCGGCCAACCGCATCGTCAGGGTGCTCGACGTGAAGTACTTGAAGGCCAGGTCCAAACCGTCGATGTCGAAGGCAACTGGGGTGTCCAAGGGGTCTTTGATGGCGTTCCACATGAAATCTTTCAAAAGGAGACGTTAGTTTCTTAATTGAAAATTATTCGCGACTTGCAACACAAGTTTGGATATTTACCTGCCATGCTTTTAATCGTGGGAGCTCGTAAGTCCTGATCTGATAATTTGCACATGTATCTGAGAACGCAGGACCGCAGGGGTACCAACATCGAGACCATGCTCTTATAATTCATCCACAATTTCAAGTTACCAACTAAAAAACAAGAAAACCATACAATAAAAATCTCTAGTAATTAAAGTGATAGTGATACCGATAGAAATCATTGCGTGGGCCGTTGAGACTGACAGTAATTCGGGAGATAGTTGAGTGAAGCACGCAGTCATCGCCAAGAGTCCACCCATCTTGCAAAACCAGCTGACGTTTTTCAGGAGATAGATGGGAATTTCCGAATCGTGAAGGTCGCAGAAAAAGTCTAGGTTTTGCATTTCCTGTTGGGTTAGCTCATCTAACTTTGTTTGAAACGTGTGCTTGTAAGCAACGTAAAGAGGGAAATTTAAAAGGAAAATTTTCGAGACTAAGACTAAGAGTTTATCACGCTCTTGGATTTCGGCGAGGTCTTTTCCGCTAGGTTTCGCGGGACTGGAGTCTTCCTTCTCTTTCTTTTTAGTGGTGGCACAAAGCTCGGCCCCCTTTTCTGATAGTTGTTTCAATTGGCACACCACCATGTAGATGAGGCCCTGAGTGATGTAGCTGAAGCGTTCGAGATTCTTGGGATCTCGGTAGCAGCACATGCATTGCCTGTAATCGATTTTTCGACATTTAGGATTGATAAATTGTTCAGAATTGGGGACATGGTACCTTGCAGGCCATGTTTGGACGTAAACATAGACCACATCCACTTCGTGTTTGGTAAGAGTTGGCTGTTCATTGGTTTCTCTGCACACTTGGGCCTCATCTGAAAATGATTCCCGGTGAAATAGGGCGCCTTGTCCTTAATTGAACTGGGGCGTTTTGAAGATGTAGAACTTACACGACACCAAGAGCTGTACGAAATCTGAACATGCATCACACATGTTTATGGGTATGGTGGGATGGTTCAGGATGTTTTCATAGTTTTCGTTGTAATTTCCATTAATTAAAATGCGTTTTTCTCTGTGATTACTTGCCGATCAGATGTTGGCGATTTAACAAGAAACATCGGCCATTTTGAGAAACGTCTTTTTGCAAGTCAAATGTCAAAATTCCGACTTAAACTTGTGTGAAGTTGGCGTCGCATTCTTGCGCCACCACAGAGTTCTCAAAAATATTGTGTAGCGGCGTTAAGTCTGGTTAGGTGTAGGACGTGATCTGTCAAACGTCTAATTTTGTTGAGGAGTTGTTGGCCTACGTACGTACGTCCCTTCAAAAGTTGAGACTGAGCAAGACTAGGGCGTACTATGAGGGTGGTGGCTGCTGCGAGTTATTGAAATCTGATGACAGATCACGTCCTACACCTAATCAGGCTTAACGCTGCATGACGCTGCTAACTTCATGGTAGGCTGCCGGTTACGGGTTTGTATAAATACGTTCCTTGATAAATACGGTTCTGATGAATGCCGCGTCGGATTTTTTTCTGGTTTGGAGTTGTTACGAAGTTTCGAAGTTCTGATAAAGTAAGTGCATCCTCGAATAATCTTCTAACTTCATAGTTGTAAATGTCAATTTGACAGATATCTGACAGTTGTTTGACAGAAACCGGACAAAATTATTTAAGGTTATGTTTGTTGTGATTTGAAAGTCGGTTTTCTCTGATTAATTTAAGAAGTTCTATATCAATACGATTACAAAAGCAAGTCACAGATATAATGGATCCTCCAGGAACCTCCAAACGACAAAATAACTCGATATTAGACGAAAATTCGGATGACGATATCGGTCTTCAAATCGTAGAAGAGGGCCCCAAACCCAGACGTAGATCTAAACCGGCTCTAGACGATACCGCCAAGAAAATTATAGCGTGTGTTGAGAAACACATTGAAGATACCTTAGAGGAAAAAGCAACCAAGACCAATTTAACCCCTTTAAATGTAAAAAATATTCTAAAACATGTTGTGACAAATGCAGACGTTTTAGCATTAGTTCGGCATGTTGAGAATCCTGAGGAAAGTGCCAAGCCCCTTGCGGCTTACGAGCCGAAATGTACAAGAGCCAAAACCAAAGAAATGTTGTCGGCACAACCACACAATCCCAGTATCTTGCCATGGGCTTCACCGCCACAAACTCCATCAGAAACGCACATGCTCCTCCAAGAGGAGGCACTGGAGGAAGATTCTTCCGGGGACGAATATGTCCCTAACGGTGACCAAGAAATTTCACCCGCCAAATCAATCAATAAGAATGTTGCTAATATTGCTTTAAGAACGCGCTCAAAGTTTTGTCTAAGCGATACTGCTTTAGAGACAATAGAAGAAGCCTTCATTCCTCCTGATATCACTACAGATATGTACGACATGGATTGCGATGATGACGTTTGGACTGATTTCTTGGCTACTTTCACAAAACCTCTAGATGAAGTCACTAAACAAGCGGAAGATGAAGACCATGATCCGGAGTATAACATTCTAGCAGATGAAGAAATAGATCAAGGTATTGTATTAAATTGATTAATAATTATTCAACAAATTGATGAAATAAATAACTTCTAGTGGATAGAGAAGAACTTAGGGCTGATAGAGCTGTGACAGTATCTCGTAAAGAATTGAACGCTTTGATGGCAGAACTATTCGAATACACAGATGTATATGAGTCTAATCAAATACGTGAGAAAAATCGCGAAACTCAAGTCAGCAATAATAATCATCTGGATAGTAATGGTGATAATCATGAGCCTTTTGATGAAACTGATCATGATGATCATGACCAATCCTTGACGTCGATTAAAGATGAACCTATTTGTGAGCCTATTGTGACAATTCTGATATCTCAATTGCCTCTATTAGCTCAGCAAATGCGACAACATGTCCAATTGTTGACTCAGAATTTTTTGTTGACTTATGATCATCCCGAACTTGGAGATTTTGCGACTGAATGCAAGGAATATTTAGAAAATTTCAAAGCTGCCAAGGAAGGGAAAACTGCTTCATTGTTTGATACTGTTAATTTAATGGACGCTTTAAAGTTAATAGAAGAGTGGGAGCATTTATTTGTTACCAATTCATTAGCAGCTCTAGAGACCAAAATGTAAGATATAATTGATTATTAATATTAATTACATTCATTACATACATATTTGAATTTTTAGGCATGTGCAAACAGTTCTCTGTGATTGGTGAGTATAATACAGGTTTCATTAAAACATTAAATTTAAATATTTCTTTAATAATTCAGGAATAAATCAAAGCTGGCTGGTACTTTATATGTCCCCACATTTCCACCTCTACTGATGGATACAATTTCTAAAAGTAAAGTCTTTCTCTTCCCCAACCTTTTACCAAGGGTTCCGTTTAAAAGTAACAACACCAAACCATCACGAAAATCCTACTTTTTCACCAACTCAGAAGACAAGTAATTAATGGGTTTCTTTTTGAATTTATGTTATTTTTTTAATATTTGGTTTTACAGTTTGATTGCCATATTTTTGGAGCTAATAATGCCGACTTTGGAACAGGATCCATACCATCTAACTTCCATGAAGAAAGTTAATCTCAGACATTTATCGTTCTACATCCACAAATATTTAATGACGAGCGTCAGTGAGTCGTCAATTTATAGGAACATTGCGAAGAAAAAGAATCCCTTGAGTGGAGACAACCCCATAAAATATTACTTTAAACACCACAAAGCGCCCATTACATATCATTTTGCGACTCCCTTGGTTCTCAATATGAAAGATGTGAAAGCGCCTAATGAGGTCGCACCAGAATTGCTACCCTATCAGTGGAGGGAGTATTTGCACCCGAAGCCCAAAGAGGTGAGATTATAAATTTATTCAATTTTTTCATTTGGCGGGATTTCGTTGAATAAATCTAGTGCGCACTAAGTGCAATTTCTAGAAGCGTGATTGGATAAAATAATTGATCACATTGCACTAATTTTTCCAATAGAAAACGCCATGAACCGTCAGCTGTCAAATGTCAGTTAGCTGTACTTGTGTGAAGGTAGCTCCCCGTATCCACCTCCCAGCGGCAGCTCCCGCCAGCTCCCTGGCGCATTCAATCCCCACCCTCAAGACAGATTCACACCATCGAAATATGTCTGTACCTTATGCCGACGGTGCGGACACTGAATTTGTAGCGACTTGCCCTTCACCACACTATCGCAGACGAACACGAAGAGTGCAGGAAAAAATCCCCATCGTGCTACAAATTAGGGAACATCCCCAAACAAGGCGTGAAATGAGCAAAAAGTTGAAAATTCGAAAATTCGAACATTTTTTTTTTCTCAGATAAACCAATACCGGACGCATGTATCTACTCCCGATGACTCAATTAGAAGCCAATTTGAATTTTTTATCGATATCTCGACTAATAAGAAAGTTTCGCCACTTTGAAGTTTGCGAAAATCGTTGAAATTTTCATAAAAATTTCATGTCAAAAATTTAAAAAGCACGATTCTCGGTCAATTCGAAAGCTTTTTGCACATGTCCAAACTGTTTTCGATAGATTTTTCGATTCTCTTTCGATTGCCGGGTCGCCCGAATCGATATCTCGATCGGTTCAAAAGTAAGACCGGATTTAATTTCACGAGACCGATGATTTGGTGATTTTTCGGAGACCATAATTCACATGAAAAATTACTTTTTTCCAATGCGCTCTAGGAGCATTTGGTATATTTTTTGACGCTCTTTCGAATGCGCGGCCGCCCATCCCGATCAGAGCTTCAGTTCGAAAGTTATGGTCGATTGAAAATTTCGAGCAAAATTTGTACCCAAAGTGATGGATTTTCGAAAAAATCGAAAATCACTAAATGTCGTCCAAATCGAAATCCAGACACTTTTCCCGATAGATTTTGAGCTAACTAAACGATTCCCGGGTTGTGCGACTCGATAGCTCCACTAATAACGAAGTTATGGCCGTTTGAAAATTTTACTCTATTTTCAACGGTACGGCAATATTAGACGCATTTTCTCACTTCAGATGACTCAATTAGAACCCAATTTGAGTTTGCCGTCGATATCTCAATAAATAAAGAAGTTACAGCACTTTGAAATTTTCAAAAAGTTGAAAATTCGAAAATTCGAACTTTTTTTTTCTCAGATAAACCAATACCGGACGCATGTATCTACTCCCGATGACTCAATTAGAAGCCAATTTGAATTTTTCATCGATATCTCGACTAATAAGAAAGTTTCGCCACTTTGAAGTTTGCGAAAATCGTTGAAATTTTCGTTAAAATTTCATGTCAATTCTCGTGAATATGCCCATTTCACGCCTTGTTTGGGGATGTTCCCTTATTTGTAGCACGATGGGGATTTTTTCCTGCACTCTTCGTGTTCGTCTGCGATAGTGTGATGAAGAGCAAGTCGCTACAAATTCGGGAAGTCTTTCAAAATAAATTAAAACCGTAAAAATGCTCATTTCACCCCTTGTTTGGGGATGTTCCCTTATTTGTAGCACGATGGGGATTTTTTCTTGCACTCTTCGTGTTCGTCTGCGATAGTGTGGTGAAGGGCAAGTCGCTACAAATTCGGGAAGTCTTTCAAAATAAATTAAAACCGTGAAAATGCTCATTTCACCCCTTGTTTGGGGATGTTCCTTTATTTGTAGCACGATGGGGATTTTTTCCTGCACTCTTCGTGTTCGTCTGCGATAGTGTGATGAAGAGCAAGTCGCTACAAATTCGGGAAGTCTTTCAAAATAAATTAAAACCGTAAAAATGCTCATTTCACCCCTTGTTTGGGGATGTTCCCTTATTTGTAGCACGATGGGGATTTTTTCTTGCACTCTTCGTGTTCGTCTGCGATAGTGTGGTGAAGGGCAAGTCGCTACAAATTCGGGAAGTCTTTCAAAATAAATTAAAACCGTGAAAATGCTCATTTCACCCCTTGTTTGGGGATGTTCCTTTATTTGTAGCACGATGGGGATTTTTTCCTGCACTCTTCGTGTTCGTCTGCGATAGTGTGGTGAAGGGCAAGTCGCTACAAATTCGGGAAGTCCTTGAAAATAAATTAAAACCGTGAAAATGCTCATTTCACCCGATGTTTGGGGATGTTCCCTTATTTGTAGCACGATGGGGATTTTTTCCTGCACTCTTCATGTCCGTCTGCGATAGTGTGGTGAAGGGCATGTCGCTACAAATTCGGGAAGTCTTTCAAAATAAATTAAAACCGTGAAAATGCTCATTTCACCCCTTGTTTGGGGATGTTCCTTTATTTGTAGCACGATGGGGATTTTTTCCTGCACTCTTCGTGTTCGTCTGCGATAGTGTGGTGAAGGGCAAGTCGCTACAAATTCGGGAAGTCTTTCAAAATAAATTAAAACCGTGAAAATGCTCATTTCACCCCTTGTTTGGGGATGTTCCCTTATTTGTAGCACGATGGGGATTTTTTCCTGCACTCTTCATGTCCGTCTGCGATAGTGTGGTGAAGGGCATGTCGCTACAAATTCAGTGTCCGCACCGTCGGCATAAGGTACAGACATATTTCGATGGTGTGAATCTGTCTTGAGGGTGGGGATTGAATGCGCCAGGGAGCTGGCGGGAGCTGCCGCTGGGAGGCGGTTACGGGGAGCTACCTTCACACAAGTGTTAGCTGTCACTAGTGTCATTGAAGTAATTTTATTTTGCCGACCCCAACAAAAGCTGATTTACTCATTTTCTTTCCTCAGGACGTAAATAATAAATCACCTGTCTCCATGCAAACGATTACCCTGAGTCCGGTGAATATAGCGCCACAAATTAGAATAATCAAATCGCCCGGATATATCGCCTATTTTCCGCAAAAACCCATTGCTCGAAGGCTACTACATCAACCCAGATTTCGGACCATTCTACCCAAGGATCCTATAGAAATCCTACAACCGGTCAAGTATTATAAGACGAGAAGAAAACGTACTGTTACCCCTCGGAAAGGAAATCCTGGTAAAGTCAAGTCTCCCCCAATTTTAAATTCAAAGATTTCCCTACTTATGGAGAAGATACAACAAGACGAATTGTTACCTGATATGCCTAATTTGAGTAGTACTCCTCTTAAAAATGCACCTTCAACGTCAACCGCAGCCATCAATGAGAAACCTGAAGTCGAAATTCAGACTTCTCATCAAATTCAAGAATTATCCTTTGAAAATATTTTGCAACGGTGTAAGGATGTGGGAAGTCCGGAAATTTCTGGGGTAGTACGAAGCAATACAGAAAGTTCCACTGAGGGCGAAGAGAGAGATAATCCTGAAGATATAGACGAGTTGATGAGGGCAAGTTCCACTGTCAAAGTTGTGACGAAGAAAGAACCGTCAGGAGCCGAGAAGAAAAGGACTAAGATGAAGAGGGAGTTTTTAGCCAACCTGACAATGGCCACTCCTGATGACCCACAGACTGCCCATAAACGCCAAGTTGGTAATGAATGATTGCAATTAAAAATTTCACTTCTAGAATTATTATTGTAATTTTTTTTATAGATTTAGCTGAAGCATATTTTGCTAAACTGAAAACTACACTAGAGGATAAGGATTATTCAAAGCTCGTTAAAATCTTGAAGAAACACAATGAAAAATCCGATAGATTTATTGATCTTTACAATAAAATTCAAGGAGTAATATCGGTGAAATATCCGCAATTATCCAACGAATTTCTATTATTTTTAACAGACATTCAAGCCCACAAAGTCGGCAAACTTATGCCCTATTTCATGATTAAAGACATGAACAAATTCCTGGAAAAGTTACAAGTTTACTTTAAAGATCAACCGAACCAATTGAAAAAAATCTGGAAGTGCTTGACCGATTTGACTGAAAATCCAGAAATCGATATGGAGACGATAAAAAATACCATGTTGCCTTTGTTCAAAGGTAACGAAACCCTCATAGGTTGGTTCCTACAAATGTTCCCAAAAGAGAGACCCATGAAAGTGATTTCTAATGGCCCATCAGAAAAGGTCGACTTGACTAAAGAATTGGCAAGACCACCGGAAGAGGACATTTATGAGACCATAGTTGTCCCCGACACTGAGGACCCCTATGGCGGTCCAGGGTGCATCTGCCAATGCCACACCATTGAAAATCTTGAACTGCAATTGAGATCTATGCATTGCAACCGCTGCGGTCTGAAGGTAAATTGACGACCTGCAATGCCGACATACTGGCAAGTGTAAACTAATTTGGTAATTAATTTTTTCAGTTTATTCAGGGCAAAGTGTACGTCCAAACTGGTAAGGGCCTGCGCCCTGCAAACGTTTCATTTCTCACCAATCCGGATAAAGATCACACTCTACGATTGAACGCTCCCAGTCCAAACAAGCAAGGGTCCCCGAACAAAGACGGCACCCATGAGGAAGGTCAATCGTGCTACTCGGTGGTGAGGAATCCTGACGGTACCAAAAAGAGGATTAAACGGAGAAGAAAGAAGGAACCTTCTCCAGAAAAACCTCCAAAAGCTACGGAATCTCAAACGAAAAAAGTTGTGGACAAAAATGTGATCAGTAAGGCTCAAACCAAAACTAAAACGGTAGCGAGAAAACGAACTACCAGTGGTTCTTCTAATAAGAAAAGTAGTCCTGGCACCAAGCCTGGGGCTAGCAGTGGACAGGTGAAGAGGCCTGCTGAAGATCTTGTTGAAAACACTGAAATTGTCGATTCAAAACTTGGCAATTCTACTCAAAGATCAGAGTCTGAAAGCGGTAAGAAAATTGCTTTCATGGCTCCTTTGCAGTGGTTTTGATTTTTGATTTTTTTTCTCAGAAATATTTGAAACTAGCCAAGATATTACCAATACCGATAGCGAAGACTCGGCGCAACCAACATCCTCATCAGCTGGAGAATCTGATAATTGGACTCGAACGGAAGATAAAGTTATTTTGAAAAGTTTCCAACAAAAACGCGGGAGCGAAGACGAAACTTTCCAGAAAATTTCCGACGCTCTCAAGACGCGAAGTATTAGTGAGATCAAGCATAGATTCCAAAAACTCATGACTTTGCTACAACAAATGCAAAATGAATGAGATTTCTTTACTGTATACAGAATGTGATTAATAAATGTTTAAGTATTTGAGGAGTCTTAAATAAACCTATAACAAAAAACCGGTAAAAAGCAAATCCGGTAATTCAGAAATCTATAAAATTAAATAACATTTTTATTGATTTGAAGTAACTTATAATTAACAGCCCTAAGGTTTATCTAAAGGAAGTTTAGGTTGTATTTTTGATTGCCTGGACTTGTTACGTTCCTCATCATCACTAAACAGTTCAGCTAAAGTATCTTGAGGTGTAGGTAAAACAAAGTGATCTTGTTGTTGTGGATGTGCACTCTCAGATTTCGGCGTTATGCCTTGATTCCTAGCAATAGTGGAATAAATAGACATGGCCTGTCCGACTAAATTCGAAACGTCCCCGGCATTCGAGGGCAGGATCAAAGTGTTATTCGTCCGAGCCAGTTTATCGAAGGCTTGCACGTATTGCTCGGCTATGCTCAAGGAGGCGGCGTTGGGGCCCAGGTCCTTCCCGAGGGCCGTGGCCACCAATTCGAGTCCCCCGGCTCGAGCCTCGGCCACTGCCAAAATCGCGGAAGCTTCACCGGCAGCCTTATTGATCTGCTCCTGTCTTTCGGCCTCCGAGGCTAATATTCGCGATTTCCTTTTACCCTCGGCCACGTTGATGTCGGCCTCTCTTATACCCTCGGACTCCAAAATGGCAGCCCGTTTCTTACGTTCGGCTTCCACTTGCATCTGCATGGCCTCTTGCACTCTTTGGGGTAGTTTGATGTCTCGGATTTCGTAACGCAGACAGGTCATGCCCCAGGCTTCGCTCGCTTTATTTATCGAATCGACTATGGAAACGTTCAAATTCTCCCTCTCTCGGAAAACCTTATCTAGGGATATCTTGCCGAGTTCGGATCTCATGGTTGTTTGAGCTAGCTGAGTTATTGCGAATTCGGGGTCTTCGACTCCGTAACTGGCCAAATAGGCGTCCACTATTCGTAAGTACAGAACTCCATCGATATTTAAAGTGACGTTATCCGCAGTGATGGCCGTTTGTTTCGGTATATCGACTGCGATTTCTTTCAGACTTTGCACGTATTTCACTCGGTCGACTACGGGGATGAGGACGTTCAAACCGGGCTCTAAAATGCGATGGAACTTTCCCATTCTTTCGACAACCCAGGCCTACAAACAGTTCAACATTACACAATTGTATAAGGTGATTTTATGAGATTTTTACTTCTTGTTGGGGGACGAACATTATGACTGTATTGATGGGAGTGTAGCTTCGGTGGCGGGCTATTATCAGACGTGTTGAAGACTGGTTTGCGACGTTATTCAACTGGAGCCCTGTCTATGATAAAAATAAAATAATCAATTGAAAATTTTCCAAAGTAGACTTGTTTATTATTACCTGCGCTACCGCTCTGAGAGTGCATAACAGTCTTCTTGTGAACATTGTGCTGGATTTTGTTTTATTTTATGAAGAATTATGATAATTTATTCAAAAATAAAAAAATTTAACCTATAAAAAATGCCGACTGGAAATTGACACATGACACAAAAATGACAGACAACTGACAGGAAAGAAACGCTCTCTTTTAAGCATTTTGTGAACTAAAATTTCAAATTCCGATACAGGGTGTACCGAAAGACTTGATTTGCTTTGGTTGTTTGCCATGGAAACCATATTAGAAGTTGACGAACATGAAGCCGTCAACGTCGTTGATTATTTCAGAAATTAATAAACTGAAGAATTTTCAACATTCTCTTGAGAAGAGTACGGAGTCATTGAATTTTCTAAGTAAACATGGAACCGAGGATGATTTATGTGGGTTTTTGGCGAATTTAGAAAAAACTAGGTACGGTTTTCTATAATTATCTGGTTTATTCCATAATTAACTGGTTTTATATTGCAGAAAAATTGAGTTTAATAAGATCCACCATGAATTAGGAGAAATCCTGAAAAGCTTAGACGAGAAAAAATTGATTTTCAAAAATAAAAATGCAGATGATATTATTTTAGGTACATACATGTGTACCAAAACGATAAGCAATAGAAATACTTCATGAGTTTTCCACATTTTAGATCCAAAAACCTTCAAAAAAGATATGATTTATCTACAAGACGCAATCCAAAATTTTAAATTGAAGCTCAAAAATGACAACGAGTATCTGAAAGATCAAGAAAAGGAATTAACCGATGAACTTAAACTTTTCGATAAAAAAATAGACGAATGGAAAAATAAACCATTAAAATATTTTCACGTCACCTTTAAAATTAATAGAGAAAATTCTCAAACTAATGAAAATAATAGTAGCACGATGAGAGAGAATAATCGTAAAGAAGTCAAGAGATTTATGGATTTCTTGAATAAAAACGATGGTCATGAAAACGGATGGGCTAGTGAAGATCATCAACTATTTCTGAAAATGAGACAGAAATACAAAGATACAGCTACAGTAGCTCATCACTTATATAAGCTTTTACCAGGTTTTACAAAAAACATATTTAATTATATGCACAGCATTTGTATGCTGTTTTTAATTCGTAGATATCAGTGAAGAAGATGTTAATAATCACGAAATTTGGTATTGCCAATACACAGAATTCCGAAATAAAATAAAAGAGGCCATCAATAATTGGAAAGCGAGCAAAATTGAAAATAATCTGAATAATTCACCAGATCAAACTCAAAATGATCAAGTAGCGGCTTCCAAAAATAAGAAAAAATATTTAAAAGTAGATTCAAAACAGAAAATTGTCCAGTGGAAGGCCGAAAAAGAAGCTAAACGTCGCCAAGAAATCGAACTAGAACTTCTCGAAAAACAACGCCAAAGAGAACTTCAGCAAAATCGCAAAAAAATGAGGAATGAAATTAGAAAATCAGTAGAGAAATGGAAGGAAATAAAATCTAGAAAAGAAGAAATCGAGAATTTAGAAAAAGAATTACAAGAGTACAAAATCAAAAAAATTAAATCAGCTGAAGCAAATAAGATAATAAAGTTATTCCAATCACAAGACGACATATTTATAGGAAAAATAAAAGAGAGGAATAAACAACTATTGAGTAAAAAAAATCAAGAAATGAAAAGGAGCAAATCGAGTCAAGTGGCGAGTAGGGATCCCGACAGATTACTCAAACCCACCAAGCAGTGGACTCATAGAACCGTGAAAAAAGATAATTATTTGAAAGAACAAACGACCTCTAAACCGTCAAATATTAGGGAAATACCCAAATTGTAAGATCATAATAATTATTAACTCAATTTCTACTTGAAATAAAAAAATCTTGCTTTCAGGAAAGTTCCAGATTGGAGGAAAAACATGTAATTTCAATTATTTCAATTTTATTGACTTGCAAAGCAGTCATTTCCACTATACCGTTGATTGATCTAAAACCGCAGACAGCTTCATCGTTTTTCCTCAGGTAGATCCATTAAAATGACTCCAATGCAAGTCTTAAAGTGGTGTAGAATAGATCAACATGCAATTCTTATCACAAATGTATAAAATGTATATTTTAGGTCTTAAAGACTAGACAACTTTACTGCAAACTTATATAAAATGTGTATGTAATTGTAGACATATTAAAAAACCGTTATGCTCATTGATTGTGGTTCATTATTAACGGTTGACTAATGGTCGATCGGAAGCCGCAGAATTGCTATCATCAAATTGACGCAGATGGATCTATACAACTTGGAATTAATCCGGTTGACAATTTGTTATAATAAAGACTCATTTACCTGTAAATGTAAGTTGACTTCGGCACACCGACTGAGATAAGGGAAATTCCCACCCGATTTGAGGTGGGCCAATTTGGCACGGGGGTAACATTTATAAAGCTCCTCCCTCACGGAATTCGATAAGGCGTATTCATCAAAGACGTCGATTATCGTTACAGGAACTTCGGCAAGTTTGTGGGCTTCTACGTATCCTTTGAGGCAATTAAGTGTCAGTCGGCTGGCCAATTCGGTCTGAGGAATGCTGTCCAGCTGAAAATTTCGAGTCAATCAAAAAAATTCACAATATTCCTTGGACATCCTCACTCTTTCAACCATGAAATCGATTGCTTCAACCATATCTGGGTCCACCCTTTCTGACCCGAAATTTCCCATGATCATGCGTTTTAGTACTAAGGCCGGTAAGATCCAATAAATTGCGGCGGAATCGTGATTGTTAAAAACGGCGGTGTCTGTGAAGGTGTTACATAATATTAAGGAAGCCACCTTGGGGCGTTTGTTAGTGTATTCTGCAAACTTTTGAGCCAAGTACCCCCCTGGAATCAAACGCAAAAATTTAATTGTTCGTCAGAGATAGTGTAAACAACTAAAGTAGCTAGATTACGGTGACCTGAATAAGGAGGGTTATCTCTGATGGAGTAGTTTTCACAACAATTTTATTATTAGGCAAATAAAATAAGGGGCGTTTTACCTAGAGAAGCTCCAAAAATGTGGACCTGATCTAGTTCCAAATAATCCAGTAGTTTTTTAAATCCCTCACACCATTCCTTCACGTTCCAATAAACCGGGGCTTCAGCAGCAATCACTCTGATTCCTTTTGCGGATAGGGCTAACGCCTGTTTAAAGTAAATATCGGCAGTTCCCGACACGGGAGGAAGACAAACCAAAGGACATTTCACCTTCTTGGGACCACAATCGTATATCCTCCAACCCTAGAATAAAAAAAGCAACTTTTTCCTCCAGTTTTTCTTGTTTTTAATTGAATTACTTTAGTGTTATCTGAGTCGACGACGATTCTTCTTAATGGAACACTACTTCTGAAACTTAAATATTCTTGAGATTGTGATAAGTCACTAACGTAACTCATTTTTCAGTCTTAAATTAGGAAAACATTTATAAAAATGAACAAAAGGGACTTTTTCTGGACCCCACACCAAACGCAAAACACAAATGACAGCAACTAAATACAGTACTCGATCACTCAAATCAAATAATTCCTTGTTTTCACATTAACAATTTATCTCATTTTATTCCATATCACACAACTCATAGTAAAAGAGTTTAATAACATTTTAGCCATTACGCATAACTTTATAAATAATTTATTGGGTTAATTATTATAACTTTGACAGAAAGCGTACTGCATTTAATTTATCTGTCAAAATCATCTGTTTGTTTTTTGACCTAACCTCAAACCGTACCTACTGTGAAAATTGCACAAATCCGTGTAAAACCATGAAGAAATACCATCAACTGCTGCTCCTCATCATTTCTATAGTAAGCTTGAGTTTATTTCTCATTTACCGGCACGAATACAACCGCCTGCACTACGTCTTGGAAGTCTTCAACTTCTTCGGGCAGCCTTGCAACGTCTCTGATCTACAACAGACCGACAACATTTTGAGTCATCACGATTGGGGCCCGACGCCCTCCTGGCAGGAGCACGAAAGCGGCTACGTGTATTCGGCGTTTCTCATCCAGAAGAACGAAGCCAAGGCCTTGGCTCTATCGAGTGGAGACAAATCGGTTCCACGCACCTGCTATTTCTGGTTTGAAGATCGCAAGAAACCGGTAGTCGGCAAATTCACCTTCTCGACAGCCGGCGGCGATTACGACAAAGCCATTTTCCATCATTACTTCTGCAACACCAACGTAGACCAAGTACCTTACGCCATTTCGTTCAGCACAAAGATCCGAAAAGAGAACGAATTGAAAAAGATCATGTTGAAGAATTCGTACAGTACCCAGATGAGATTGAACGCGACGATTTGCGTATCGCCCTCAGTCTACAGCAAGAAGCGATTATTAGAATTTATAAGTTTCCATAAGATTGTCGGCATTGATTCGTTCATTTTCTATAATCGAGACATTCCCCACAGACTCGTTAAAATGTTGAGCAATCTATCCACTAGAATCGGAGTGCATTTAACGTTTTTCCCTTGGAACTACCCAAAGATTGATACGACCTTAACCCGCGCAATAATCGATAACGATTGCCTCTTGCGGACTTTCAGCCAAAGTTCGTACACGACCACATTAGAAATGAACGAATATTTGGTGCCGAGTCACGTGTACAGCTTCAGTATGCTCATGAAAGATTTCAGTAATCAAGGCGATCGGCTGAGTCTACCCGTCCAGAAATTCTGTATCAATAATATGGATAATTCTAGTCCGATTTCTATGGTCAACACTGAAGTTTCGGACGATACCAGTTACGGTAGCGCACCCGCGGTCAGATACGTCTACAAAAATGCGGAGAAAAACGACGAATCGTCCACACGTGTCGTAGATAAAGGGCACGCTTCTATTCACAAATATGTAAAATGTTCTACTGATCCAGTGAGGACTTACGATGATCGCTCCATTTTGAAATTCAATACCGATTTGGTTAGGTCCATGCTGGTCCAGTTGCTTATCCACGATCAGATTTGAATAATTGATGATTGCTCTCTTGTTAGTTTGAGTTATTCTTAGTTATTACTGCCATATGTATTAGTAATACTTTGATAATTTTTATTGTTTAAAGTTGACGGAATTCTGCTTATAACCGCTAGATGGCGCTACGTCCATTGATTACACCGCCATCTGGTAGTCATGGTCAGATTTCAGTTGAAGAAGTAGTTGAGCATTACCAAACTGTAATCCACCCTATGTTTTTAATTTTATTCCGGGATTTTATCATTCGTTTTGTTCAGTTTTTTTATTGCCTCGGGGTGGGTTAGAGGGTTAGGTGTGATCCGTTTGACTGGATGTTTAGTTTTGTACAGATAACCGTTTGAATAAAGGGGTTGAGCCACTCATCTCTCTCTTTTATATTCATTTCGACGAAGGGGCTATTCGGATTTCGACTATTCGGGGCTTAGCGCGGGCGAAAATTCACTCGAAATTTCATTTGATGGTATCGGCGCGATTTAATTCCGCCGTATACGGCATAAAGCGACTTCCTTCCAGCGGCAGAGAGCGCTCTGGCTGGGCCGCCGGTCTCTGAAGCACCCGTAAAGAGCTTATTGCTCGAAGAGAATGATTGAAGGATTGAGGGACAATGTGCACCATTACGGGACATTAGCGCTTCTTTGAGCGTTTGCAACCTAATAGCTCGTCGCGTAATGGATTCCGGTCGCTCTCAACAATCAGCGTGATTCAATTTTTAACCGAGCGAAAAAGAAGAAAGGAAAAATCCACCCCCTCGACGCCTTCGCTTCTTCTTCTTCTTGTACACTTTTATTATATTCGCCAGAATTTCGCATTTAAACGCGAGAACCGCGTCGATGTTATTATTATTTTGCGAGGGAAGGATGGTGCACCGAGGGAGGAAGAGAGGGCCGGGCCGGGGAGCCAGCGGGAGCCCCGGTTTCTAGCGGGGGCTGTCAGGACCACATGACGGGTGCTAATAACCCGCTCATTACCTATTATCATGCGGTTTGACGTCTGCATACCCGGCTTTTATGTGTCCCTTAACTAACCAAAAACTCGGATTAATTAACCTGTATAAACCACTAACTAGCTGCTTCTGATGCCGATGATGGCTTGCCGGCTCGTGAACCCTTTGAAGACCGATCTCTCTCTTCTCGTCCGGGCTAATAACCGACGCTCTCTCGATACGCCATACAAATATGCGGCGATTTATCGCTTTTTCACGGATTTTACCCAATTAATCTCCACCCAGGTGAGTATCATACCGGTCGCGACTTGGTCGAGATAAAAGAAAAGGAAGTTTCTAATTCCGGCTTTAAAATTGTAGTTTTTAGCACAATTTCTACAGAAGTAATTGTTGCAACAAATAAAATAATCCCGAGATACGTTATATTTGTAAAACCGGGCCTTAATGGGTTTTAAACGAGTATGGTACGCCCCATGCAATTATCTATAAAATTTATTGTCCACTTTCTCATTAGTGTATGAAAACGTAAGTATATGCGGCTACCCTACCTATTCGGAATTCTCAATTTATAATCCCTAAATATTTTACCTGGTTATTGTCTCCTAAACGCTCTGCATCCTATTTCGGTACGTTTCAGAAAAATTCCTCACAAACTCTTCTAGTCGCATATACAGAAAAAATTTTTTTCGAAGTTGCGGTATAGGTAATATCAATCATCTACAGGCTGTTTGATAAAAACTCCAGAACGCCACAGTTTCTTTGGTTGTCATCCGATTTCAAAAACCCATCAACAAAAAATTATTTATTTTTCATGCTTTACGAATAGGCCTTGTCACCAAATTTTTTCCCTCAACTTCTTTTTTCAATATTGGTAAATTTAACTTTTTTAATAATAAAACGGTATTATTTCCAATTCAAAGTTGAAGTAGATATTTTTTTCTATACCATCGGTCAATAAAAAAGTTGATTTTTCTTAATACTCATCAGAAAAACGTAAAAAATGATTCGCCAGATTTGGTCGGATTAAACAAAAAACGTCATTTTCACGTTTGCTGTGGAATCCAAAGCACTCCTGAAACTGACATTTCTTAAAATTTAATTCAAATCAGGCGAAACTTTTTATGCGTTTTCTTGGATAAACATTGAAAAAATGACCACTTTCTACATACCATAGTAAAGAGAAAAATACATACTTCAATTCTAAATTAGAAGTAATCGTACTTTATTCTTAAAAAATTAAATTTACCAATGTTAAAAAAAGAAGTTGAGGGAAAAAATTTGGCGGCAAAGCCTATTCGTAGAGCATGAAAAATAAATCATTTTTTGTTGATGGGTTTTTGAAATCAGATCACAACCAAAGAAACTGTGGCGTTCTGGAGTTTTTATCAAACAGCCTGTATACTTATCGGTGACGTTACAGATTTTCAACGTTTTGTTGTAAAATTAACAGGTTTTCACAAGTTCACCTTATATCCCTCATTAGATAATTAGTTTCTTAAAGTGTATCTATTAGAATTATAACGAAAAAATCAGCTAAATCTGGTAAATGGCTGTTCTTAATAGGTTAATAAATCGAACAAGTATTGGGTGTTTATCGATTTTGAACAATAGTAGTTCTACCGTGTCCTCCATATCTTTCGCGATTAAATTAAAACCTTGTACAATTGGTAATTTGATATTAATTGGAAAATTGAAACAAACAGAAAAAAGTGTCTTATTGTTTGGAACTCTTGAAATATTTCACAGACCAGGGCCGGATCCACCCTCGATCCATCCACACCCCCGTATACTGCTGATGATATGTGGAGGCTTTGAGTACCTACTTAGGTTGATGCACATTTTATGAAGCGAGGATTTAGATAAATTTCATATTCTGGGTATTAGAGGGGCGAGATTGGCGTTAATCCGTGTAAATTGCGCTTATTTTCCGTGCTCTCCTCGTCTCTTTCGGGCCGAAAATCTGAAATCCGATGACGGCGGGGGCGGCGGCGCGGGGGCGGACGCGCCGGTGGTCCTGTGTGAACCTGGTTTGATTGAATACCGAAATTGCTGACTGGCATAAAGTGGCGCGTCGCGTCGGCAATAGGTGTCGACCCTCTGTGCAAACACAATACATAAGCCGACAAATTAAACTCCGGATCCCTGAGCCTCGGTGAATGAACGACATTTCATAAAAAAGGATTGGGACACATTGAATACGGCGCACCACCAGTCGCCCGATCTCCTTCAGAATTAATCCTTAATCGGTGTACTCTGCCCGCGATGCGATATCGATCCCCGGATATTGCCGCCACCATAACTTTTTCCCTCGAAAAACGGTTTCGCGTATAGGTGCCTACACAGGGGGCGATCCCCGTCATCGTCGCATCATGAGGAGTGATTTTCGCTTCTCTGTTTCTCGATGGGTATAATGGACGGAGTAATCGGCTCATTGCACCCTGAGTGTCTGAAAGACCGAGTAAAGAAGTGATTGTGGGGAAATGGCTCGGAACGGCGCGAGGAAGGAAACCGCTCGATCGGGACGGATAGGCACCTCTTTCTGTCGTGTAGTGGCGTCGCGGCGCTCGCGACGCCCCCGTTCCGGCCGCAATTAGCCGAGCTAATGCACCGGCGAATGCCCAGTTAACTGCACACGTCGACACGCGCCACCCCCATGACGTACAACTTTTTCCGTCATTCTTCTCGTCATTCCGAGGGTCGAAAATGCCCTAAAAATTCGGAAAAACCGAAGAATTGGAATAAGTGAAACAAGGCCGTTTTTGACGGAAAAACCTGAAGCCGGGTTTTGACAAGTAGCGGGTCGAGCTGTCACTTTGACGTTTCGATGGATAATTTAAATATGGCATAGAGTGCTGAGTTTTTGAGTGATTCATGATGAAGTTTGGCTAGGCCTACTAAAGTAGACTCTGGAGTTTGGTCGAAGTTAGGGCTGTGGTTAGGTTACCAACCAAAATTCTATGGAAACATAATTTATCGATGTAAAGGGAGAATAAAATGTTACTAATTACTAATTACTGGTGATTGATTGGAGGTGTTTAGACGTATAATCTTTTAGGATATCATGAATTTATGTTGTGAATATGAACTTACTGGAAAAAATTAGCTGGGTTTGAAATTGAGCATTTTTCGTATAACTAGGCACTGAAACACGTTTGCAGCATTTTGTAAAACGAAACCGAGTGAAACTTTTCAGGGAAAATATCGGAAATCGCCGTGAAAACCTGTAATTCGGTTATAAAAAGGGCAAAATTATTAAATTTCTCAAATCAACAATCAAAACAAAATTGTTACCACAGCAACCAAATGTCAATCCGGGAGAACAATCGCCGTGAAAAAAAAACGAACATTATTAAATTTTCCAAATCAACAATTAAAACAAAATTGTTGCCATAACAACCAAATGTCAATTCGGGAGGACAAGCTGTCAGTTTTTGATGAAGTTTCAGTTGGGAAAAACCGAGCAAGGTGTCTCGCATTTTGGCGTCTACGTGCGCCCATCTAATAGCCGTCGTTACCCAAAGTGACGACGTAATTACTGAACGGTCTCGTGTTATTAGTTCAAGTACCAAAAGTACGGTGACGTTTCGCGAGAGGGATGGTTAACCTTCTTAGGGGCTCAAGGTAGCTGTCGGATGTGTTTCATTCGTTCCCCATTTTTAAGCCTATAACTCCCCGTTGTTCTTTAATCTTCCAGCGGTCCTCTTTTCGGTTCGGTTCCAGTCTTTGCGAAATCCTCCTGTTGCTCCTCACCGATTTATCGGATTATACCGAAGGCCTCGTCGTGCGTCTTGTTTTGCTTAACACGTCACTAATGGCGCTAATACCATTTTCGGGTATTCCGAGCCAGATCCGTGCGCGATAATTTCCTCTCTCGAAAAGGCACCGGGACAACGAACGGAGATAATAACCGGGCCGATCCCTTTTTCGCCGTAAAAGAGGCGAAAAGCTCTCGCCTTCAAATTGATCGAGTCCGGTCAAACAGCGCGCTCATTGTGTCCGGTGCCATTGTGGCCGGGGCGAATCTGGCCGAAATTAAGCGGGAATTAAATATCGAAATGTTTTTCTGGCGGAGTGTGTGCGCCCCGGGATTTAATTTCGGCCATGTTTATCTCGTAAAAACCAATAACTGGTGGCGGCGGCGGCGGCGGCGAGATCTGGCCGGCCACAGGACGACGCAGGCCCCCGGGCGCCCCGTGACAACACGGCCATTCACGCCGATTCTATTTTTCGCAATAAAACGAGGTTAGGCCCGGCCATCGGGCCCCGTATCTTACCAGGACCGGACCCGGAGACGGGGCCTGATTCGTCATCGTCATCGCCGTGTCCGAGTCGTGTTACGAGAGGAAAGTCGTAATCCCACCTGAATGCAAATCCCCCTAACGATCGGGCCGTGTTTAAACTTTCGGCATTGTGCGGGCAGCGGAAGCGCCACCCCCGACGGCCCCCGGCGGGCAACGGTCACTTTCGACCGCATTACCGCGATTTCTGGACGTTTTTACGGGCCCCTGCGGTCGTTTCATTGCGTTTTCTAATCGGGGGTCGGGGCTCATCCAGCCCCCGCGCGCGAGCTTTCGGATTTCAAATAGCCTCCTCTCGACTGCGCTTCAAATGTAATTACACATTGAGACGCTATTCATTAAACGAAATTCACTAAGTATATCCGCGAAATGAAAACGTTCACTTTAATTTACTTTGTAGACGACTAGGAAATTTAGTCTACCTGTTTGTAAAGTTCAAATTAAGATTTAAGGCATATAATTGCGGCCTCTGCCTCGGGAGCGACTTGATTAAAAGTAGTTTCGTTATAATATAACCCACCTCGACAGTCTAAACCGTCATTTAGACCCGTCTTAATACATATTTATCTCCCAAATTGCAACTTTATCCAGCGACCTCTCTTAATAATAATAAATAATAAGTTTCTCTGGATGTGATATATCTGAATATCGAAATACCCAGAGGGTCGGATCGGTCGGGGTTGGAATAGAGAGAGGGAGGGTGGCTTTCGAATTGGAATTGTGAAGCGAAGTCACCTTTATTATAACTCTGTCCGGAATGTAATAATTGCGAATATACGGCGATAAATGGAATAATGAAAAGCGTCCATAGTGTCTGATTTAATAATTCCGGAGAAATTAATAATAATTGTATTATATTGAATCGACAGACTACTTTGATGTTGCGCATTTGAACTCGGCCCATTGTTAAAACTTGCTATTGTTTGCTACTCTCTGCATAACTGCGACTGCGATTCGAAACGAAACGGTTCCAGATGAGCCAGAGGCCCCCAAACAGACGGCGCCACTGAAACCGCCCCCGCTCGCAAAACCATAAACAACCCCCCGAGCGACACTATAAATACTTATCGGTACTATGCCAGAAATCACCCCAGAAACGCCCCAGGTCGACCTAAAAGGGACACATCAATCCAACCCCATCATCATCATCATATTGAAAAATCGATTTTATTGGGATTATTTCTCGGGGGCGGTTAATTTCGCACCGATCGGGGGCGGGGGTGGTTCGCGGTGATTGGTTGGGGGTCGCTGGCGGCGAGTGGGTACTTAGCGTTAATGCACATTTAATTTGACAAAAATTGGCTAATTCCTATTCATTTCGGTCCCGAGCGGATGCCGGGGTAGAGCGATGCATTGGGAATTCTTGTGCGGCTCGTTCTCCGCTCTATATTAGTTGGTGTAGCCCTCATTTCATCCCCAGCGGAGTCAATAAAGCGAAGCTCAATTCACACCGGCGAAATTACCGCCGATTTTATTAAATCCCTATAAAAATTTCTCTCCGGCTGCGTTTTTCTTGCCGCTCGAGTCATCATAATGCCCTCGAAAATCCCCACCCCGTCCACAAAAGGCAAAGAATTTGAATGAAGTTTTCACCTCATTGAGGGCCGAGTCGTGTAACAAGTTTAAACCGAAAGTCTCGAGAACGGAAAGGCACTTAACCGATTCGGGGAAATTTTCGGTTTTGGGGGCTGGACAAATACGATTTACCTCCGCAAAATAGGGGATTAGCTCGCCTAATGAGACGGTCCCTGTAATTACCGGCGTCCTTTCTTTTCGACTCAGGTCTAAGTTTAGAAATTTCGATTTTTTCGGCCTCGGCTCGAACATTTATTGATGACATCACCGCGCTCGCGGTGCGGTTAAATTTTATTGTTTGGGTACTCGCGAGTAAGAACAAGAACTTAAAATTAAAATCGAAACAATAATACGTGTATTATAGTGTAGCTAATAATTGAAACTTGAAGGTGCATGATTTTAACACGCTATTAGTCACACGTAATTAAAAATATTAATTTAGAAAATAATTATGTGTCGTTATATTGTTCGTGGTGGTCAATTACTTATTATAACGGCCCGCATACTGTTACCGGCTGTCGGAATAGCTTTGAAGGAAAAATTTCGAGATTGTAACGTCTTTCGTAATTCAAATCTATTATCTTAACATTAATACGGTGTTCGTATCGTCGAGGTAAAGTATATACGTACGTGTGAAGAGTCAAGTGCGTTTTAAACATTATTTAGGAATTTTATAACATAATTTCAAAATTGGGTATTACAAAATACGATCTAAACCGGATTTCGGAAGGAATTTACGCAATAATACCTAATAGGTAACTAATTTTGAGCCGATATGAAGATTGAATTTCGTTCATTACCTGACAAGGCTCATGGAATAGCTAGAGGCGTCAATTCTTCAAGATATGTGAGGTTTTCATAAAATTGAACAGAAATTTTCAAACCGACGAGAAGTCTCATTTTTGAGCTTTTCTGTATTTCTCGAAATTTCCGATGAATTTTTCCAAAATACTGGAAGACAAATGTAAAAACCGAAAGGACCACACAGGAAACAAATTATTTTATTAGGAATTAAGAGTCCGGGTCGCGGTTTGAAAGTAAGCACCAATTATCGTCCAATATTCCACAAATTAGTCTATCACCTCCAGCGTCGTCACAAATCTATGAGTAATTTAATGATTTTTTAAAAATGTCGCATTATTTTTAATATAATTATCGCGTCTAAAGAAAAGTTCATTTTTCATTGTCCATATGTTGAATATCTAAACGTATTATCTACTGCACAAAATCTGAAAAAGAAAATCGATAGAAATTAGAATTGATTTCACAAGTGTTTAAGGAAATAATGAAAATATTTTGTTATTGGGTTCTGGTGAAGTGCGGGTAATACAGGTTTAGTACCTAATCAAAATCGAAAATCAATTGCACGCGAGTTGTTACATTTTCCATAAAATTGGTGCGCGGTTCTTATCGTTATTAAAACACCACCCTAATAAATAAAATGGCAAACAAAATTAAAATAATATCGTATAAGCTAATAATAAATCGCACCACCTGATTACGTTCTCAAAATGCTTTAATCTCATTCCTCATTTCATAATACATAACGTATTACGTACCCGAGTGCTTACATAGAAATTTATTATGTCAATTTGATACGTTTACAAGTTTATTATCATCATCATTATATTCCTACACATAATGTACTACCCTGCGAGTACATATGTAAGTGGGTATTATAATATTGATACACTGTGGACAAATTGTACGTGGTCCTAGGTGTATAAAATGTGAACGGCGTGGTTGGAGTTCCAGTGCGCATGCGGATATCCTCTCCCTAACGACTTAATAATCTGATTGGAGCAAAGTTGGGGGAGGGTTAAAGCTGTACCCCTCAATAAACCCTTCACAAGTGGTTGAAATAACTCAGTCTGCCACTGAACCTTCACTTGGACGAACGGTGCTGCGCTACACGTTACAAAGTTGTTTCCTCTTCTTCGGTGTCGTCGTCGCTCTTGTTTACTCTTTGTGTTTATTTATTATTTTTACCGAGGGCAAGAAAACGCAGAAAAATGTCGACGAAAAACCACCAAACTGACGACATCAAACCCAAGGCGGTGTACAGCATCGACCAAATACTGGGAGTTAATAACAATAACCCCCCGAAGAAGTCTTCAGACGGTAAGTGTTTTTAATGGTTATTTTCACCGGTTTTTGTTGTAATTAAACTATGAAAAAAATGATCAATTTTGTCGTTATCGGCGATTTTAAAAACCAGAGACATGATTAATAGTTCCTTCCTGCATGTCTGATATTGTCGTACTCGCGCCCCACTCACTATAAATCGTAATGAGGGTGGTAATTAGTGCCCCGGTCGGGTTTTGTACCTATGTCGTATTCGAACAGGGGTGGAAAAATCAAGGGTGAATGTCGGGGGCCCCTCTCGAACACGTGTTCACTCCTTAATAACAATTTTAACCGATCGATGTTAGAACACCCGTGTCTGCCACCTAAACAATACTAATAATAATCGGGGATCAAAATTCTTCCATCTGTTCTTATATATTCTGACAGGAACATGAGGATTTCCCCGGATTATAAAGCTAAGAGGTTTTTCGGAAAATTTCCAGCCTCCTGGCTCTACCGGGTGCTTCATTGGTTTAATTGCCGTATAATTTATAATTTGGGAAGTTTTCCTTAATTTTTATCCGTTAACAAGTCGATAAGTCAATCATGGTCATTACTCCAAATCTTTCCAAATTAATTTCTGAGGGTATTTACGCACCTAAAATGGAAATTTTTAATAAGTTGTTTGTCGAAAATTTAACTCAATTCCGAGGAACGATATACAATATGAAGGTCTAGACCGAAATTAAATCTGCCGGTTTAATAATATCAGGGAACAATTATAATTTCGATCCGGCTTTTTCACATGATGGCACCTTTACAGCTTTTAATGACGTCTAAACAGCCCCAAATTAAAATCCGGGGGGGTGCGCGATCGTCATTATTATCATCATCAACGTGAATCATAAAATAAGTCGCATCAGTCGATCGAGTGGTTTTATTTAGCCTACCTGCCCTCTCGCATTATTACGAATTAATCCGGTGCACCTTTTTAGCGATGTAAGGGTAGGCACTCGTATTTATACGAGAGGGTCCGTTATTTTTTCGTTTATTATCGGCGCGTATACACGGTTAATCTGCTTAATTTTTTTCTGTGCCGTCTTTCGGTGCGCAAAGTTCGCGTCCCGGTCCGTCTCTCTGGAATCACCGAGCCAGTTTATATGCGGGCACAAAGTTCATGTAATGGATTAGTATTCAATTTGCATAAATAAATCCATACACGCCGGGCTGGACATGTCAAAGCTTTTAAACGCGTGTACACACACGGGCCCATGAATACCAAATTCGAAGTCGGACGATGACGGCGCCCAACAAAAGAGAGAGGATCCGCGATTCGTTCGGTTAAACATGTTTAAATTACGGCCTAATCTTGTTCGAATGCACGTTTCGACCGCTCTCGGCCGGAGCCTTGCGCGCAAAGCCAGACCGGCCTTAATGAGGGAAAAGCCCTCGGACGAGCCCCAATTACACGTCCCATTAATCCGTTCGCTTTCCAGGCGATGGCGCCAAAGTCGAGTCGGTCAGCGACGGCGAACTCCCGGAGGAGCCCATGGAGGACCTGAACGACCCGCGCCCCCGGAAGATCCGGAGGTCGCGCACCACCTTCACCACCTACCAGCTGCACCAGCTGGAGCGCGCCTTCGAGAAGACCCAGTACCCGGACGTCTTCACCAGGGAGGAGCTGGCCATGCGCCTGGATCTGAGCGAGGCCCGAGTGCAAGTGAGTTACCCCCGATAGGGGGGCCCCGTAATCGGCCCCTGATTCGCTCGATCGGACCGGGGCTAATTCGCGGATAATGGTCCGCGTGAATCGCGTCTTAATTGGTGACAATTTGGATAATTAATCTGGCTTGTAGCCGGCGTAAGTGGCGGCGCAATTGGGCATTGTTCGCCACAATGGAGGTAATCGGAACCGGTTCCGGACCCCAGAAGCGGCGCTCCCCCTCGCGCCCCCACGGTTTTGTCTGATGTCTCATTTAAAGTACCTCCGCAGCCGCCGCCATCATCGCCGACGCCGCCCCCGCCCGAAAGGGATGAGACCGGGCCCGTCTCCGGATCGCGTAATTGCCCTTTCTGTTCGAGCTCCCCTCTCTCTCCGGCGATTTTCGCCTCCCCCTCGTTCTCCGTAAAAATGCCGCAATTTCGTAATTAACGCGTGATTATTTCGAGAGTGCTCTCGCGGGGACGAAGTGACCCTCTTTTATTCCATACACCAATTTCTTCGTGGCGTAATTTCGAGTCGGCCCATTATAACGTAACATGTTTGCCACCCTACTTACTTATTTCAAGTAATTAATAGATAAATTTTCTTGATGGCATAATGAATAAATAACGCTTATGGATTACCTGACAAAAGCCATAATTGATATGGACTAAATTAACTAGAACATTATTTAATTAACTTGTTTTCCACGGGAAATCTTCCGCTATTATTAATAATAATAATATTATTAGATAGTAGCGATATCTAATAACGATTATTGCATCAGGAATTTCCAAAATTTTTGGAAATTCACCACTAATTAATCGTAACTTGATTTTTTATTATGTGGCATTTGTGCGAGTTGGGATGATGTTTCAATTCAACTCTTCATCAGTATAGGAAAAATATTAATATCCCATTTCCATTATTTTGACTTTTGTAGTTTGTGAACCATGCATGGTTTTTTATTTAAATAACAGCGTTTGGAAACCTGAAATTTGTTGTTAAGTCCAGAAAAATTATTTTATTGACAAAGGTCTGACTAAACTTTTTGAAGAAATTTTCATAAATCTATGGCCAGGTATTTTCACCTCTAACTAGAACTTTGAATGTGAGCCTTTATTAGTAATTTTAACCAGATTTGTCACAGTCTAACGTTCCAGTCAACTAACAGGAGGATAACCAGAGGTGAAAATACCGGGCCTATGAGTTCTAAGTCGAAAAGTCACAAAATAAAAAAAAATGCTACTGTGAATAATTAACATTAATTGAATTATGAATTTGATTATGAAATCAGTGGGGGCAAAAAAAAGCTGTTCGCAATTCGGGGACTAAAGTGTCTCTTTTTCCATTGGCGAAAAAGTGGAATAGATGCTACTTTTTTTCCTTTGAAAAGAAAAGTACATTGAAACTTGTAATACAAAATTTATAAAACATGATAATATCAGTTTTTATTTGATAATGATTATTTTCAAAGCTTAATGAAGCAAATTATCAAATAACTGGGTTTCTTTCTAAAAAATTGTGTATGAACTATCGAGTGCATTAGTATTCCCCAGTCTCTCGCTCTAGCCCACAAATGAATCCGGAGTGATTGAGCAACAATATTCACTCACGGAGAAAAAGTGTCCCTAGATACATAATATACTATTTCAGTGCCAAGTTCTTGAGTAAAGTTAAAGTTAAACTAAAGCATTCTCTATTTCATCACCTGAGAATTATTTTGTTCTATAATACAATAAAATTCTACTTAAGTATGGATAATTATCAGGACACAATTTGTAAAGAATAGACAAAATTTTCTACAATTTTTGTTGGTCTCATCGAAATAAAATTTTCGTTCTCTTCCAGGTCTGGTTCCAGAACCGTCGTGCCAAGTGGCGCAAGCGCGAAAAGGCGTTGGGTCGCGAAGCGGTGCCCTTCATGCACCCGTCCGAGCAGGGCGGCATCCCCGAGTTCGCCCTGCCGGGCCCCATGGGGCTGCCGCCGTCCGTGGGCGCCGACCACTTCTGGCCGGGGCTGCCGTTCTCGCCGATGTTCAACCCCGGCCTGGGGCTGCCGTGGCCGCCCAAGAACCCGATGTCGGTGCCCAGCTTCCACGCCTTCCTCTCGCAGTACGTGCTGGCGACGTCCGGGGGCGGCATGCCGCCCCTCGGCGTCCTCGGCCAGCCCGGCGTGCACCTCCACCAGGAGGACCGGTCGCGCAGCACCAGCCCCTCGGACACCCCCAGCCCCGTCAACTCGCAGATGTCGCCGTCCGCGCTGGAGGCCCTCCGGATGAGGACGCAGGACCTTTCATCCCCCCACAAATTACACGCCAAGTCTTAATTAATCAATGAGACTTTTGTAAATACTGTAAATAATTATCTTATGTGAGACAATTAATTTATTATCCTTAAGTATTTTATTAATTTGTGATGATACTTTTACTTAATTAGTTCTAGGAGGGTGTTTTCATTTTATTTTCTCTGGTGAAGGTTATAATTACTCGTGGAGTATATTTCGAAATAGAAGAAAGAAATGAATTAAAATGGTAGTTTCAATATAATTGCAGCCGCTAATAATAATAACTATGTAATACGAGCATTTCCTTTTATACGTATAATTTCGTAAGGAAATTGGCATCACATTACACTAACTTATTATTGTATACCGCAATACTTAGGTTCGCTTATTGTGTACTTATCATTATTATCGATCGATAAAAATAGAAGTAACAGGAATAATTAAAATAGCAGGTGTTTAACATGTCACATGATCGGTTATCAAAAATTTATTATCAATAAGTAATATTCTACTTAATTACGGCGCGTGTTTATTGATTCATCTACTTTGAATGCTTGTAAAGTATCCCCATTATTAAAACCGTCGATGTTTACATAGAAAAATGATTGATATATTACGGACAAAAAAATTGTAATAAAAACCAATTTAACAGATATATAAAAGTGTTAACGCTCGAATATGATTTATTTCATTACGATACAAAAGCAACCCCTCCTTTCATACTGTTTAATTGATGTTAATAAATGCAAATTTTTGTTAATTTAAATCTGCACAAACATTTATTTTTGTAGTTTACAACAGTTTTGCAAAATGTAAACAGTAACGCTCTCGTGTGTGTCGAGAGTCTCTTTTTTTCGGCTGCTTCTTCGCTCTTCTCGCTGTCCCGGACACGTTCGGCCGGCGCGCCCTGCTCATGCGCATTAAAATTAAGCTCATAGAGCAATGTGAAGAAAGAATAATTATCAGAAACTGAACACATACACGCAACGCGAGTCCACCCACATTATAGGTAGGCTAGATGAAAGTGGGTATTTGAAATTTTATTTGGTAGCTCCTATTCATCATAAATAACGAGCAAAGGCCGATTTGGCAGAAAATCCTCTTACCCACGTTTAAATCGATCGGGAAAAATGTATAGATAAACATGAAATTCATACACCCTCCTCCGGCGGCTCTAAAATGTTGATGACCCTTGACCAGAATCACGGACGTAACGGCAATTATATCAGATTATCATTCACAAAGGAATTAACCATGATAATAATTACTATTAACCCTCGATGATGGATATTTCTGATACGGTGGTGGGTCTTTGGCGAATCATTCGGCTAATTGGGTAGGCTCGGATCCGGTGCGTGAGTTTTCGGCTCGCCCTCGTTTCCCAATAAACTAATTGAAGTGTGATCTTTTATATGGCGTTTACACGGTCATTGGGTGCGGATTTCCGCGTCTCGGCGGGTGTCGGAAAGCTCATCGGTCCGCAAGAGCGCGCGACTAATTTGCGGCCCGTGAGAACTGAACCCCGATATAATAAAATACCTAGGATATAATTCCGCCGATCGAAAATCCGTCGATTCGAGCGCTCTTTCCGCCAAACAGGTGGTTCGCCGTTCGGGCACTTAACAATCGCAAAGAGTCCGGTTTAACGGCGTCAACGATATTCGAAAGGGAGCACGTTTCTGGCGTATCGAAGTGATTAGTATCGCCATACAATAATGTCTCGGTTATGTGTGTGCGCGACTTTAGGGCCGTAAACGGGCTCGTATAAATGAGACCGCGCACCCACCCCCTCGGCCGGAGACCAGTAAAACACCTGCATAACCTTATTAGCCACGGTGGAAACACAATGTCGCACTGTAAAAGCTTAATATTGCCATTAAATTGCGCTAATGGAATCAACAAGAGCCGACATCGCCTTCCGCATACCCGGTGTCCCAAGAAAAAAACCAACGACTCATTCGATAAGACGAATTTTTCTCAACAGTTGAGTTATTCCCAGAGACATGGTAACATTTAATCGAAACTTTTTCAGGCTATTTTGTGTTGATATTTAAAATAATAGCTATTTATGTAACTAGTCCATAATTTAGGTAATTATCGAATAGTCCATTATTTATGGCAGAGCAAGGTGAACAAATTGGATGAGTCAATAATGCCTAATTATGGACAAGTTGCATACAAGATTTTATGGTCAACTTCATCGGACGTGTCTTTTTCTTCAAAAAAATCGAAAATCATCTATGTTGAATATTACTTCGCTATGGTCAATGGCGGAGTCCTTTAATTATTTCAGAGAGACAACATCATGCTCTGCCTGTAGGGGATTTTCGGTTTATACTTCAGAATAACCAACTGGGCTTTTTAGTGACAAAAGTGTCATCTAAACAATCAAGCAACTAGTTTTGAGTTGAAGTCCTTGGTCACAATTATACTATACTGGATAGAAGCCAAAAAACAGACAAGAGGAAGAAGAAGAAGACTAGTTTTGAGTTTGGTTTTCATTTTTGACAATCCAAAAGTCATATCGTGTAGGCGGGGCATGACACTTTGTGAAAGTTAGGTTAAGATTCAGTTATATTTGACAGTTTTGTCACCAAAAAACTAAAAATGGCTGACCTGAAAAATCAACGAAAATCCCCTACAGACAGAGCATGTTGTCTTTTTTTAGTCTATCCCCGAAAGGACTCCGCTATTAATTCCGACACTTATTGAATTTCAAACAAATTCAACATTTTGACGTTTATTTGAATGTGAATGTGTCGAATAACCGAGGTGAAAAGCTGAAGCGGTCGATTTTTATTCTCATTATTGAACAGTACATAATAAGGCATATTACGGCCGCTGTTACAGACAGTGGACCATAAAAAGCATAAAAGTATCCAAACAAGAACGACCCTCAAACTTCGCTCTTCCTACTCTATCAATTATGTTTTGAATGAGTGATTTTCTGTGACACCCTGTATATTTCTGTACTTTTCCAATAGAAGGAGGGAAAAAAGGCTCGATCGGGGGGTCAGTTTGATTCGATCCGAGCGCGGTTTTCGGGGCGCTGTGAACGATATAAAGGCGCGGGTCGTTAACGGTGGTGCCTTTGGTAATAGTGCGGGCAATTTCAGGGCTGCTGGGTGTTTCCGGTCGGTCTAGAGCGGCGCTAATGAGGTCGGTCGGGGCTTAAAGAAACCGCTACTTATGATATCAAATAACGATTTCTGATGGGTTTAATACATCACGTGTATGAGCCGAGTGTAAACAAGGCGTGTACACGTACGAACCGACACCTGGGCCCCCCGTCGCGCTAATACCACGGTCTCCCCCACGTTATATTCGGACGCGATACGGGCCCCGACTTATACACACGATTAACCAACGTAAAATCAACCGAGCTAAGATAATTCGCCCTTTATTAATTATTATTGGGCCATTTCCTCTCTCTCTCTCTCTCTGAATTCCCATTTCGGGAATACTTACTCGTCTGGGATTTGCGTTTCTATACACGAGTATTTTTATTTATTTTTTCTTTTATATGATAAAAGGACTTTGTTGCTACTGTCGGGTCGGCGGTGAATGGGCGGTGGTCTCTTTAGAGCGGTTTCGTGTATAACTTACACCTATTCTCGAATTACCTGGTTATAATAACGTATAATGCCCCGGTGAATGTGTCATTGTGCCATTTCGTACACGCTCTTTATGGGGATGTTTACCGCAAAGCGAAACCCACCTGGATCCGAAACTGTAACGAGATATGCTCGAGGCCGGACCTTATTCTGACCGCGGCCGGCCCTGCGTTATCGGAAAAACCGGAAAAACAATACGCGCATTTTTGTATGGAATTATTCCACCGGCTCTAGTCCAGATTTAAATCCTTTTCGAGTAGGGAACGGTAAATCTGCTGAAAATTCACAAGTTTCCCTGATGTATTTCACGGAGGACTCGTGTATTATAAGCGCTTCCGGATCGATGAAACTAAACCATGGCGGGTCCATATTAAAAATATAAGTGGCTTAGACCAGATCCTGTAGGCAAATAAAGGCTCAATTTAAATTTCGATCCCCCATTACATCGTCCTTTTGTTTTTTGGATTGCCCTCTCCGCAGTGCGGTGTATTTCGCATGGAAATGAACGGAAAAATGTCGCCATGTGAGGCTTAATTGCTTATTATAAGCTCTCCAGGATCGAATCAAGTTCGGTGTGTTTATCTGGTGGGGTGGCGGGGTCGCAGGGGCGAAAATGACGAGCACCCCAGACTGCGGAGGGGCGGTGGGTGACTGATGGAGCGACCGACTAAATTCAAATACAAAGACAAACACCGAACGAAAAATATATAAACCTCGAGATCAATGTAAACGTAATAAGTTGTCCCTAATGCTATTGTGCATGGATTTCTGCAGGCGATTACCATATGAACGTCTCTACTATATCTGACAGCATCGGAGCGCCCCAGGCCGCCAACTACTCATACCCTCGGATATTGGTTTCTGATTCACTCGAGTCGGACAAGATCAACACTCTCTTACTTGCTTCATCCCCCATTCCCGATAAGCGGTGCGCCCCTCAAAAAGACTTTATTATTTCCCCAGAAAAAAAAAACCGAAAGCCGAGCAGATTCTTAATCGCATTTCCATATAATTAAAGTGGCGCGATTTCGATTCGGTTCCCTTGATTGGGGGAGGCGGTTCGATTGTGGGGTGGTGACGGAAACTTTCGCGACTCCGGGGGGTGTATTATAATGCGTGTGCCGCTCCGCTTCGGGGAAGTACGGGACTGTCGCCGGAATTGATATTATCTGGAGATTTCGGAACATGTCGAATAAAACAGGGCCGCATTTAGTGCGGGTTTCTGGGAGTGAGGGTGTCGGCGGCTTATATCGGCACCCTTTTTGACGTGATCGGGCCGACATGGGCGTTCAAGCGTGCGCCTTCTCCGGGCCTAATGGACCGAAATTGCGGCCCGATCCTAAGCCAGGTGAGATTTCCTCCATCGACCACAGAAAAATCTCAAATATTCACAATAAGCGTTCCCTTGATATATCTGGTAGTCGTTCGGAAAAATTATGAGGCTATAAAGAGATTCGTGTATTTCGTGGACACAAACATACTGTATATGTTTAGGGGTACGTACATAAAAGGCCGCATAAAAGCCTTTTAACAAATGGAATACTCGTCGTCGTTCTATACACGAATGCGTGTGTTGTGTGCGATATTACGGGGGAGAGATTCCAATTTCGCAGGCTTAAACTGATGATGATGTTCGTTTTCAATCGGCAATTCGATTGTGTCGATCTTTTCACAGGCGGGCACTAATATAACATCGTTATAAAATTATAATTGTCGTCTATAATTGCCGCGATAATGCGCGCCATCGACTCTGGAAATTCCGCAAAACTATAATAGAAATCGACTCTAATAAGGAAAATTTGCATAATGATTGGTCGTCGAATCCCTTCTCTCCCTTGAAAGCCCTCGTTTCGTAATTGCGTACACCCGACTTCGAAAGCTCATTATCAACGTACATACATAATAATAATACAATAATAACAAATGAGATCAATTATTAAACGATAACATTTATCTATGTGCCGGATTACTAATCTGTGAGTGGGGGATCTCCCCATAACAACCCGTGGATTATTATATTTTTCCCTAAAATGTTTATGAATTAAAAATAATTCCCGTTGTGTTTTCGATTTGAAGGGGGAATTAAAAATTCCCACAGGATCGAGAATCCAGATCGATATCTTGACCGGTTTGTGACATTTTCTATTTCGATACTTTGTGTCTGTTATTATTATTATTGTGTTCGGTTCTCCCCTGAACGGAATAAAGCCGTAATTAAGTGATGCTAATGACATACGAGTAGCGAGATCACGATAATAACGACGGTAATTTGGTCGGGGGGTAAATAAGAGAGGAAGTCGCCGATAGGGGTGGCCGTTTCGCCGATCGCGTTCTCTCCCACGGTTCCAAATGGCATTATCGTAATCTGATACATGCGACCATTCGTGTTTTTGCAAATGAGAAACTATTTATTAACTCGGGTCCTTTGTGTCCGCACCCCATCCACATCAAACGGCCCCCCGAAAATGTCCTAAACACCGATAAAGACCTTAAATTACCTCAATTTAAACAATCACCAGGTAAGAAAATACACAAATTTATATAAAATTCACGTATAGGTAAAAATCGATCAATTTTAGAATTTATTCATAAACTTGGGACCAACTTGAGTAACATAAAAGTGTTGGAGCTTTTTTCCGGGCGGTGATAGCGGTGGCGCCCTCTGGTGGATAAGAAGTGCACCGTCGCTTGAAAAGCTCGAATTCGTCGGTTGGTTCGCGAAAGCTCCGCCAGAGTCCCTCGCGATCGTCACTCAAATCGAAAGCTCGGGCACGCTTCACGCGATAGGGTTGATCGAAGCACTTTGGGGCGAATGCGGAAATACTTGGGTTTTCGTAAATAAGTGGTATTAAGTCAAAACAAGCAGGTAAATAATTATCTTTCGGAATGGATCGTGCGGCTGATGGCACGGTCGGCAATAATGATTATTAGGAAGGGTGTCCTTTTTTGTCACCTGCCCCTCTCGTCATTAGTGCATAATTTATAATGTTATTATCCAAGTGCCCAGGGCCGCACTCGCCCAACCGAATATATTTCGATTTTATGTAACGTATAAGACTTTTGTGGGGGTGGTCGGTTTATATATTATGGATGGGTGGGTGATCCATTAGACGTACTTATCAATTCCGTGATAAAATAGAAAAAGGTTCGTCGTTATTATGTGGGGTATGGATTTTGGTCGTTGTCGGGTGAGTAATAACATTAAAAGCCCCGCGGTACGATTTCTATAATTCATGCAATAAATACGATTTGTGTTTATGAAACGTAATCCATTATTTTTATTGAGAAACGTTGCGATACCATCGCCTCCACTTTGGCGTTGTTATGGTGAATAATTAATTCGGTGCGTGTAAGCAAATTAAGTCTATCCACTTATTGCTTTTTCGAATTCGACCGATTGCCCGGACTTTTGATTACGATCGAACGCCGCACGCGATCAATCTCCGCCGACCGACGAGCAACAAAAAGGGCATCGATCCGGATTTTCGAAAATCGCTTTTCCGCCCCTCGGCGCGAACGGGCGATAATTCAGAAAAGACTGCATCGTTATCGTGCGTGACCGCAACCGCTATTCTTAATCGCGTATTTAATTAAGTTAGGATTAAGATTACAATAAAATATGGTCACGATATTTCGTCATGTCACGAGACGCATTTCGCCCTTTAAATCCCCCATTTATTCCAGCAAGAAAAAACGAAAACTACCCCCGGACTCGCAATAATAATACTAACAGCATAATGTGTGCCGTGTCGTTCTGTATAAAATACGGGGTAAAAACGGAGTCACGTGCGAATAAAACTTGTAGCCGGCGAATTGAAACGATATCCCAATTACTGAACTCGTAAAACTGATTCACACGACCCGATTAAACCACACGAGCCAATTACTATTACGATTATTACAGAAATCGCTAAAACAGTTTCTTTTGTAATAGTGGCGTTTTGAGGTCGTCATCATTTTCCTCACCCTCTCCCATTTCACCCCCTGGCATACACACACGCGCGCATACACTGAGGATCAGCCGCGATAATTAACTCTCTCTTATTACTTTATTGGTTTGTGCCTGTCTATTTGGTCCTTCTCTTTTTTAATCAGACTGTTTCCAGACCGCCCAACCGTTCTAATTGCCCTTTTATTGCCGGCGGTCCGCTCTCGCTTCATCTGATATAAATTTAACCAAACTGACGGTTGGCTGAGTGCAACTCTCCCTCGAGTTCATCCCCCAACTCTCCTCGAGAGTCGTCACGGCTGGACGGGCTCGCGACTAATTTAACTTCTTTCTTTCGCCATATTTACTCTCCTCTCCGGCTGTATCCAAATCCGGAACGCCATCACGAAATACCCGTAACCGTTTCAGCAACCCCTGATATAGTAATGAATTTGCGGATACGAGAGGTAATTTGATCCGAAATCGTCTCGATCCCAGGTAGACGAACACGAAGAGCTTTTTACTAATCTGGCGCCCTCTTAAAGAAGGTCGCACACATCCACCCATTGTGTATCGTTATGTAATCGCCATCTTTTTACGTTATGGTCAAAGTGGGTATCTTTTACTCAGTCACGGAACTGTCATAATTTCTCCCCGAAATAATCGATTAATTTTCTCCACTCGTAGGTATGTTCGTTTTGCGATAACGGTCGAAGATTCAAATTCGGTGTTAAATTGGTTGCATACTCGCTCGGGATTAGTATAATGGCGGCCGGAGGGAGGGTAAAAACTCTAAAAAGTTTGTCGCCCCACCCCGCATCCTTATACACGGATCGGCGTATAAATAGAGATGGGACTTGTGTGTGAAGTGTTAGTTATGGGAGCGGAGAAAGAAGATGGGGGCGGTGGCGGGCTCGTGCCGCAGTGCCGGCTGATTAGCGACGACAAACACGTATTAGCATTTTATTGCTTTAGCCCAGACTCTCTACGCCCTCTAGATAAAGTGGAATTAAAACTGGAGTGCTCTTTGATCTCCACTCTGTATTAACTAAACGGAGCTATTGGCCGCACTTATTAAATGAGAAGAAGAGAGGGACTGAGGGAGAGACGGAGACCGCCGACGCGTATCGGGGGGGTGGATACCCACCTTCCTACCCTTTTTCTCTCCCTTTTCCGCCCCCTCCTCTTAGCTCGCTCCCCCCCGTCTTTTTCTTAATTCCGAGGCTCGCTCCGCGCTCCGAGAAAGCGCCCCCAACTTAATAACTTGTTAAAATGATGATTAAAACATTCTCTCTCTTGGTTTTGCTTTAATTTTGTTTCTATTAAAACACGGTAACAATTTTAATTTTAATTAACACATATAAGAAAACTTCGACGACGTCAAAGAAAACCGTTGGCTCGTTTAAGTAATATAATTTATTGTGCTTTTATTTACAAAAATTCACAGCTCTAAAGGAAACAATTACGTAGTTATGTAATTACAATCAATTTGCTTCTTGTTATTTTTCCAAATTCAATTTCAGACTGCCACTATTGTACCTATTATTATTATTACTATTATATTAAATCCTAATGAGAGTAAGTTTAGGTATTTGCTATGTACAAACCAAGAATCGTATATAATCGAGGAGCCTAAAATGTACCGTGGTGTATCTTTATAATACCAATGGAATAATTACGCAATTTCGTCCCGGCGGTGTTTTTGATTTAAGCAACCACAGGAAAATCACATAAATATTCGAGAGAAACACGGGTAGTAATAATTATAATAATATCAACACTCGGTCACGAAAAGTCCAACAACTATAACGAATGTACACAATAATACTTGATAGTAACAGAGCCAAAATGTACACATATTTATGATACTATTTACATTATGAGAGAATTCGCGCCAACCGTACAACAGGCAGGTACGAATATACAATTCAATCAATTAAAATCGCAAATGACAGTAATTTTCGATAAAATAATTATGTACAAAACGATAGAGAGAGAGAGTAGGGTGTGGTTTTTACATGATAATATGATTGTCACTGGTCCGCTCACGCCCCTACACCATCTGCAGTCCTTTCGTGATGTTCTCCACGTGCTCTTTGGCTTTCAATCTGAGGGCGGCTATGGAGGTCGTCCGCAGATCGGGGGCGGCGTTCGGGGACGGCGAGTGGTGCGAGTGCGCCATCGGCGGCGGCTGCCTGCCGGGGTCGGCGGCCATCGGCGACGTCAGATAGCTGGGGTAGCCGGTCTGGGGGTGGCTCAGGAAGCCGGGCAGCGCCGACAGCAGGGGCGGCGACAGCCACGGGTCCATCGGCAGCGCCAGACTCGAGCCCGCCGCCCGCGACAGCGACGACACCGCGTGGTACTCGCTCAGCCCGAGCCTCGCCGCCTCCATCTTCTCCTGGCGCCGCCACTTGGCCCTCCGGTTCTGGAACCACACCTGGAAAAAGCGATCCCATCATTACCGACCGTATGACTAATGCGGCTTTTAGGCCGTCGATTACGTATAGTACGAAAGTCGTGTTTGTTTATCGGGGGAGCTTTTACCTCGTGTATTTGTTATAAATCAAGATAGCATCTATAAAATGAAATTACTGACGTAAAGTGGCCGTTATTCGGTCGCTTTGAGGCTATTAGCGTGCGACGGGCGTGCACGACCCACCCCAGAGGTATTAAACAGGTGGTTTCGGTGTCATTTTTATTTGTTCACTCTGTCTGCCATGTCAAAAACTCGTTAAAGTCGAACGCGCACACACACGTGAAAGCTCCTGTTAACTGGAGCTTTCTCCGTTTCAATTTCATTTCCATTTCCTGTCCGGGGCTTTAGGCAAACACCGCCCGATCGCCTAATCGATTTAGCCTCCACGATTAGGGACGTTTCTGCGGGTGATTGCTCGGCAAACATAATCATGTTTTCTAAACAATAATGACATTATACGTGGATATAACCGGGAAAGCTCTCCCGCTCTATATTTATGTTTGACTTTTTCCATCGGTTTCATGTAATCAAGGGGCTTATAATGACTCTTTAAACCACCAACCACCCCCTATACCGTAGTAAAACTGTTAAGTATACAAATGGCATAATCATTACGGGTCGCGGTGATAAATTTTCAAAGAGTTGCCCGCTAATGGGGATGATCGATTTCCGCGGAAGTTTTATCATTAACAGGAAGGGTGGATGGGGGGCGGTTATCGGTTTTGCGAAATGTCTGCGGCTCGGGCGCAGGGCGAAGGGGTGCGGCTGCATGCAGCACATGTCAAGCTCCGTAGGGGCCCCGTTTTCGCTAAGACGTCAGACGCAGATCCGTAATACAATCTTGGAGCATAATAGGGCCAATCCGGCTGCTGCCGTGTTATTAGCCGGCACAATGCCGCTTTGTACCCGGCGTTCTCGGCACTGTTGCGATAACAAACATTGATTTTATCAACAAATCCGACAGTAACCGCTCCGAAATGGGCGACTCGGAACTCGAAACGCATTTACAGTTTACACAAATCTCTACCTCATCTCGCATACCGGGTAATGACAGTCCAGAAAGTCGCCTTTTGATTCGAAATGAATGAATCGGGGGTTTCATCGGGAAAAGCTCGACTCGGGTGATGGAGTCGGTAAAGAATGACGTGAAATTGTCAATTAACGCATCAGTTCAGATCCAATTTCGACGCCGCTCCCGGCCATCAACATGGCCGCCCGGCAACGGGGGAGCCCAAGAATAAGGATAATCAAGGGTGCCACGACGGTTAGGGGAGGGCCCGAACGCGGCCCTTCCCGCTTTTCGGGCGCCCCGATCCGAACGAAACGCTCTATCGTCTCGGGCGCGAATTTCGAAAAGAGCGCTTCAATTTCCATAATAGCCGGTCCTGGGGCGCGCGCCGTTAATGGGGCTGATTACTGGGAGGGCGGGCGTGGTGCCAGAAGCGTCGTCGGCGGCGCTGTGTGCAAACATCACCCCCGCTAATAAATTGGCAGCTACACACATCAACGTCGGATGCGGTCCTCTCTTTTGTTGGCGATTTTGCCTAATCAGGGCACTTTCGGGGGGTGATGGATGTGTGTAATTTGCACCGACACGTGGCCGGACACGCGACGGATTGTTTAAAACTAGTTACAGTTTTGTTTACAGCCCCCGGCTGAGGCCCACCCCCCGCAGTGACGTCCGTCACGGAAAGAATTCAATCGACCCCAGAAACTCGACACTTCCTTAATTAAAATTCAACCGACGATGCCGAAAAGAATTAATAAGCATCAGGGCACAGTTGCGATTTTTTTTTCTTCACGAAATGCAATGAGAGAATATATAAATCATAAGGTACCTAGGTACCTACTAGAAGAATGTGGTGTTCTCGAAAAATAAAAAATTGACTCTTTTTTTCAATGATACGCCAATATCGGAAGGATTTTTCCACTCCTGATGACTCAATTGGAAGCCCTTTGAAATTTGTCATCGATATCTCGACTAATAAGGAAGTTACAACACTTTGAAATTCTTGACAAAAATTTCTTCAAATTTTTCGAAAATTGAAAAATCACTAAATGTTGTCTAAATCAAAATCTGGACACTTTCCTTGATAGATTTTGAGCAAATTTAGCGATTCCCGCCTCACTCGACGCGATAGCTCAACTAATAAGAAAGTTACAGCCCTTTGAAATTTTTGACAAAAATTTCTTCAAAATTTTCGAAAATTGAAAAATCACTAAATGTTGTCTAAATCAAAATCCGGACACTTTTCTTGATAGATTTTGAGCAAATTAAGCGATTCCCGCCTCACTCGACTCGATAGCTACTTACTAATAAAGAAATTAGGTACGGCACTTTGAAAATTTTGACAAAAGTGAAAATACTTAGGTATATGAGAAATTACCTAAAAATCACAGAAGTTCTTATATCAATTTGGTGGATTCTTATAAAAAAACGGAAATAATAAAGTGGGCAATTCGGAAAAAGTCAATCAGTAAAAATTCACAGATTATTTCAAGTGGATAAGTATCCTAATTTTTCAGTAAAATTTCTAGTGAAATTTGGAACACATCAGTGTAAGACTTGAATTAACCGCGCCTCCTTCAATCCTCAATTAGGTCTAATTGGGGTTGTTACAGTACAGAATCGAGCAAAGTTTCTCGCCTTGACGATGGAACCGCCGCCGACAATTAGGGGCATTGTGCCGCCCGTCGGGTGGGGGCGGCCGTGGTGGGGGGCGATAAAGTGCGGGGGGCGGTTCGGCTGACGCTTGCCCAGATGGCGGCTGCATCCGCCGCCCCCGTCTGCCGTCGTCGTCGCATCGGATAGTGCCGTGCACACCCCGCGGCTTCGCAGGGACGACCCAATATTAAATTTGTCTCCATTTTGATATTTAATCATTTTACGGCGAGCTTTGTTGTCAAAGCCGCGTTGTCGTTACTCCGAGGCCGACCCAATTAAACCCGGTAATTAAAGACGCTCTAATCAACTCCGACTGATATTATCGTGGATTCGCCAGGACCGGACCTTGAGGATTTTCGACGGCATCGAGAACCGACGGTGTCGTTAGCAGGCAACCCGACACCGGGTAAGCCGAGACGTCTTGAAAGATTGCGCCCAACAATAGTGTGGGGTTCGAAGGACCATTGAAACATCACCACATTTGATACTATGCAGTTTATTTCAAACTTGATGACTCGTCAATTATAACATGTGTATAATTATTGTACATTTCATGACGAATTCGTGCAGGCAACTGGTCCTTTATTTCGCGTCGAGGCGATAAGAATTAACAAAAACGTCTTATCTACAAATACCTATAAAATCTACTTGTGCGTTGTAAATATACGCAAATAAATCGGGCAATAAATACAAATACTCATCAACACATAACAATGATTAAAAAATAGAATAATATACAAAACTGTTGAAGACTCAACATGATCCCCCCCTTGAAGCGACCTAGACTTCAATAGTCAAACACAAATTATAACATAACATCTTACACAAAAGATATACATTTAAAATGATTAAATAACATTTTGCGTCATGTATCAGGAAATCAAAGCAATCATTAAAGAACCTGAAATCAAACAAAGTGAACAGATTATATGTCCATCACTTCTATAATATTCCTATTCTAACGGAAGCACCGAGACCTTTCGAACCGAGCGCTTTAGTTCACCGTTTTTAGTTTTTAATGAAACGACACGGACCACACCATCACTTCCAGGATGGAGATGTATAACTCGACCAAGAGCCCAACGCAGAGGTGGAAGATTTTCATCATGGATGAGAACCAAATCTCCAATCTTGATTGGAGCTGTCTGTACTTTCCACTTCGGTCGTTGCTGAAGTTGATGTAGATACTCAAGGCTCCAGCGTTTCCAAAAATGCTGTCGCATTTGCTCAATTCTTTGCCAACGCGAGAGTCTGCTCAGGTTTAGGGATGTCAAGTCAGGTTCGTTCTGTGCAGTCATTGCGGAACCAATCAGAAAATGACCCGGGGTGAGAGGTTCCATATCATTTGGGTCCGCGCTCAAAGAAGTTAATGGTCTTGAGTTCAAAATTGATTCAACCACTGTTAATAACGTGTACAATTCTTCATAATTAAGAATTGTATCGCCGACAACTCGTTCAATGTGTGTTTTAGTTGATTTTATTCCAGCTTCCCAGATACCGCCAAAGTTCGGGGATCTGGGTGGGATAAATTTCCAATTTATACCGTCTGTTGCTAATTCGTTGACAACCCTATTTTGGAATTGCTCTGTTTTGAATAGAATGTGGAGATCTTCAAGCTCGCGCTTTGCTCCTATAAATGTTGAAGCGTTATCTGAAAACATGTTTAAAACTTTGCCGCGGCGAGCCGTAAATCGCCTCAGAACACTCAAAAAAGCTTCCGAGGTGCAGTCGGATACGAGATCCAAATGGATAGCCTTAGTGGCAAAACAGATGAACAACACGATGTAAACCTTTGTCGTCCTTTTCCCCCTTCCGCGACCCTCCTTTATCAGAAGAGGCCCCGCGTAGTCCAACCCGCAATTTATGAAAGGGCGGGCTGGTTCGATTCTTTCAGGTGGTAGGTTACCCATCAATTGATCGTAAGAAGTAGGTTTCGTTTTAAAACACTGAATGCATTTTGAGAGAATTTGACGAATTTTTCGTCTTCCACCTAGTGGCCAATATCTTTGTCTAAGTGAAGATAGGGTCGCTTGAGGTCCCGCATGACATAGCCTTTGATGTTCGCTTCTAATTAGAAGGTCTGTTAATTTGTGAGATTTTGACAAAATTATCGGATATTTCGTTTCATAACTAACTGAAATGGCGTTACCCAATCGGCCGCCTACTCTCAAGACTCCTCCCTTATCCAAAAATGGGTTTAGCTCCACTAACTTATTTTCTTTCGGCAAAGTCTTGCCCTCAGATAGGATTTTAATTTCAGATCGAAATTCCACCCCCTGCATGAGCTTTATGAGCCACACCGACGCTTGATGATACTCAGCTGCTGAAACCGATCCAGTGATCCGATTAGTTTTATTTTTTAAATCATGAAAATATCGCAGACAATATGCCGCAATTCGAGTAAGAGTCTTCAATGATGAAGGCTTATCAAAAATATGGGAAAAGTTCCATTTTGACTTTGTGCAAATGTTGACCTGAATTCTTGTCTTACGCATTTCCGGAATTTCTGCATCTAAATTTTGTTTTTTACATACCGGCCACTCAGAAACCGACTTTGCCAGCCACTCGGGACCCAACCACCATATTTCTGCGTTTCTGAGTTCAGTGGGGGTGCACCCTCGTGATAAAATGTCCGCTGGATTTTGTTTTGTTGAAACGTGATTCCACGTTGCGTTTTTTGTTAGACTCTGAATCTCCGAAGTTCTGTTCGCAACAAATGTATTCCAATTGCTAGAATCAGCAGCCAACCATGCCAACACGATTGTGGAATCGGTCCACAAGTACTGTCTATCTAAAGGCAACTCCAATGAGTCTGACACGCATTTTGACAGTCTTGCTCCTAACAATGCGGCGCTTAATTCGAGGCGAGGAAGTGAAATCACTTTTAAAGGTGCGACTCGCGTTTTTGCGCCAATCAACCGGACTGATACCCTTCCGCTGTTATTTTGACTTCGCAAATAAACACACGCACCATATGCGTGAGTGGATGCATCTGAAAATGTGTGCAACTCGAAGCTTGATGATGATTCAATCGCAATGATCTGTCTTGGAATTTTAATCAGTTTTAAATCTGGAATGTTTATTATAAATTTGTGCCACAACCCGCTCAACTCAAGTGGAACAACCTCGTCCCATGCTAGGCTTAAAGTCCATAATTTCTGAAGAATTATCTTCGCGGTGATTAAAGTTGGCGATACCAATCCGAGAGGATCAAACAGCTGAGAAATCACAGAGAGTATTGTTCTCTTTGTGATTTTCGCTGGTGGGTCTATATTTATGGAATAGCTCAAATTATCTGACTTGCAATTCCACAGCTGACCTAAGGTCTTGTTGTCTTTGTCAAAGTTTAATATTATTTCGCTGTCATCGCAGACCTTTGGCAAGACTGCTGGACTGTTTGACGCCCATTTTTTCAATTCGAACCCGCCCCGTTTCAAAGCTGCAGTTAACTGTTCGCGTAAGACGATTGCTTGTTCCTCGGTGTGTGTACCGGTCAACAAGTCGTCGACATAAAAGTCCTTCAAAACTACAGGATGAGCCAATGGAAATTCATCCTTCTCATCAATCGCCAATTGCTGCAAACATTTTATAGCCAAATACGGAGACGACTTCATACCGAATGTTACCCTGGTCAAGCGATAAATTTCTATTTCGTTTGTAGATTGATTTTGCCACAAAATCCTCTGCAGATCTTGATGCTTTTCTTTAACTTTAATTTGCCTATACATTTTTTCTATATCAGCAATTAATGCAACATTGTGTGTTCTGAACCTAATCAAAATTGAAACCAAATCTTGTTGTAATTTCGGTCCGTTCAATTGAATATCATTGATGCTCACGCCAGTTGAGGACTTTGCCGATCCATCAAACACTATCCTAAGTTTTGTAGTTAGTCGGTCGTTTTTTATGACTGCATGATGTGGCAAATAAAATTCTTCATTTGTTCCTGTAACTGAATCGCGCACTAGCTCGGCGTGCCCTAGCTCTACATATTCTTGTATGACCTTCGCGTATGTTTCTCTCAAACTCTCACTCTGACGAAACCGATTTTCCAGAGACTCAAGTCGTCTCAATGCCATTGACTTTGATGACCCTAACCTTTTGGCTTGACTGCTCAACGGGATGCTCACACAAAATCTACCATCTTTGTCGCGAATATACGATTCCGAAAATTGTTCCTCGCATTGTTTTTCTTCCATTGATAAGATTCGTTTATTTTCATATTCCTCAATTTCCCAAAATTTGCTAACCTGTTGTTCCAGAGATATGTTACATGACTGAGGCGCCCGTGCCGCTTTACTTTGTTTACATGAAGGGCCTGCTACCACCCAACCAAGTTTGGTCTCGCGAAGACATGGCTGACGTGGACCGAGAGTTATTTGTTCTGTGCCCAATATTTCCCAAAACAACTCGGAACCTATCAGGAGATCGACACTCTTACTAATGTGAAATTCGGGATCTGACAGCTCGATGCCCTGAGGGATGCAAATTTTATCTATTCTGAAACTGAATAGTGGAAGATCCTGCGTGATCTGCGGAACCACGAGACAATGCAATGAAGTCTCGAATGTCTTGTCGTAGTCCGAAGATATATTTATCCGTACGGATTTTTTGATGCGCGAAATTGCCTGTGTTATTCCAATTATCGGCACATCTGCTTGACTACAAGTTAAATTTAAAAGTTGTGTTGCGTTTGTTGTAATAAAATTGGATTGGGATCCCGAGTCTAAAAGCGCTCTCAATTTGACTACATTGCCGCAGTTATCTCGGACCCCTATTAATGCTGTGGGCAATATGACATTGTCTGCATTTGAATTTGACATGCTGACTATTGTGTTTGTTTCTACTCTTGTCTCTGTTTTCTGAGAATTTGACCCATGATCTTCGTGTAATAATGTGTTATGTCTCTTAGAACATACTTTACATTTATACGGAGACGTGCATTCGCTAACCGTGTGAAATCTAAAACAATTGCGACACATGCCAAGTTTGTCGACTTGTTTGATTCGTTCGCTAATCGGTTGTCTTAAAAACTCTTGACAATGGAACATATAATGGCCCTTTTGGCATACATGACATTTGAAGTTTGAATTTGTTGCTACATTATTGGATCTTGCGAACACCTTTTGTCTGCTGGCTGCATTGAATGGCGGCGCGGTATTGTTTCTACTACCACCCTGAACTACTGACTTGTTCGAGAAATGAATTGACTCCAAAAACTGACATTGCCTTTCTAGAAACTCCAAAAGTTGTTTCATTTCTGGCAACTCCGCTGACAATTTGCTTTGCCACTCTCTTTTTAAATAGAAATCGAGCTTTTCCGTGATAATCGGAATTAGTATTGCATCCCAGTGATCAACTTCCACCTTCAGTACTCTCAAAGCTGCGGTATTTATTATGATGTTATCGATTAAAACTCTTAAACTGGATGCACTGCCCTTGACAACTTGAGGTGAATTTATTAACGCGAATACATGTTCCTGAACTATGAGCCTTTTATTTTGAAACCTACTTGTTAACAACTTTAATGCCGAATCATAATTGGCACTTGACACCGCAAGAGACTCAATTGTGCGTAAACCCTCACCTTCCAGACATGATTTTAAATAATGAAATTTTTGACAATTGTTCAAAAGATTATTATCATTAACTAGCGTGTTGAATGTATCATGAAAACACAACCAATCGCTGTAATTTCCAGTGAATTTTGGCAATTCTAAAGGCGGCAATCTTATGGGGTTGACTAGTGATTGACCTCTAGTACTTCTGGGTTCAGGGGTCGCGGAAGTTGAAGCAGAAGTTGTCGCGGTTGGAGGCGGCGGAGTGAGAAACTCCAAAATGTCCTCGATTTTACCCTGAACTGAAAAAATACGATTCTCTACCTCGACCCGACCGGCCTTGGCTTCCCCCGACTCATCCGCAAATTCGAGTTCGAACTGAATTTCCTCAAACTCATCGGACGCTTTCTGAAGCGACCTACTGCGCGACTTGAGCTCTCCCAATTCCGTTTTTTTTGCAGTTGTGACATCGAATTCAGCAATGTATTCTTCAATTCGCTTGATTCTATCTGATAAAACCTCGCGCTGTTTTAATAGGTACGGTATGTCAGGTGTCTTTGTCGTTTTAGGTGGCATTTTGGATTTTTTATTATTAAAGAATGGGATGGACAGACTCACGGTTTCGTTGATCGGCTCTATTCTTATCTTATCTCGGCTTTTGCTGTGCGACGATGGTCCGCGTCGCTCCTGATGACGCTGCGCTGCGCCCGGACTGATTCGGATGGGCTCCCGACTTCCTGTCCTGACGGAAATTTGTTCCTATTTTAACTGGGAATTGGTCCTCCAGTTAAAATTTGTATTTTGTTACGTGCCTTGTTGTCTTGACACTTTTTTGTGTGTGTCTTGTTGTCTTGACACGTTGTTGTGTGTGTCTTGTTGTCTTGACACGTTGTTGTGTGTCTTGTTGTCTTGACACGTTGTTTTTGTTGCCTGCACTTGCACTAATTGGATCACCGGTGACAATTCGTTTCTTTTGCTGTGAAAGTAGCGGATTGCCGGTTGACTCCCTTTTCTTTCACTTGGACGTGGAAATCCGACTCGAAGATTGACCAATTTTGTGGGGTTCGAAGGACCATTGAAACATCACCACATTTGATACTATGCAGTTTATTTCAAACTTGATGACTCGTCAATTATAACATGTGTATAATTATTGTACATTTCATGACGAATTCGTGCAGGCAACTGGTCCTTTATTTCGCGTCGAGGCGATAAGAATTAACAAAAACGTCTTATCTACAAATACCTATAAAATCTACTTGTGCGTTGTAAATATACGCAAATAAATCGGGCAATAAATACAAATACTCATCAACACATAACAATGATTAAAAAATAGAATAATATACAAAACTGTTGAAGACTCAACAAATAGAGACTCCTCTGTATCAGACCGCCTCTTTTCACCGGCCCGATCCGGCCGTAATGCCGACCCCGCCAATTAAAAGAATTCTACTTGTCTTTGTCCGAACTTCCCGGGCTGACTCGGCGATCGGGAGGCGAATTTCGCTCGGAAACGCGGGAGGCGGCGTAAAAAGCGACATAAAGATCCTCCGACTTGCCATATAAGTGTGGGAATGGAAGCAGGCGCGGGCGGCCATCCGGAAAATTCGTTTGTGGAAGGAAAATGGAACCGGGTTTTTCTGGAAGACAAATGATGTGGGGGGTGATGTATCCATACTAATGCGACCGATTTGCCCCGGGACGCTTCGACGCCTCCCGCGTCATCTGCCCGCTTTCGCCCCCTCTCGGAATTAGCCGCGCGATTAATGAAGCGGGAAATTCGCGCGCCTCATCCGGGGCTGAGAATGCGCACACGTGTTTTTTTATCGCCCACCGCGCGCGTTTCTAATAGGGCGAATTCGGCAATTAGCGCCCTCCGGACTCAGAGAGCGGGGAAAAAATCGAGGGGGTGAGCGTTTTTCCGCGTCTCGGGGCTAATGGTCTTGCGGGTCCGGGCCGTTTCGCGCATCGCCGACCCCTGACGCACATTCAACAACTCGCGCAATTGTTGTATAATGGAGCCGACACACAGAGGGCCCATTGTGTCGCACAAGGGCCTGGTGAAAGGGTGATTGCGTTAACCGGCCGGTATTTTCCAAAGGTGCCACTCGACAGAGAAAGACACTCCAATTCGTTACTCTTTTCGGCTCCATCCACCATCGCGCCCTTGTTAAGGCCCGCTCGACCGGAATGTTTGATCAATATTGTACCGGGTGGACCGTTGAATTACCGCCTTTTATTGCCCACACATCAACGCACTCTCGAGTTTCTTTAAATTTTTCAATGTATGATAACTGTAGCGAACGGGGGCGGCGATCCCAGCGGGCGGCGTAATCTAATTTGAATGTTTAGCGTTTGATTCGAAAACGAGGTGATGAGATGGTTGATTGAATTTATAAAGTCTGCGATGTGAAATCGGGCAGATGTCGGAGTAGGGGGCGGCGTGGGCGGCGTGAAGACGCGTTTAACGCCGCCATCAGCCGCCGCCCCCTTATTACGAGCGGAGAACGTTTCTATGCCCCGTTGATTAGTGTTCATAACAGCCTTCATTAAAACTTTGATTAATAACCGCTAAATTGAGTGTTAAATTCATTATACAAAGTGAATAAATTGAAGATTAATTAACCATTGATAATTTAAACTCGCTAGGCCGTGCCTTAACGAGGTTAAAATTTGCATTTGAGGACGGAAAGCACTTTACAGGCATAAACACAATTAGGAGCGGGGGCGGCGCGGGGGCGATACACGACCCTCGCCAGTTTACCGGCTCGTGAAGGGTTAGAAACCGAATGATGATGATGATGGACCACCCCGATACGCTCGCACAACACTTCATTAGGCCGAACGAAGAAGGGTTGACCGGAAGTGTCGAGTGCACGCTCCCACTTCCGACCGCCGCCATCTGCGCGCCCCTAATTAGCCCCATTCACTTTCGTCTCGCGTTTTGAAAAATCACCTAGGAGCTTTGCAGTAATTGCGCCGTCGGGCGTCCCGGCGCCGTAATCCGCGTCAATCCGACACGAGATCGAGAGTGTAATCCGATTGTCTCGTTAGGAGCGTCTTGTTAGTCCCGCTCTGTGATAAATTGGCGCCGGGACGCGGCCAGGTGCACGCGACAATCGCGGAAATCAAGTGAGTCGGCGTCGCGCCGCCCCCGCCACCCCCGGCGCCGATATTATACGCGCTAACTCGCCCGGAAAATCCGCCCGAATTGAATAACTTTGTGTCTTTTTTATTCTGCTCGCCCTCGTATATCGTCCGGGGGTGGCGCACACACGGGAAGAAAAGCCATTTCGGCCCGGCCCGGGGGCGCCGTCACGTGTGCGAGCCGATTGGCGGCGCGGTCTCGTTGCGTGCAATCCGAAAACGGAAATTTAATTTAAAGTTTCGAGTCCTTTTACTTTCGCCCCGTGTGCGTAACGAGGCGTTCGTGAGGCGGCGGCATAAATACGCGTCGCGCATTATCGCGTGCCGACTCGACAACAATCTTCGGCTGTTTAGCCGGCAATAAAATTAATTTATCTAACATTATACGGCGGAGGCGATTCGGGGCCCTAAACCAACAGGGCCGGCTCGAAACTGGGGTAAACGGGGCGCATGCGAGGGTGGTTCGCGTATAATTAATGCGATCACGAAGCTGGCACGGGGCGTATGCATAAGAAAAGGCCAGTGCCGTGGGTATGAGCGCGTGATTGCTAATAAATGGCAGGAAATAAGGGTCCTCGTGCGTCTCAGACGCTGATAAAATAATTCCGAATGTCGTGTCTAATAACGGGCGTCGGGCTCGGGTCACGCGAGACCTAAACGCGCCACTTAATCAAGGGCACGGCACCCTCCGCCAGGTGACAAACCCCCGACTCGCGGGCCCCCGCGGGAAACGCCGCCACCCATAAATCACGCTCCCGATAATTAGCCACCACATTAATAATACCGGATGACGGGGTTTTGTGTTCTCAACTTTCGTCGAATAAACGCAAAATTTCAACAAAATTCTCCTCAAATTCGAGTTCATAACTGGGGCAAATTAAAAACTGATTAATAAGAACTCAATCTCCAGAAATTTTCCATCATATCTTTTCGAAAAGTTGAGGATAGTTTGAACTAAAATTAAATGATCCTGTGAAATTATTTTCAGTCATATCGAGATATCATATCTCCAAATTCGATTTGTTTGACTGAAAATGTCCAAGAACCGAAATATTCTCGACGGATATACTTATTATGTTAATGCCACTGGGGGTAATCGTCAAACCGAAAAACTGATGAAGGGTTCACGAGTTTGCAAAGTGGCTGAGGGTTGTTTCGGTGTTTGGGTAACTTATAAGGTTCCAAATTGAATTCTCCTTTATGCGACGAGTTCGTTTATAACCTTCGAGGCGGTTTTTTTTTATTCGGAGCGAGCTAAATTCGTTCCTTTCTCCTGGATGTGATGTGTACCTCATGCGGAGGAAGTCTGCCGGGTTTGTAGGGTAGAGGTAGTTGAAGAAAGGGAAAAATGCTTTTAAAAAAAACTCTTTCCGGATGACGAATCCTCGACAAAGTCGATTACGAATGCGTAAGGTAAAAACCGCCCCGATAAATTTTACAGAAATTATGGCCCCAATAAATAAAAACCCATAATAAAATGTAAAGAGAAAACGATGAATAATCAGAAAGAATGTATGTTGTCGTGTGTAGGCAGATTTAGAGAGATGGGAAGGGGGCGCTTTTATAATACCGAAGGCCCTTCATATTATAACCCGCGGTATTGTTATTATGATGGTTATAGGGGGTGGATTTCGTGACTCGGCGAAACGGTGGCGTGCTCATATTACACATCTCTACATATACGCTATAATTTTTAATCAACAACCATAATTCCTCATCGAGGCTGATTTTTTATACGAATATTTTATTTTTATTGCCATCATAGACAATCTGCGATATAATCTGGCCCGGAATTTTTATTTGGTTTGTACCTGGACTCTGACTTCGGGGAGGTTGACTTTCATGGCGAGCTCCTCCCTGCTGTAGACGTCGGGGTAGTGGCTCTTCTCGAAGGCCCTTTCTAGTTCGTGCAGCTGATATGTCGTGAAGGTGGTCCTGTTCCTCCGGTGCTTCTTCTTGCATCCGTCCCCCTCCGACATTCCGGAATTATTGGCGGCCCCCTCGTCCTCCGAGCCGCTTCCCGCCGGCCCCGATATTTTCCCGTATCGGATCTCCGAAACGCCGTCGTTCGAATTACAGCTTCCTTCCCCTGCGAGGAAATAAAGACACTTAGACGGTTTTTCGCCAGATTCCGGGTGGGTTGTGGGAGAGGAAACGTGCGCGGCGATCGATCATCGGCGCCGTTTCATGCATAATTAAGTAGAATCACACCTGTCCCAGGGCGGTAATCAAGCCGACAATGTCCCTAACTAATAGAATACAATACAAACACGCGATACACATTATATATCATAACCTAATGTGCAGTGTCCGCACTATCGCCTCAACTATCGCTTTCCGAACGCTCTCCCTCAATTATTTATCGATGCAGAAACACATTAATTACCCGGCTTATCGTCCGCCACCGATCTGGGTGGACGCGTTCACAAACAACACCAGTCTATTAGGAAACGGCCCAAATCGTTATCGTTTCGATCACTTATTCACGATTCGTGATGATGAAGGGGGTATCCTGTGTCGTATCGATTCGCGTATTAACGAAGTGCCCCCTCATTCGATACGCGGATCGATCGGGGGAGAGATAAAGGTTGACGGCTCCGTGAACGAGGATTTTTAATTTCGGTTTTTTCGACCCCCTCATCGGAATTATAAAACAATCGGGTCGAGATCAAAGCTTCTGTCATTTTCACAAACGAAATATTTTAATCAAACACTCGGAATTATTATTTCGCTATTAAAATCTGTTTTCGTCGGATATTTTTCGACTCGCATAAATACAATTCGCGTTATAACGGAGATCGCTTTGATAATTTTTCGGCGTGCGAACGATATGATTATTTTCCAGTTCGGGCTGATTTATATTTTATGATTATTATTACGGAAAGGGTCAACGAAATTTTCGGATTTATCACAAACGCCCATCGACTGGGGGTAATTAAGGTGAGCCCCGATAAACAGATTCGTGCGGGTAATACTTATGGTGCACTTTTTAATTTTTACCCAATTTGCATACCGCTGAGGTCGGTTACGTCAGGTGCACGATTAATCTGATGCCCATTTTTCCATACAATCATCATCATGCGAAATACTAATAAATTCCGGCCACCAATAAAAGACGCATTAGACTTGTTTGGTTAAGTCCCCTGTGTATACAACATGTGCTTTTGGAAAATTCCGCGTTAGTGCGCCATCACTGCGGGTCGCAATTAATTATAATTAATTAATGAAATTATAATAATTATAATGAAAGTTCAAGTATGAAGGGTTTTATTATAATCGGAGTATGAAGTCGTCGATCTTAATTTTTCCCAACACGGCAACTTTTTTATTAAATTCATGAAAGCAACAGCACAGTTCGAGATCGCACTTTAAGATTATCTACCCTCGCTGGCACAAATAACTATACACCCAGCAAACACCGGACTGGTTATAATTTTTTTATAATCAACTTTTGAATACACAGAAGTATGATAATGGTCTAATTAGGAATTAAAATTAAAACGACACATTGTAACCGAGTATAAAGACCATTATTTCAATTACAAATGTAATTATTTAAATTAATTCACTCAAGTATGCCTAGTTAATGTATGTAGGTACATCAAAATGCTTTGTGTTTCATGCATCGTACTTAGTCACTCGGTGCAACTTGTGAATATATTCTTCAAGGCGACTTTTTACCGACATAGTAACAAAAATATCATCGCCGAACCCGACAGCCAGTTATAGTCCAACAAGTCCGGAATTAATTGTGACATTTCCGGATGGAAAACCCGAAATCGCGTATCATTTCCGGGCGAAGAATATCGAGGGTGCAAAACGGGAAAATTAGTGAAGCCGCAGTCTAATTCTCGCAGTCACGAAACTCCCACTAATTTTGATTCGTAATCGATTTTTCCTTCACACGAGAGTCCGGGGGTAAACTTTTCGATCCGGAGAGCACGCTCCCGTATCCGCCGCATACTCATTCGTGTCGCACACGAATTTGATGGCGAAAAGCGCGGGTAATTACCGCCGACAGTCCGTAATACCCAAGTAACTCAATTAGCATCGATAAAAACCTTGAACGGAAGCCTTTTGTAGGTGTATAACTAAGTAAGTAGCCGAATGACTGCATTAACGCTCGCCTTTCTGAATACTTACATTCGGTAGGCACTAAGTTGAATCGGAATAAAAACATCAAGTTAAGTAATCTAAGTGGTGTTCCATTAAACCCGGCGTATCACGGGTGACATGATTATGAACACGCGAACCCACCCTCTGAAATAATCCACCCCATTGTAGGTACACTCCGGGACCGTACAACACAACACCCGACACGAATCTCATAGCAGACAGACGGTTCGAAATTATAAAATCCCGCAATAACCTTCGAAAACCACCCTCGTTATTGTGATTCGGTCTAATACGTGAGGGTTTTTTCTTAAAGAGGTGGCACCTTTATTGAGGATTATAAATAATTCCGTTCGGTCATCATCTGCTAAGTGTATGGACCTCCTAACTTATAGAGATGGGTCGTTGCGATAAGGGCTGTCAATTCCGTGCTCCTGAGTGCTAAAGAACATCAAGCTTGACCACTACTTAAGATAACCGCTAATAACGTCTTGAAATAAATGCATTGTGGTTTTTGAAATCGTTATTGATGTTTGTGTTTACATTTTGGAAATTCATTTACAGGACCATACCTACTGGTTATGCCTAGTTCCGTTATTGGTAATTATAACTTTCAATAATTACTAATTTTTTTTAACCTGTCCAATTTTTATAATTTGTTGGTTAGTTCAACATACTCATACTATGGGATCAAATTTAGGCACAGTTCTGTGGTTAGTTCATAGCCACATCACAAATTAGTTTTTTTTCGGTTGGCGGTGCAAAGTAATTAACTATAGTTATATAAAACCTCAACACGGTCACTAATTAGGAAGGTTTACAAATTAATTGTATGTCAAGAGGTGATTAATATCCGAACATACCTGCGAGGTACAAAGTGTTCGAAAAGTTTCCGGCTTTGGCCGATGCCATAGCATTAAACCCAACAAGATAAATTCAGATTAGGATTTCTAAATGTTATCAAAATTCATAATTAATTGAGGATTACAATACTAATTGGTCAATCTGTAGGGGCTACTTAAAATAAGTACCATTTTCCACACCCTGTATATTTTGAATAAAGTTTACCTTGCGCTTTTCCGTTCATCTTGAGCACGTCTCAATTTCTCACAAACAAGGATTTGAAAAAATCACGATAATTAAGTGTGCAATTATTATTACCGACATGCTCTAAGTTAATGACGTACATACTGATTAAAGGTCTTGTACTTAATTAAAGTTACGTAAAAAATCGATCATGTTCGAAAGTAAAAGTTTACAAAAATCCACCTTCAAGAAATAATAACAATCTAGAAGCGAAACGGACAATTGACCGATAATTGGGCAAAACAACAGGAGCTCTTTTAAAATAATAAAAAAAATTGACTTGATTTTCTCTGGCTCTCCGGTTACGTATAAAAGCTCGAATAATTAATTAAAAATTCCTGACGAGTTCAATAATAATGAAAAATATGATGTTGGGCGCCTTGGAAAAGTGGAGGCGTAACCGTCGTCCGAAGAGTAGAAAAAAAATCAAAAGTCTCACTAATCCATCTCGAGATGATGCAGCCTAGGCATGTTAGTTAATTATTAATTTAAAGCAGTTGGAACAAATTATACGGTTTGGTTCCTTTTCAGTTTAGATAATATCGAATGAATTAATTCATTAATCAATTAAACAAATTAATACAAGTGGATAAAATCATCAAACTGACTCCACTGATGTCCACCGCTGACTGTTAATTAGATGGGTAATAAATTTAATCGAAACATGAAAACATGTGTACTTAAAGCAATAATAAACACCATCGCCCAGAGCAGTGCAGTTTATACGATAAATTATTTAGGAAATAGTTTAGTAGACTGAATAAAAAGAAAAATAGACCGTATACTTAATCCATTTTAATTCCATAAGTAGAGGGTACGTATTAAGTGCAATTATTGACGAAAAAAAAGTAGAGAGATATGAATGGATGCACTTAAGATTTTTTTTTCGAATGATGATGCTAATGAGTAAATTAATTATTATTTGATATAAGACCCACCCATCAATTAGTCGGGTTATTATAATTCAACTTAGTCACGTTGATAATAGTTGCCTACTACTTTATATCCACATCACTAACTGATGGTTAGGAAGGTGGATGATGGGTATGAGAGGCGAGCATGGTAGGTAGATAATCCATTAGTGGTCGGACGGATTTTTGTTTCGTCTTATTAAAAAAATTATGCATGCGATGATGATGATGACGATGGAGGCAAAGGCGAAATGATGCGTGTGAAAGAGAAAGAGACGCCGCTAATAATTGCTCTTAATCAGAGCTAATTCGTTGATGATGGTCTGCCTTGATAACCTCTAGTACTTACGGTCGAAAATAAAAAGTGTTTGATGATGGGATTTTCGGTTACCGTAATTGTTGTTTAATAAAAGCCCGCTACCAATGAACTTTTCATTCGTGACGGCTCCCCACGGCTCCCGAACACACCGGGACACCTAATCATTGTTTTGTGCCACTTAATTAACCCGAAATTAAGACGCAGGTAGCCAATTTTCCTCATACGAGCAGGACTCGTATAGGATAGAAATCGAAATGCCGATACTTACAATAAAACGGAATATAAAAGGGGGGGACGAGCGTGTATATAGTCATTTATTCGCGTTTGTTCTCGAGTTAAGCAATTGATTATTTAATTAGGAACATTGATCCGGTCGTTTTCGTGCCGTCTAATTGCCTCGCATTAATAATAAACACAACAGATTTGCGATAAGCACGGTAATTGTTAATTGCGTTTTCGCATGCATGCGGGCCTCTTTTCTTCCCTCTGCCGTATACGCCGCTCGGCTTTGATACGTATAAAACTGCCCATTATAACGGACTTATAAAAGGGAAGTTCGGAGCGGGACTCGAATGTCGCTTATGCTTGTTTTATAAACGTCGTACGGGGTAATTGGCGCTAATCGACCACGTAAACCGACGTCGCGACCGTGAGGCGGATGCGGAAACGACATAAAAGACGACAATGATTCCATGAAATTTTAAGGAATTTCGTCACTTTTGTGTTTAGGATCATAAGTGTTTCAATAATGATGGTTTGAAACAAGATTATGCTAACCGGAGTTTAATTTCCATAGTAACAATAACGAAATTGAAAATTTTAATCCAATGATTAATGAGGCCCGGTATTTTCACCTCTGGTCATCGTCTTATTAGCTAACTAAGACCTTAGACTGATGTGACAACACTGGTTAAAATGAATAATAATGGTAACATTCAAAGTTCCATGCAGTTAGCTAACCGGAGGTTTAACCATAGGTAAATATATCGGGCCTAAGGGCCGATTTATCAATGCTCCGTTAACGTTTAACTAGAAGTTAACTTATTCTTAGGTTACTTTTGTTACAACCATTAAAATCAACAATCAGCTAAAAGATAACTGAGCATTCATAAATCTGCCTTAAGTCCAAGGTTTAGCGACGATTATAGCCGGAGTCTCACCACCAAATGTTCAACGAACTCTACATATGTGAATTTCGATCATTGGAATTTTGGTGATACAATTGCTAATGTTTGGTAATGGTTAGGTCATTATTCTGAATCCGATTATTTAATGGGGAATGGTCAGGAATTTTTGAGATTTATTGGAAATTTTGACAATATCTAGGAATTGTCTCGTTTGGTTACTCTATGCAAAATGCATTGTACGGAGCGATAGAATAAATTTGACATAAGGGGTATTTCCACCTCTGGTTAACCCCCAGATTAGCTAACTGTAACTTTGAATGTGAGCCTCTATCATTCATTTGAACCGGAATTGTTACAATCTAAGGTTGCAGTTAGCTAACTGGAGGTTAACCATTGGTGGAAATACTGGGCCTTAGTGTTATGACTATCAATCTCTTTCTATAGTCTTTCCACGATATTTTGGTCATCACGTGACCTAACTTGCTAAGCAGAATTTAATTGAAAAACATTGCTAACCATTGACTAATAACAGGTATTTGTCAGGTACTTTGCGGGTCACGTGATGGCCAGTTTATGTTGGAAAAACTATACCTTTTTAGTAGTTTTCAGAATGATATGGTATAGTCATAGCCTCCTTTTATGCCAAATTTACTCGATCGCACCGTACCTAATATAAATAGTAATTCTTTATTTCCGAAAAAAGTATTTCCAGACATTGTGTGATTCGATCAATCCGGTTCGTTTTAATACGATCTTATCACATTATTTTATGTTTGTATAAAAATTAACTAGCGAGTATACATATTTTTATCGAGATTTGTTCAACGATTTGACCGACACGGTGTGAACTACGATAACTATCGTCCTTTTTATTATCAACCGATAAAATTTCGACCATACTAGTAGCCCACGAAACATTTAATCATTAAAAATTACTGAATTCTAGAATATACGAAAAAACCGGGTGACTTTGATTTACCGAGATTAAGCCATACGGAAATCGCGCGTTTTTTAATGCGGTTTGGTGCATAAGTAACAACATTTCCTAAAAATTTGATAAAATTTCTATCGAAAACAAGGTAATTTCGTTTTTCACGTCTCAATCAAATCGCGTTCGATTTTGTGTCAGGGGATGTGTAGTAGGAACACGCAAACAGCGAGACCCCGATTTCCGCTCAACTTTTCCCCGTCTCATCGGCCGTATCGACAGCGGCACTAATTTGACGTCGGCTTAAATCCGATGGGGAATCGAGTTTGATGGGATTAGGCGATCGGCGACCGGGCCGGGGGCGGTTCATCCGTCGGCGGCGGCTCTCACCTGCGCTCTCTGCGTTGCCGGGGGTGGCGGCGCGCTCGGCGCCGTCGTCGTCCCTGCGCACGATCCCCAGGATGTTGTCGATGGTGTGCCGCGGGTTGGCGGACCCCAGGCGCACGGCGGCCGTCGGCCTCGCGTCCGTCGCGGCGTAGGCGCCGAGCATGGCGGCGGCGTCGTCGCACCGGTCCGACTCCATCACGCCGCAACAACTGACTGGCCGCGGCCCGGCCGCGCGCCCGCGACCAGGGGCGGTGCGCCCGGGCGGGGCCGATAAGGCGCGCGCCAATCGCCGGACGGCGACGTCCATCATGGCGGGACGCCGGTTAGGGGTGGCGGTGCGCGCGCCACTTGCCGATCTCTTCTCGCTTTTCCGGTCGAGCGGCCGAGAGCATTCGGATTCGGACTGCGGTGAGCCCCGAATGCGACCGGTTTCCGGATTTGGGGGGTCGGGGGATTCGGCCCCCGCCACTGGCTGGGTGTCGACGACGGAGCGGACGAATTTTATTAAATTAACACGTCGGTTCTGATTTCGTACTACCGTTAGGCAAATTAGGGACGCCACTGCGATTCGGAAAAATCGTATTTCGTTTATATACTTAGTTTAACCTTTTTTAACGAAAGTAATAATTTCATTTGCTGTTTCGGATTACTTGAGTATATCAAAAAAAAGACTGAAAATATTTCTGGAGTGTTCAAAAATGGAGGAAATTAGTGTAGGCGACATATATGCTATGAATGGATTATTGTAAAAAGGGTCAATATGGCATTTTTTAATGAAGAAAATGGTTTTTCCATAGCCTATTTCAATTTCGTTCAAAGTTGAACTTTTGACGTAAGTAAACTCAATCAAAAATAATCTAATGAACAATAATTTAAAGAGTAAATCATCTTCGAGTAAATCTATAAAAAACATGGTTGACTAATTTTATGTGTACAAAAGCAGTGTTTATTTTGAATAAACTCTGACAAAACTGACAAAAGTATTACAAAATTGATGTATTTGGTGTTTGGATTAGCAAGTCTTTGCTCGGATTCAGGATGCCATGTTCGGATTAAAGAGGTCCTACTGTACTTCCCAAAATAACCCGATTTTTTAACTACTTATTCAAAACCTAATATACCTAGTAGAACGATAGCAATTTGATAAAATGTTCCCAAAATATTTGGAGTTGTATGTACAGAGACATCAAAAAAAATTCTACATAAAGGAAGGCTATGATAATCGTTCTGTCTCATTTGAAAACTACTAAAAATATAGAGAGAGAATGAGAGTCATAGTCTCCCTTTATGAAGGATTTTTTTGATGTCTCCGTAGAAATTAAATAAAAATACTTAACAATTATTATTTTTTTGTAATTATTTTCCATTTTTATATAGATGCAATTTAGATTAACATACGGTATTAATTGTCAATTGTCTGTGATTTTGAAAACTTTTCATTTGTAGGAAAATTTCGGTTTTATTTTAGTGCTGTCAAGTATTTTGATTTATATACTTAGGGCAATCTTTGCTTTGGGCTTAGGTACAACAATGTTTAGATTTTTCCGAGGATTTTTCAGTAGTTTTAGTAAATTTCAAGATTAACCGAAATTCGATGATAACATTTCTTAATTTACCCATTTTCAAAATCTAGAAAAATGTTGCTCGCTGATTCGTGGCACCGTTTCATCATGCAAAAGTAGCAAAAAGCTAGCAAATTCATAATTGTATGTATGACCAATAATAAGCCGCATCTCATTAGTTTACTCCATGCAATTAATTCAACGTAAATGATCGTGGGGTAGGTAATCAAATAGGTAAACTCAGAAATCCATTGGTATTAACCTCAAATATTACCCAATTAGGTCCTACATGGTCGAGTTCTGTTATTAACACACTCAATGTCCTTATACCTACTGTCATCAGACCCGAAAAGTCTTGTAATTGGTCGCATACAAGAAATCAGATTTCGGATTCGATTAGGGTTCAAGTGTGCCTAACCGAAATGACATTATCTCCACCTTCCAATAACGGATTATTGTCGTGGTAGAGAGAAGGGTTGATGGATCCGACGATGATGATGGCGATCATCTCAATTTTGTATTCAGGAAGCGGTAACAGCACTATTTGGAGATTTTGCGATATTTCGCCATCTGCCGGTAATTAGGCCGAGGATTCTCTTTTTTCCAGTTCGGGTACTCTTTCTGCTTTTCTCCGAGTATGTGCGTTATTTCTCAGGATAGCGATCTGACACGGGCCACGTTCCCAGCGGGACACATCCTAAACCCCCAACAAACCGCAAATTACAAAAGATTCCAGCTCTTTTGGTATTCTCGGCCGGATAAGCCGCCTTTTGATACTTGTTACCAGTCCAAGATCCGCACAGATACTGTAAATATCGTCGGAGGAATGCAAGACTGTTGAAATGCAATATTCCGACAGACACACACTCCCGTCCGCATCCATCGGGCTATAATGTTTGCCAATCCCGTGGCTCTTTTCAAGTCGACCACAATGGAAAACAAGCGCATTATGTCGTGAAAGTAAGTAGAGGAGAATCGAGCGAGGGACCCGATCTCGGGAAAAAATACAAGGCCGGATTTCGATTTTGGGTGCCCTCATTACGATTTTTCATAAACAGCCCGTCCCGGGGACAAAAACGTGTTTGGGATTTTACGGCATTATAATGGAATAATGGCTTTCGAGTGCGCTTAATGCGTTTTCAACTGTAACACCTTTACAGAAAGGAGAACCGAACGGGACAATGGGGCGACAAACCACCCCTCGAATTTTCATTCGGGCGCCCTCGACCATCGACAGATTATTATGCAATAAGCTAAAGAGATATCGGGCGGAATCCCATAGAAAACTTCTCGCCTTGTAGCAAATTGAAAAAGTTCCCAAATATAATAACGATCCGGAATTAGGCACCACTTGAAACTTTTATGGGAGGTGCCATCTCGGAAAAAAATTTCGGACCCCGAATTGAGGAGAATCCGGGCCGATCGGGCATCTAATTCAATATTTCTCCCGGCGCCGACTTTAAAAATTTTAGGATTCGGGGTGAAAGAGTGTACGCTTTCGGAATCGGGGGGTGGGTTGTTTTGTCCGTGCGCGTTTTCTTTTCGGGGAATGCCGGCGGAATAATAACGCCGTTATTTCCCCATCCAATTTCCGGGCCTTTTAAAAACACTTAGCCGATATTCGCCGTATATTAGAATTCCATCTTTGACGCGCGCCCTTTTTCCATCCACCTGTGCCTGTGCTCCTACATCTCGGCCGGCATAAATGTATAAGGTGTCGCGAATTACGCGAGAGGAAAACGGTTCAGAGGCGCCGCGACGCGCCTCGCTCTCATTTTTAAAACGGCACGGCGCCGCGACGCGCTCTCGCCGGTAATTTTCTTTCATGCCGTGAGTACTAAATGAAATTATTATTATTATTAACGATGCTAACAATATTCCTGCATAGTACAAATGACTTTTAAATTGAATTGTACGCCGGCAGGCAGGCCGCTTCAAAAATGGAGTACATAATGAGATTAGTTCCAAGATAGGACGCCAGATGGGAGCTGCTATAAAAATGCTTTTATTACATTTCCCGGGCTCACAATGGGGGCCGTTTAACGACAAATTGGCACATTGTTACTACACGTAGCTACACTATGGAAAAGTTACCAGAGGATGGGCGGGTGCGTACGCCGTGATTGTTTTATACTCTTTGTGAGGGCCCTAATTCGATTTCGACTGATGCGATAGTGTTTTTAATCACAAACAAATTGGAAACTACCCCCAAACCGGCACCACCGACATCATCAACCATCGGTAACTAGTGATGCGTCATTTCGACCCGCGATCCAATCAATTCCTCAAAAGTGCAGGTAGGAACGAAAATTGTGATAATTTTTCAAAGTGGCTTTTGTGGGGTGCCATTATGTACGAGATCGCGTCCCCGCCGACAATAACAACATCCACCTAATAACGATAATGGGGTAACGTGTTCCGACCGAAGTGATGCGTGCCAATCTGCATCGCATTACCCAAAGTGGATGATGATGATAACAGTCGATGGGTCGCGATGGCAATCGGGGAAATCTGTTTGAAAGAGCCCCGTAATTCGTCCGGCTTATCGCCCATCTCCCGACCCGTCGGCCCTTCGATAATCGCTCCTGATGGGAAAAGGGTTCCGCGACGGCAAAGGTGTGCACTCTTCCTCTCTTTTCCGTACCTGCAATCAGAAGAGGACGCCTCGTGGAAAATCTCGAGTATCGGCGTAATTCGTGTATGCGATTTAAAAGGCTCAAAGAGATCAAGGGTCGATTAGTACGGTCTCACGCAGAGCCTTTATTCGCGACGACATCTGGCGCTGATACCGATAATAACCGAAAAGGGCGGTCCTCTTTTTAGAATTGCGAAAGTCGCGGATCCGCAAATTACGGGGTGCGCATATGCGACTGTTTCCGAGTGCAGGGAGCCTCCATGTTTTGCGAGGTAATAAATTTCCAATCAGCCCCAATCAATGAAAGCAGTAGAGTAAATAATAGAGTCTAACTGCGGTGGCAGTCGTGATTAGTTCTCCGTCTGTCCGCCGCAGGGCGGGGGGCGCCACCTGCACGCTAATTACCATAGTCATGCGGCCGGGCTCCCGGAAATTAAATCGGTTTACGGCGTTCCAATATTTGTGTTGCCAAACATTTAAACAATTTAGTTTCATTATGGGGCGTCTGGCATCCACTCCGGGACGGCGTCACGGAAGGGCAACGAAAATTTTCCGTGGTCGATACGCCACTGGTTTCGTTTCGGTTTTTTCCGTATAGTCGAACGTGCCGCCGCTGTTCCCCGGCGAAACCGCATCATTAGTCGGATTATAAGGGCGGCTTTCGTTCCGAGGTGAGAGACTGTCACATTGGAATATGCGCCGACAAAAACCCGAGGGACGCTTTTGTGAAAAAGAGAAGGGAAGAAGAATAAGTCGAAAGCGGTCAGATACAAACGTAAACAATGACGGCGAGGCGCCGATTAACCCCATGGGGCCCATTCTCCCTTACAATACCTACACGTCTTATAAACTAGTTATGCCCTTATGTCATTATCCGTTTGTATCCGTACATTTACTCGCATTTGTGTGCGTATACGTATAGAGGACGCAAACACATGGGGGAAGTAATATAATCCCCGGGTCTTCCGTGATGCACGGCATTCATACGTGTGTATACTTTAGTCGTAATACCGTAATATTTGCTCAAACATGATTCAGGAATTCATCGAGTCTTTCGAGCAAATAACGCCATATACGAGATTTTAAGTACTAAGGGGATGATAGTTATTTAACTCTTCGATCCAGTTTGATTGAAAAAAAGTGGTGGTTGATGATGGCGATCGATAATCTCGCATCGAGATGGGGCGGGAGATCGGGGGGCGAGTCGAGGGGGTTGTTTGACCCGAAATTAATTGGTTTTTATGGCGGCGGATGGTGATTGCTTTGTTCGTTACATATTCGGGGCCGGTGGTTACCTCCAATCAAGTTCGAGGCCATAATTCGATAAAGCCGGAATTTTCAACTTTTCCATGCGAGGCCGGATCGACCAGAAATCGGAAAGTGTTTTCCCGATAACAATCGCCGCAAATTGGACATGTTTCTGGGGGCCCCCGCCCGGCCAAATCCTATCACAGATCGTGATCTTCTTATACAGTTACGTACTTTATTGGTTGTTATTGTGTCGTGCCCCGGACACAATTGGCTCAATAGGACGGGAAATCGAACTGCACGGGACCTCAACCACTTATCGACAGGAAACGGCAATTTTCCCCGACCTCCGGGAAATCGCGATGAGCCCTTTAAACTGCACAAAGCCTTCCCCGATCGAGGTATTTGCCATTATTTATGCGTGTAATGCTATCGCTTTATTACGAGGTGTGAATTCGAGGCTTCTCACCGGCGGGAGGCCGTTTTGTGATTGTTTACGGTGCCAAAGCACGCACACACTCGCCCGTTCGTTGGCGGATTAACAGGTAAAAAACTTGTCGATATTGAAAAGCTTTTAGGTCTACCATTATTAAGAGCTTTCACGGGTCGCTCCTAATATCCATAGGGCGTTTAATAGAACACTCGGGCCCTTGTGCGCGCTTTTTTCTCCTCCTAAGAAGATTAAATCCGATGTCTCGCTTATATTCGTATCGAAAAGTGACGTCATTAACGGGCCCTCTTTTCGATGATTCGATCAAAATCACGGGTGGTGATGTGCGGCGCATCCCACAGCAAATGTCACCGTAATGTTTTTTCTGTACACGAAAAGCGCGCACAATGGGCACCTCTTTGTAATACGAATTCGACGAGACGGGGAGGGCGAAAAGCGGCAGAGAGGGAGCGGCGGAAGAGGCAATTTAATAAACTATGAAACGGACCTAATTGCGTTGTTCAAAAAATCATTAGGTACATCATCGCTCCGGGTGAAAATGTCCGTTTAATAGGACGGGACCCGGCGAACCGTGCCCGTATTATGGTGCAGAATGCACGCAATACTACCCTGGAAACATGACGGGAGGGCCCGGATATGACGGGGGAGGGTGAAAAAGCGACATACTATCAATGTTTGCAAAACTACAATCAAGTTCGGGGGGACCCCAGAGAGAGCGGCCCTTTCTCGCTCGCTTACACTTTCTCTTTCGCCGGGGCTCCCCTTTTTGTATTCTGCGGGCGAGGGGCGATTCGGCTTTAATTGACTCGGAGGAAACGACCCCTAAACGCTCTCTTCTCGCCCTAATCGACCATCAAAATGCAAAATTGATCGCAATAATCAACAAATAAGCTCGCCCTATTACTTTTTCGTTCGCGCACGAGTTTTACCGTTGATTCCCTCCTCCCGCACTAGTGGAAATGGTGGAAAATATCGACAATTGGTGGATACGCTCGGATCCGGTCGATGTCGGGCGGTCCGGGTTCCGGGGGTGGCGGGTCCCGGAGTCCCCCTAATGACGATTTCTCGCCGTAAAAGTCAATTAGCGTTCTCGAATCCAATTAAACGCTTAATGAAGTATTTTTGCTCCTCCGCGACGATTTATATCAAGTCAGATAATCGCGTAAAAACAATATCCTCGTTACGGCGGGAAGCGAGACAATAATTCGATTGTCCGGCATCCTGCTGCCGGCACAATTTTCCGGAATTATTTCATTTGCCGTCATCATCGCCTTGTCTTTTTGCGTTATTCCATCATCACGTTTCCTCGCAAAATATTAGACTTTTCGGCGTTTCGCCACTTGCGATTGTTGCGAGGAGAGAGGAAAATCGTCACCGGATTAATTCTGGCCGACATTTCGATATTAAAGCGGCGGAATCGAATTTGAATTAACGGCTAAACGAGTTTTAAAAGGGTACGAGACGTCATCATCACAATCAAAATGATGGGGAGAGGACGAGCTGAAATAATCGAATTATACGACCCGGACCCATTTTAGTTGGCGCATTCATTATAAGTACTCGTTCATGGGAGAGCCTTCTTTTTCGAAAAATCGTTTCACTTTCGTGCCCCGTACAGTCGCGGCGGTATATAAGACTTCATTTCCGACGACTTTGGAAATGAGATAGCGAATTGAAAACTGATTGCAAACTGAAAATTCATCACCCATCTTTTAATTTAGAGCGCTCCGATATCTTCTCTCCCGGTGTATAGGCGTGCGAAGGCGGCTTTTAGGACGAACTAATCATCAGGATTGCACTTTTGCATCGGCGATTTTTATAGGAATTTTCCGACACGTGTATGTTTTGCAATTTATCGCTGAAAATGACTAAAATAAGCAAAACACCGGATTGAACTCACTCGAATGAAATTTTATCGATTTGCAAGCAAATAAGTGTACAAATACTCATCATCACGAGATTAAAAAAGTATCAAAATTTGTGTTGTCAAATTACGGCTGAAATTTGCGCAATTAATAATAATAATATTAATAATTGTGAGGCCAAATAATAATAATTAAAGCCGATGGCAACAACGTTATTATTATTATTTGTGTATGGCGAAACATATAGACAAGGGGCTTTTGTTTTCCATTATGTAGGATTATTATTAATATTGGTCGGTTTTACTGCATTATAAATTATTTTGACGTCATCAGATTAATTGTTTCGCAATTTAAAGTGATTGATTCATAGCGCATTAAGTATTAATAATAACATTGTGAAATACATGTTTTACTAAATATTTGTTCCTATGATAAAGCTGCGGGTGAATGAGAGCGACCTCTAGATTCGGAAACACTGCACTAAACTACCCCTCGACTAAGGGGTGATTGCAGTTTTCTGTTATAGAGAAGTTACCTGTTCATGGACTACTTTCAGTTTCGGCCTCTGATATTAGAGGAATCTCTTTCTGAAAGTCAAGAAATCGTTTTCCATTGAAATAATATTTGATAATTTTTTTGGTGGTTAAATATCGATGCCGGTGGTTTTATATTACCACCAATTTTTATTACTTAAATCTATGTGAATTTCTAATGATTCATTAATGTTTCAACAAGTCAACCTGATAATGAAACAAGAATATGTACTTGGTTCTAATCATGTAGTGGTGTTAATAATTGTTTTTAACATTATACCTACCATTATCCATTTGTCGTCACAAACATTTTACGATGATGAATGAGGATAATTATGTACCCATGAAAATAACTTGTGAATATAAAATATTACATCTTATAAATAATCTCAGAATGAATAGTCTGACGCAATATCTCATTGAACTTGGGTTGAGCATTTCTGGTCCGAGTGAGGGACTTTAATTTGTTTAGTAGTGCATCGAATCGATAATATTGGTGATGAAAAATGAAAACAAAAATATTTTTATCTGGATTATTTAATCCACTACGACGGTAATATTTGCAGATTTAATTAGTAAATTTCCTTATCAAGTTCTTGGTATTGTCCAAGTTTCCCAAATACATAACCAATAATAATAATGAAATATATGTATGAGCTGACGTAAATTTATTATTCATTTCGATATATAAATTATTAATGAGTGTTATTTTTGTATTATTATAGGAAAAAAATGAGATGTGGACACGTTTTGTTTAAATTCGCAAGAGGAATATTTTTTAAACAATAATTTAGATAAATTTCGTTTATTATAGTCGAAAAATATCCGACGAGTGCGTGATGTTTTCTCAAAACCCTACCCTATCACCACAATTTCTGACGCAAGATTTTTCATGAGTTCGTCTTGTCTGGGGGGTCTTATCGTTATCCGCCACGAGGAAGCGAAATTTATAGATTAGGATTTTTTATTGATCCGTGTAAGAATTTCCTGAAATAGCCGCTCAAAAAATATTAGAAAATCAAAAATGGTATTAGGTATTTCAAGTAAATAGCGGCAGAGATTTTTTTAAGGCGGCCTTTTCATATTTCAGTTAGTTTACCTCCCGATTAATTATTGATAGAAATTGAGTGGACTTATGGATGAAAAGACCGGGCCTTGATTGCTTATTTATTAACAATAAGTGAAAACCACTTATTAGAAATTAATATTTCAAGTAGGTAATTACACCAAACGACTTAAATTTTTCTACAACTGGAAGTAGTCTCGAAACTTTAACATAGGTGAAGATTGGGAGGAAAAACTGATTGTAGGTGTTGGGTAAAAAGCTTGGTTTCCTTAGCGATGACCCTAAGATGGAAAAATTTGCAATGTCATCGGGATGAGTCCGTTCGTGTCAACAAAAGATCACTCCATCCGTCCAATCAAAAATGAAAACAATTTCGTAATAAATTCGAATCAATTTTATCCACAAATGAAAGATAATTCAATTGACCAATTTGTTTGAAAAGAGGTTCCTTTGCAAAAATAATATGACTTTTGGCTAGAAACAGTTTCGTCAGCTTATCAATGTTACATCATCTTTTCGGGGGTACCACTCCGCTTATAAAACTAAGTGCCATCAACCTGACCACCATTCACCACTGAGACTTCTTAGCTTAGCGGTCCGCGTTCTCTGCTATTACGAAAAGCCATCGCCTTTCTAGTGTTGTTGTTGCATCAGCCGACAAAGTTTGAAATTCTATTAAAAAATCTGATAGAAATAAATAATCGTGTGAGAAAAATGGCAACCCAAATCGATTACAATTACTTCGTCAACCAGATTTCGGCCAGGAGGAAGCCGGGATTAACAAGAGAATTAAGTGAGTACATAGTTTCTGAAACAATAATCGCTATCAATAAAAATTGGGCAATTCGTTTCAACTGTAACTAAACAACAATTTTTTCACAGCCAAGAGAGCTTATCTCGCCCCGAAAGATTCGGTTTCGTTGGCCGAAGGAATGCCGAACGATGTCACATTCCCGTTCGAAGAAATCAAGATTAAACTGAAGGACGGCTCGTCTTTCGCCCTGAAAGGGCCCGAACTGAACAACGCCCTCCAGTACATTCCGACGCAAGGCTACCCGCCCCTGGTCCAAACCCTCAAGGAATTCATGGTGCAGACGCACGAACCCCCCATGTGGGAAAACCGCGACATCATCCTCACCAACGGATCCCAGGACGGAATCAGCAAATCCTTCGAGATGTGCATCGAAGAGGGCGTACCGATCCTCGTGCAGAACCCCCTCTACACCGGGGCCGAAATCATAGTACGTCTTTAATCAACCAAAATCTTTGTATAGGTATAATTGATTGGGTTTTTTGATTGAAATAGCTGAGGCCTTACGCGAATAAGGTGGAACTAATCGGGATCGACCACGACCACCAGGGGATGAGCGCCCAGAAACTTCTGAACGTTTTGGAGGACCGAAAAGCCAACTACACGGAAGAAGGTGGAGGGTGTAAGATGCCGAAAATCCTGTACTTAAATCCGACCGGTTCCAATCCGGTCGGTACGACCATGCCGGCTGAAAGAAGGCGCGAAATCTACGCGATTTGCTGCCGGTTCAACATCCTCATTTTAGAGGACGACCCTTATTGTTTCATGCACTATTTCGACGAAAGGCCCCCGTCTTTCCTATCGATGGACACGGAAGGGCGCGTCTTGAGGTTCGATTCCCTTTCGAAAGTCTTAAGTTCCGGTCTGAGATTGGGTTGGATCACTGGACCTAAGCAGCTAATCCGCACCATCGAACTTCACATCCAGAGCTCCTATCTTCACTCGAGCACCCTATCTCAGGTAATTATACTGAGATATTTAAATTGCGAAATCATTTGCGTCACCAACTAGACGGTTTGTTGGTTCGCAATCTCGAAAAAACACACAATTATGGTGTAGTTAGTAACGGTCGATACAAACAGATCTGGTAAAAACCGGATCATTTCCTTAACTTTCTGACCTTTCGGTTTTTCGGTTACGCAGGTCATCACCGATAAGCTGCTGAAGACGTGGGGCTACGATAAGCTCATGTCCCACTTGGAATTCATCAGGGAGTACTACAGGGCGCGCCGGGACCTCACCCTCGCCTCCATGGAGCGCCACCTCAAAGGGCTGTGCGACTGGACCGTCCCGATGGGTGGCATGTTCGTCTGGATCAAGGTCAGGGGTGTCTCCGACATCTACGACATGCTCTTGACCCGGGGCCTGAAAAAAGGGGTGACTTTCGTGCCGGGCCACGCGTTCATGGCCGATTCGACCCAGGCCTGCAGCCACATCCGCGCCTCCTACTCGAAGGCCACCCCCAAGCAGATCGACAAGGCCATGAAGATGCTGGCCGAACTGATAAGGGAGGAACAGGCCTTGTTGCGCAGGAAATTGGAGAATTGTACTTAATCGGTGAGGGGGGACTTTGGCTTTTTCCCTATTGAAAGAGTCGAAGCTCCTGCCACATAATTATTATGCCGGGGATGAAGGCAACTTTACGTTAGCACCATTTGGGCTCTTTTAAAAATGCACCTACCTACTATTTATTAGGTTTCAACGATCGCCGGAGAGAGGGCGACAAGGATATTTTCCGGAACCTTCACGAATGGGTTTTGCAACGATTTATCTATAAAACGTATTATTCTACTTAGTTTTTACCCGTATTTTATTTTGTATCGGAAATTAAGTATACTCTTAAATAAATATTGATTGAAATAATAGTGAAACGTATCTAAATGAAAAGTGTGGCTACTATCCTGAAGGTGCCGCTTTCGGTTACAGCATTGATGTCTCTTCTTCTCGGTACAGTTTAAGGCCGAGAGAGGTCGCTCGCTTAATTGGAGTCTTAAATATTCACTGGTGAATTGAATCAACCCATTTTAAAACCGGGAAGGTCGTTTTTGGTCCTATTAAAAGATTCGTGTCGAGCGTGTGAGGAGTTTGGGGTTTTTCTGATTTTCCTGCGGGTCGATTTTTCCGGGGGTTGTTATCGGGGGACGGCCCACATAAACACACACGTCCGGATCGTGTTTCACTGTGGAGGCTTAGCGGCGGCCCGGCTTTGGCGCGGTATTACACTTTATACATAAATCTACAAGATACATAACTCTCCGGCGGGATCAGCGGAGAGAGCATCCGGTTTGGTCCCGGGGCCGTGCGGCTCCCGGATAAATATCAAATATCCCGGAACCGCCCCCATATATATGTATAATGATGCAGATGCAGACACAGTCGGAATCCAAACTGCCCGATTTCACCTATAAAGCCGAGTATTACGCTCAGGAGGAAGCACTCATTTAAAAAGTCGATTACTTACCCATTATCAGGTTCGGTTTTCTAAGTCGGGGTGGTTTTTCTCTGGGCTAGGTAACGACGTATCATCGCGGCCCTAGTGTAAATATTAAAGAGGGTAAATGGGAAAGTGGGGAACGGACCATAATTCATCCGTGAAACACCAGTAGTAGGCAATATGGGCACCCCATTATAGGGCCTCTATATGGGAAAGGTTTCACGCTTTATATCTCTTTTATTTCCTCTTTTATTTTATGTTTATGCCGTGATTTCGTAAAGTAATAATACTAAAAAATATAACTACGACGTAAAATTTAATTTTACCATCAAACTTAACAATAATGTTTTAATTTTTCAACCCTAACTTTTCACCTTTACTACGCGACTAACTTTAGTTTATTCCTGTGATAAAAATAACGTGATTATATTATTCGACAGTCTGATTTTATCCGGAAACTAATAACTGCATTACAACTGGATTAGGATGAGTAAACTAGAAGGGGGATGTCGACTATTGGCAGCATTGGTAATGCGAGGCACGTGACCACAGCTTATGCTTGATCCCCAATATGTTTGAGCGGTAGTGATTTATTAATAGTGACATGAACACTTAATTAAACGACAGAGAGATTCCAATATCGTTCCAGGTAGCCGACTCTTCAATAGTGCCTCTCCCCCGGATGGGTACAGCGGGAATTTCTCAAATTCTACTCCCACAAACGCACCCTTTCCTATTAACTGAAGAATGCCCTCCTGTTTGTTGCCATCACAAAAGGTCGCAACATACGGAAAAGCCAGAAATGCAAACTCTCCTTTTTATAAGAAAAATTGGAACTGGACAAGATGAAAATCGAGGGGAGAAACTTAATAAAAATCGCCGTCTTCTCGCCTTTATTAGGTGACATCCCCTTGGGCAAATAATTGCGAGACGCCGGTGGAGGGCGGTGGTTAAATACGGTTGCATCCGGGGCGGTGGCGGCGAGATAAAAATATGAAATATTAAGATTACAAGGGGTCACATTTCGAGCTCAACTTTGATTGCGCCCGGAGAAAAAAGGCAATTTTTATGCTCGTTGTGCCGCCGTGATCCCGGGATGCTTTATTTTATTCCCGGGCTGGGGGAGCAGGATCAAAGGATCGTCCAGGTCATTGCAGAGGATAACTCTAACTTACTGCTACGGGAATTCACCTACCGGATAGATACCTCGAGACCGAAAGGCCGATGAGGCAAAAATTGCGTCGCATCATACCGACCGATCCGTTTTCGCCCCGTCCCGGACTCCCGGAGTATAATAATAAACGCGTCGTGAATATTCAGCAGAGGGGCGGATCGGGGATTAAAAATGCGTGACTGTGTGTACATAAAAGGGAAGCGGTGTTTTTCCGATGCCTTCCTGTCGGTCCATTATCTTGCAGCGCATTAAGCGTCGCCACCGTGAAATATGTATAATAACACTATGCATAATACAGGGGGAAAACGGGGCGGACGCCACCCCTTACACCCCGAAAACGAAATTGCCATTTTAATTTTTAAACAAACTTATTTCGACAAACTACCCGCATATAGGTACACAATAATTACCCCGGAAACGAATCAAAACCGAGTTGCTATTATACTGAACCAACACGAGGCGGATGTTATGAAGGGGGTGGTAAAAGTTGCGCCTACCTACTACATCTAGCCGAAGATAAGAAGAGTTTAATACGGGGCTACCGTATATTGCGAGATTTATGCAGCGCGTAATTTAAAAGTTTATTCGGGGGTGGAAATCCATTAGAGAGGTGACGTGAAAAGCAGGGCGGAGCGCTTCTATATTAATTAAGGGCTACCTGTCACTAACCGGCCCGTCTCGTGATGGATGGCCCCATAGGCGGCACGCCGGATCCGTCTTGGCCGATTTTGCCCCCCGAAGTGCGCCAGGGGCGCCGCCATAACGATTTTTGCCGGGGGAACGCCACTGGGGCGCCGGATTATTTTTTCAGGGCGTCATCATCGAAGGCGTCGGGACGCGTGGCGTCGCCGCTCGCGCTAATGCATCCCGACATTTGCCAATCATTTCCTTCCGGCTTCCACTCACTTCGGAAACTCGAATAACGCATCAGAAAAGTGCGCCCCGGATCTCTAATGGAAATAAATTCGATCGAACTCGATTTCCGACGCTTTCCGGGGGTGAGCGCGAAAATGCGACGTATTGTCAAATCGCCATTTGTAGACTCTTCGTATTACGCTACATCCCGAATAAGCCACGCATTATGTAAGTAGCAATTATCACCCGGTTGCTAAAATCCCATTGGTCGGAAGATTCAGTTGCAGAAATCATTTCGACTGGAAAATTCCGCCTGATGGATAAAACATTGAAATGTATTTTCATCAATCGAATACTCGGTGCGCGAATTCGCCCTTTGATGTTGGCATTTCGTGATTCGATTGGCTCCGGACGAAATTGTTATTAAAAATTCTTCTCCCTTTTGTAGAGCGCGTTCGTATTTATATTCGGGCGAATAAATAAAACGAACGTGGGAGGGAATTTCGAATGCTGCACTCGCAAATTGGAAATGTCTCTTCGACACCTCCTGTCGGGTGCACATCACGTCGCACCACACCCACCCCTATATCTGATAGAATTAGAAAAGAGTGCTCAGTTATCGATCGGAATTTCGCTCATTCTCGGGCATTATGAGGTGATAAGAGAACCGGTAATTATTTCGGTGACGATTTTTGGCGTCGTCATGACCAAGTGATAGAGAAAGCGGATACCCTCCGCCATTCCGGCTCCCGGGGGATGCCGACGCGAGTGCAGTTTCGTGTCCGCATTATTCTTGATTTCCTGCCGTGACGGCAACAGCAGGATCGGAATCCTGCCTCCCGTCCTCTCCCGCTCCTGGCGAACGCGCCGATCGAACGGCACAAACGGCCGTATACCACGATCATGCCATGGGTGCACCCAGCTAGTTAGGCCCGGCTACTAAACGCTTATATAAGCTATTAATTACGACCCGGACGCTAATGTATGTGAAACGGATTCTACTTATGTTGAAGGACACTCTTGTTGCTGAATCCTTTGATTAGTAATTAGAGACTCGCTCCTAAAACTCGCTCCTTCTTTTCCACGAGGCTCGAGAACCGTTTCCGAAAGTCCCATATAACGAGGGCGCGCGTTCGCTCGTTTATTTTGCGGACTATGATGATAGGAGTGCTTTATTATGAATCGCTACCCCGAATATTTAATATCGTGAATCGTCGATGTTGCAATATGTTTTCGTTATCCCCTTGTGTATTTTAATATGGGGTGGATTCACCTGTACATTGTTCGTCCGTCTGGTCTCATAATTGTTTCGTTTCGATCGGGCATGAAGGGGGTGGAGGGCACGCGGCAAGTCGCGTGCCCTGTCAGCACCTTCCCTTTCCGATGGTCCTGGCCGATTGAGCATTTTCTCCCATTGTGATAATTTCGAAGGTAATCGCCTAATCGATGTACGTAATAATTGCAGGATAAACAGGTCACATTGGAAACATTTCTCTGGTGTTTGCGGACAAATATTTATTATTTTCCTATGTAAATCGGACCGGTTATTCGTGGTGGAGAAAAATAATAATAAATAACAGCGGTGTGCTACACGGTTCGAAATTTCACTAGAAATTTTACTGAAAAATAAGGCTACTTGAAATAATCAGTGATTTCTCACAGATTTCAATGCGAAGTCAATTGATTCTCTGAAGATTTTTAATAAATCATCAAAAATTTCAGTAATTTACTCAAAATCTCAACTACTTTGAAGTTGATTTGTGAAAGATTGCAGTCATTTCAACTTCAAGATCTCAAGCGATCCTCAAACATTTCGACCGATTTTTCGAAAATTTCAATGCGATTTCAACTGGATTTCCAAAAACATTACTTAGTGATTTTCTAAAATCCCTTTGATATCTAGCGGATTTTTCAAGGAATTCAACTTCTCGAAAACTCCCAGAGTGACTTCAATGATTCCTCAACGATTTCAGGGATTTCAATTTTCAACCTAGTTTAACTACCAAAAATCATCAAGAATCACCAAAAGTAATGAAAAAATCCACGAAGGTCAAATTTCAACAGATTGAACTTCATGATTTTTTGATAAAATGACTAATTTTTCCGAACTGCTCACAAGACACCGTTTTTTTAATCGTTTATTAGAGAATTTAATTGGTATATTAGTGAGAAACATCTTCAAATTCAACATGAGATATTTCATATAGCTTTTATGGGGAAAGCACGTAATGGCTCAAACTTCTCAATGTAATAAAAATTCCAAAAATCAAGAGGAATTTTTTTAATTTGTACCTAATTTTTCATATGTATTTCAGGTGTTTACATATTTCACTAAGAATAATTACGAAAAGTAGGAAATTGACCAAAAAGTGGAAAATTTAACTAGAGATTTTTCAGCCAAAACTTAACCAAACTTTAATTCAGCTTTTCTACATTTCTACATTTCTAATAATTTGCATTCTGTCTCTAATTGTATTTTGTGAAAAATCACTGGCAATTTTGAACAAACTGTGTAATTTCCGATGAAAGCGATCCACTTTTAGCTATTTTATTGATGAGGTTCTAAATTCGATCGCTTTGATTGTCCTCCTCTCTGTTGGAAATGGTCGGGGGGAAAGTGAAAACTTATCCGGCGGTCGTATTAGGTGCGGAAATGCGATCGATTCGGTCGTAAAACCCGTTCCAGAAACGTGATCCGTTTCGCCCTTTATTAAATCAGCGCCAGCGAGGAATATTTTATGCCGAACGAGGGCATAACACTTCCTTAAATCTGTCTGTCAAAGTGTCGCCGGGAATGGGTCAATAATGAAGTGAGACTCGCGGGAGAGATCGGACTGATCGGTGCCGTTACGGCGACGATCACCGCCACCAGGGGCGGCGGCGACGCCGCCCCCGGGGACCCCGATTTCCATCCCGAAAATCCCAAAGAAAAACACCGTATAATGAGAGAAAGCTTTCGTCTTTTCTGCATTAATGGCGATCGGCGGGCCTAATGGCGGCCTGGCGGCCGCCGGGGGACGGGACGCCGCTGACGTGCCGCCCCGCCGTCACTCTCACCGTTTTCGCAGGATATTGGCCGTAGAAGACGGCCGAAATTGCGCCTCGCAGGGCCGTTAAGCAAATCCGGCCGCCCTAATTGATTCCGCAGGCCCTTCTTCGCGCAATCGATGCCGCCCCCGCCGCCCCCGCTAAAAATTCGGGCCGGGAAAAATCGGGCGGCCGATTCGGCGATATCCCGGTGGAATATTCGCAATTAGGTTTGGAGTGGCGTGCGGCACTCCGTCGGTTCCAGGTCTGCATTCCACACGGGCGGGCCTCCCTTTGACGTCGCGGCGCGGAGCGTCGCCGTCGCGATGATAGCGCTATGCGACTGTAACGCGGGGCAACGGCGGCGCGGAGCGTCATGGGCGATATGCGTTCGCCGCCACCAACTTCGAGTTTCAATTTTCTGTCTGTACACGAGTATACAATGTGATGTCTCCTAAATACACAAAAAACCAACGTCATCTTTTCTGGTATAAAATGTTAAATTAGATCTGACTTGGTACACTCATGGACAGAAAAATAGGGACACCTCGAGTGGCTGCGCCGATATTTAGGCAACCGATCATACACCAAATTGTGTGCTGGCGTGAACGGACTTTGCCAAAGCCGACTGGATATGTTCTGACAGCTCGAAAATTTGTCAAAATATCGACCTTTTCACTTCAGTTTTGTGGTAAAAAGTCGATTAAAAAGTGTTCACTTACAAATGATTCATGGATAAACGTGTTCAAGTAATAATTTTGGTTATGAGTGATTGAACTGTGATTCTATTATGGTTGGTGATTTGGTGTTATTCAAAAAATCATTAGGATCCGGCAGTACCCAGATCTGAAGACACCAATAACTGGAGCTAAAACAGCTCCAGCAAGATATAAGAGCCACCACAATGTTACCGTTATAAAATAAATACTACAAACAAATTCAATATTGAAATAATAACTTCTCTTTATTGAGGGCATTGTTAATATCAAATTCTACCTAAACTGTGGTGAGGCGGGTAACAAGTTAAGTGCCTTGTTCGGGAATAGCGTTCACACTGGTACTCTCTCATAATTTCTTATGAAATTGAAATGATTTTCCTTCATTCTTCAGAACATTAGTTCAACTCCAATAATCTGTTAAAAAGACTTTTTATGCAAAAGAAATGATACGAGTACACTCGCTCAACTTTTCTCACACGCTTGCGAAGAAATTTGAAGGGGAAGATGCGCCAAAAGAGTCTTGAAAAATCCCCTTATCTCGAAGACATTCACACATTATAAGTATAGATTTGTTATTGTCCTTCATATTTTACAACACTCATTTAACACAAAGATCACTAGAAAAACTTTATTATCACTGAATGATGTGTAAAAAAACCTCTTTTTGTCGATTTTCATCACAAAACTCAAGAGGACAGTTTCATAAATTGACATATTTTTGACTTGTCAGCAAATATCCAGCCGCCCGTGACAAAGGCCGTTCACGCTGGCACTAAAGTTTGGTGTATGTTTGGTTGCCTAAATCCGGCGCAGCCACTCGAGGTGTCCCTATTTTTCTGTCCATGAGTGTACTACTGTTCTCCAAATTCAGGTTCGTTTAATAAAATTTAACACTAGGTACCTAGGTAAAAAGTTACTACTTGATAAGATTCAACTCGATTTGTGAATTTTCAACTAATTTCCTAAATTACTCAAAAATTTCTACTGATTTTGTAAGGACCTCCTCAAAATTTCACTGATTTTTCAAAGATTTCCGACATTTACTTGAAACTTCAGTTTACCTATTTCCTGAGGATTTAAACTAATTTCTCCTAGTTTTCAAATAATTTTTCAGACTTCCATAATTTCAAAATCTCAACCGGTTCCAACTTTCAACTGATTTCTGAAAGATTTCAGTCATTTCAATTGATTTTTCATCCAGAATCTGACGCGGTTGCTCAAAAAAGTCAAGTGATTTTTCGAAAATTTCAATCCCTTTTCAATTTCGCGACACCCTGTACATGCACAGGTACCTGCTAGGGGCACAAGTGGAACAAAAGATTGCGGAAGCGCTCGGGGATTTATTAATAACGGGGAGAGGGAGCCGCCCCATTCTGAAAGCGGCGGTGTAGTGGCGGCGGCGGTTCGCATGCAACTTTCGTCATTATCCACCATGATGCGTTATTGCTCTATTATTGTTATCACTGGGACCTGTTTCTGATTTCTACAATAAATTGTCATTGCAAAGGTTACATTCAGTATATCCAGAGAATAATTCCACATTTTCTCTGATGTCCATGCAAGGGTGACAAAGTCGACAGTTTTTTTTTTATTTACTAGCTAAATGATAAAAGCTCAATTCAGCTTTCGAACGCTTTATTCGTATAATTGCAACGAGAAAACTGCCACAAAACACTGAAAACTTCTCTTAATTTAATAATTATTTCTGATGGCACCAATCCCTCGACATGTGACGCCTCGAAAATGCAGGACCGTTTTTTGTCTATGTTGTGGAAACACTGAAAATGGTTTTCATACATGAATTTTTTATATATCATTGGGAATTTTCAACCGTGGTCATAAAATCATCTAGAATCATTTATAACTGGGTATGATTAATTTTATGCTTATATTCTGACAAGAAACCGTTCACACATGCACATCCCCATCCTAGAACACATATTACTAGAAAAATGGACAAATATTCAGTTTTAATCAAATATTTTCCTATAATTTGTTAATTTCTAGATTTTCATACGACTTCTTATACCGTGTGTACAAACCGATTTTCTATCGAGTTGCCATGATTCGTATCTCTGTCCACTGTTTATCTCATGGTTATTGTATGAGACAGAGAGATGGTCATGGCTAACTCTACAAAAAATCGGTTTACACACACGGTATTATACGTTTTCATCCTTAATTTAGGCATTTACATGTGTTCATGCACTTGCTAGATTGAGCCACGAACATTTTTTCGTAATATAATTGCTTATCTAATCCTCAGATTTGCAATTTTTCGCACTTGCCGACATAAAAATCGTTTCACAATATAAAACTGACAGAAGTGACAGTAGGAACGTCATACGCAGTTCAACGCCTACGCATCTAAAAATTGTCACTAAAATTTTAAAATGGAAATGGAAATAGACATCAATAATCGATACATTCGCATATAGAAAGAGCCACAAAGTCGAGTGGAACGTCAATTACTAACCTCAGGTATACGGACATAATGACCCTAATTTAACAGGGAATTAATCGAATCTCAAATGAGACTATTCCGAATACGTCAGTTCCCGAACGCAACCCTTACAGTTACAATTAATCGTGAAGATCAGAACCGGGGTACCTACAAAGTACACGGGGGGAAATTTCGAGATGCACCCGGAGCATTCCGGGGGCGGGCGCGCGCCGCAACCCGAAAACTTTGATTACTTTTCCGGAGCGGGCGTCGCGTCGCCGCCGCGGCGGCCGCCGTCGCCGGCGAGCAATGGAAGTCGCCGGGGCGCAGGGGGGGCTCGAGGGGGGCGCCACGCCCCAGGCCCGGACTCCGCCCCCGCGGGGGCCCGGCCCCCATTGGTGCGCTTCCCACTCGCTCCTCCGGCGCCCCGGCACCGACGGCGCCGCGTATTCACAATTCAGTATCAAATCAGTGCTCATTAAATAAACAGTGCAGTGCGTCGCCGGGCCGGCCGAGATCCGCCGCTCCACACGCACCGCCGCCGCCGCCGCCGCCGAGCGCACCATGCTCAACAATCTGGGCCCCGTCGGTAAGTCAGCGGGGCCGACCGCCGGCCCCGGGTCCCCGGCGACGCGGCGCACTAACGATAGGCTAGTTAGATCGGGCCAAATTGACGCTGCCTCGCCCTCATTAAGCCAATATCGCCGGGCCGCTCCGGTAGGCCGTGCAATTAGGGCCGCCACGCACCGAGGCCCCCACGGCGCGGGCTCTTCCGGGCCGCTTTCAGTCGACGTGGCCGCCGCGACGCCGATGACCCGGTCCGCTCGAGACGGTTTCCGTTTTTCGACATCATGCCGAGAATAATCGCGAGGACTCGTTACATTCGTTACATTCGTTACATGCAGTCATACAGTGAAGAAATTGTCGAGTGATGATGATGATGATGATGATGATGTGTGAATTTTGCCTCTCGATTTTTTTCATTTCGTTATTTTCGGTTTAATTTTTTGGGATCTCTTGCGAAGTTGTGCTGTATTTTGAAATGATGTTTCGGATTTTATTACGACGAAACTTTCGGAATTCATCATCAGTGATAAAGATAATGATTAGGTGATAAAACTGGATTTTACCACCCCCTTAGCTAGGATGATGGTCGGTATGTGACAATATTTCCGTTCGTTCGTATAGGCGCATAAATTTTTACTACTCTTTAGGCTTTATTTTGTATCAATCACTTGCGTACCTACTTACCTAAGTTTCAGTTTCGAACATTTTAGATTTTTACTTCAGGTTTTGTCAACAAAATTTGTAGATTTTCCAATTTTTTCAAGTGCTACCTGGTTTGCTATCATTGTCGGTCAAAAATAATCAACGTTTTGAATGCACGATAAATAATGTATACTTTTCCTATAATATTCAACTACTCAACTCATCTGTCAGATTAAAAAAAAATACGGAGACATCAAAAAAATCCTTCATAAAGGGAGGCTATGACTCTCATTCTCTCTCTATCCTTTCAGTAGTTTTCAGATGAGACAGAACGATTATCATAGCCTCCCTTTATGAAGGACTTTTTTGATGTCTCTGTACCACGAATGGATGTTGCTATAATTGACACTGATGGTGGTAAACATTTTCAGAAATGATCAAATTTTGCTTTTTCCGTATACAACTCTATCTAATTTTTTTCTGACATTTTTTTGCCAGACGGATCCATTCAAAAGTTGTGATTTTTTCATAATTCTTGCAACCTGAAGTAATGAAAATTTAAAATACCGTGGAAATTTTTCACTGGTGTCTCTAAACTGGTAATTATCAATATCTCCTGAAAGTTTTTCATTGAATTACACGATCTTGTAAATAACAATTCTATGCCCTTATTAATAATGCAGATGTAGCAAAATTTCCTAATTTTATACCGGCCCTCGATTGTCCACCTGGAAATTTTTTAGCAATCTCTTTCGATTGTCGATCTAAACGAAAGTCGCTGCCTTTTTCGGTTTAAATGTTTCAAAATAAGATAATTTTTGAGGAAATGACAATGGCGTTTATCTTTTATATCGTTTTGTCAAAATTACAATGGAGAAATCTTGTAGATTTTTTGTCTTGTTTTTTTTTCATTGGTTTTGCGTTACTCTCGATCGAATGATACGGATATAATTTAACTTTATCGAAAAACAATTTAAAAATGCAAAATTAATGGAAATTTAGCCTCCAAAACTTAACATTTACCAGTATACCTAAATTTTTTTCTATTTGCGTATCATAGGATCATTTCGATTCTAGTGCACCTCAATTCACTATCCATTTTGGGTTGGAGATACCACAAATACGTAATTTCTGAAATTAGACAGCAAATAAACACTACACCTACAGATGTGTAAAAGACAACAATTTTGGCCTTGATAGCCATCATCCACATTAACAATCCTTAAACCGACCATAATGCTCACAATTGAGAAAAATCAACGAAAACTCGGGTATAGGTAGAAAAAATAGTATAAAACACCAATGGTGGTAGACTCGTGCGAGAAAACAATGCTTCCCACCATAAGTGCTTCAAAATATACTATTTTAGAATTTCAAATTCTCGAATCGCTGTAGTTTTGTTCAAATTACTCCAACTAGAGAGCTTTCGCGGTGATGTCCTAATGAAATTCGCTTCCCGAGATATGCAAATTTCGATTTCTCGCGTATGAGGGACAAGCCGAAAACGTTGTCGGTCACCATGTTTTCTGTAGGTTTCTCGTTCGTTCCAGGCATCAAGGAAATGTGCGGCGAGGATTTGAAGCGCCACCAGAACGAGCTGAAAGTGCTGGACCAGCCCCGCCTCGGGGGCCTTTGCGACGGCGGGCTGCCGCCCCTCGGCAACTCGCTGAACAACAGCAACAACAACTCCAACGACGGCGACAAACCGACCAAGCAGAAGAGGCACCGCACCCGGTTCACCCCGGCCCAGCTCAACGAGCTCGAGCGGTGCTTCTCCAAGACGCACTACCCCGACATCTTCATGCGCGAGGAGATCGCCATGCGGATCGGACTCACCGAATCCAGAGTGCAAGTGAGTCGGCCATTACGGCCTCCATGGTGGCGGTCATATCCGCTTTGATTTCGAGCCTCCCGTTGACATTTTAGGTGGAGGCGCCGCCCGAGAAACGCGATTCAATTTATATTAATTAGCCGGGGACGAGTTTACGTAAGTTGGCAATCCTGCGGTGTTTCCGGATTAAGTCGAGAGTTAGCGCGGCGGAGAGAGGGCGCTCCGGAGCGAGGATTCCTTCCCGGACGAAAAAAAAAACTGCGGGGGGCCGCCTAATGAAAAATGGCAGGCGCGGTGATGCAGTCGCTGCCATAAATGCGTTTATCTTGTTGCATCTGGGCCCAAGTTTCGCGAGCCCCGGCGTTTTAATAAAACAATTCGCGCACGTGATTATATCGATCGCCGCCCCCTCGCAAAAGCGCCACCGTCGGCGGCCGGTGCATTTCCGAAAGCGAAAAACGCCGCCTATCCGCGCGCATAAATAATGCGCTTAATTTTTTACCAGATTTGCGGCCGTTCCGCGTCGACATCGGCGCATCCGCTGCAATCTGCGCCCGTTCCGTTGCATCAAATCATCACTCTTCATTAAACATTCATACGGACATTTGACTGTATAATGAAGCGTGCTTTTTGCGGGTTATGGTGCACGAGGGCGGCGCGTATCGGGGGTGACTCGCCCCCGCGTCAAACAAATATTTACCCTCCGTGATGCGGTGACAAAAGAAATCACGGGAATTTCGCTCGCCCCGGTCGACGTGCAGCGCGATTGCGAGCAATTTCTGCATAATCCAAAAGTAACTATGTTTAAAACTGTCAATTAGGCGGCGAATCCGTGAGATCCCGCGGTTAATTATACGCTTTGTTAACCGACGAATCGATTTGGATTATTCAGACTCGAACTTTGTTCCCACCGGATTTCGCTTTAACCCCGGAAAAACGAATAATATTGAATTTGGCGCCTCTCGTGCGGATAAATTCTTTTAACGGCAAAAAAAAAGTACATAATAACGGTAATAATAAAGGAGGTGATGCGTTCGCGGATAAGACTCGGGGGTTATATTGCTATATTCTAACAAATGGTTAATATGTTAACGTTATTGCCGCGGTAAAGCCTGCAGGGAGTTAATTTCGGCGGTGTTGGCATCATTAATCCCTAATGGGGCGCGGTTGATGTATGATCCAAACTGCCCCCGCGTGCCACCCCAACCGAATAAGAAGCGCCAGAACCGGACTGGGTGCACCCCTGAACGAAATCGATTCTCCTTTCTCTTCTCCGTCATTATCAAAACATCATCCGAACGGAAAATATTTAAAACCTTTTCATGCGGTTAGGCTATGGTGTGGAAGTGTGAAAGTGGCCCAACTTATTCGCCGTGAATTTCTATAGCGGATTAGGTTTTACGAGTTTCGATTACCTTTACGAGCCCGGGTGGTAGAGCCCGATCGGCACGTTACGTTATAAAATATTACGACTCTTCCCGGTGTGTGCGCATTTCCCTTATTCCACCTTTTATGTCGCGAAACCCTCCCGCGTCATCAATTAAGGATCGGCGAACTTTCCGACACGTTTTTCCTTTTTCCCAAACTTTCCCGGAACCGGGTATCTGAATCAATCGATAGAATCGCCTCTCATTGATATTAGAGGCGGCGCGATTGTGACATTCTCCGAGTTTTTAACGCGCCGACCTAAAAAAAGGGTTTATGAGGGACGTTTTCACATGTGGTCGAGGAATACCACAAGTTCCAACCCCGGCTGTGCTGTGTCACGTCCACCCCGATGCTTGTAAATACAGACGGGTCAGTTTTATGGCACGGTAAACACATAAAAACACGGAATCGGCTACTTGCACCCCAAAAAAGCCCTAAAACCACGACGTCGGAAAAAAGAAAACTCGTCGTTTGGTGGATGTTTGCGCTCGGCGTCTGCACCGATTACCGATGGGGTTAATTCCGGGTCGGATCCGGGGCTGTTCCGGACAGCTTTGGCTGCGGTCGCCTGCGATTCCGTGTCGGTCGGACCGCTTAAGTAATTAAGCAGATGGATCAATGTCGGATCACCTGGCCCTTCGTCGGGCGCATTTCATCTGCCTTTCCTTTTCGTCGAAATCAAATCGTGATTCATGCCCTCTCCCGGCAGGACGCCGCCAAATCCCGTCGAAAGGGGGCTTTTAATCGCCCCCGAACGAGGTGATGTATAGACTTTTATTAGCCTATTAGACGTTTACATATTAACGCGAGGGTTCACCCCTCGATGATAATATCGACACCACCGTGTTTAATAAGCGCGACTTTGTAATAATAATATCTCGTAACTATTCCGGGTATGAATAATTGAATTAGCGCTTTTATTCGGTTTGAAACATGTTGCGTTTCAATTGCGATTTAATTTAGAGTCGGGCGAAATAAATTGTGCGGGCTATGAATCAATAAAAGGAAATATTAACAGAGGGTATGACATTTTTAATCAGGTCGGTAATGAAGCGCAATTCGGTCCAGGGCTATAAATTATCGAACCTGTGGATTAATCGCGGTTTCGACTGGATTTTCCTGAGATGATTTCCCAGGTTTGATAAACGGTCCCGGTTGATGGGAGATCAATGTCCGGGAAAGTGCGAATAAGCGGCGGGTATACGAGGGCGAAAATAAGGGAGAGGGCGGTAAATCTCGGCGGACGCGGCCAGATGCGCGAAAAGCTAATGGTGCTGGATTATTTAACATCCATACATCCAGGCGCGATGGATAACCACTGTCATGATGCGACCCTCGACGCCTCCGCGAATCCCCCAGACGCCGCCGCCGGGCCCCGAAAGTGAGGAAATATGTTCGGCCGCCTCCGACAAACGACCTCTCTTCCTCTAGTGTTCCTCGTCCGAACGCTTCCACCGGATAAAAGTTCAAAGTCATTTTTTATTGACGACCGATTCACCTCACCTTTTTATCGACCGGATCAAAAAATTCCCTCCCCGAGCTTTCAACTTTCCATTATTATGTCACGGGATGGCCGAAATCAATTGGGCTTTCGTCTAATGATCGGAGTTGGGAGCGGCCGGAAGCGGGCGAGGCCGATCGATGGAATTGAAGGCGAATTTTCGATTTTCCAGGTCTGGTTTCAAAATCGCAGGGCGAAATGGAAGAAGAGGAAGAAGACGACGAACGTGTTCAGGACGCCCGGATCGCTACTACCCTCGCACGGGTTGCCCCCTTTCGGGGCCATGGGCGACGGCTTGTGCGGATCCAGCATGTTCAGCGCGTCCGAGTCCAGATGGGGCGTCGCAGGGATGGCAACAGGTAAAACGAAAAATCCCCCAAAAGTGAGCTTTCTTCAAACGATTTCCGGTGATTTTCCAGGCCTGGGCCAGCTCGGCCAGGGCTCGGTCTCGATGACCGGCTTCGGGCAGTCGCTCGGGCAGCTGAACCAGGGCTCCGGGTTGAGTCCGGCCCTGCCCATAAGCACCGCAAGCACCGTGTATCAAGCCCACTACGGACTTAATTCGCTCGGTAAGTCGGTCTCTGATTGTAATTAACGCTTTTAATCGTCCGCCGTGATTAATCGCGCATTAATGGACTTAATTGAGTTCGCTTACTCATTTTAGGTCCTCTCCAGTTTGCGATACCTATATATGATGAAAAAGTGCACGCGTTCCTTAATCGTCCTAATGGAGGTTTATTTCTATAACAAATTCCATTAATTAACACTCGCGTAAAAATTTTTTAGCGTCGCTTTTACTTTCGTTCGGAAGGGAGGGAGGGCGGGAATTAACTAAATACATTGTTTCGAACGTCTAACTGTTTAATTTGTCTTCCTGTTGTTTCCACACGTCTTCTTCTAACCGATTTCGAGTTGAGTGAAAAATATTCAATGCGATGCCGTGGCCGGACTGGTCGAGTCATAAAATTCGAAAGCAAACAATTTCGTGTAAATGTTGTATTAAGGGGAATGTTGTTTCAACGTAGGTAAGTAAACCTATTTGCGTTCAACGTCGTTCATCAATAATTCATGCGGCGAGCGAGGCACCTGGAACACGAAATTTATAATGCCGAGTGACCTCCCAAATTACTCGTAAAATTTCACGCTATCGGAGGTTTTAATCATCACACCTACTAATATCAATGAACCGACGGACGGAATATTCCGAGTGGCGGAAAATCGATCCGCCACTTTCGTCCGTTCCTCATGTGATGGAGAAATTGGCGATTTCAGCCATCATAGTCCTATGAGCAAACACGACTGGGTACTTTAATTTTTAAAAGAGTGCTAATTGTTTTAAGTATACGGTAATGGCTTCGTCAAACAGTTTATATGGAGTATGAGCCACTCTTGCACGGCCATACTCCGGGGTGGCGAAAACCGGGGAATTTCCGAATTCGCCACATCCGACGTTCGAGGACGTTCTGCGGCATTTCGAACGCGATCGAGCCCGACCGCGGACATGCATCCAGTCACGAATTCCATAAATTCGAGAGCTTTCGGTTCGCTTTCGGGAAATCGTCCGGAGCGTCGTCGTCGTCGTCCGGACGGCCCGTCGGGGCATCGGGGGGCATATAGAACCACGGCAAACACGTTAATGTTAAAACGTGTGTGCAGAAGTAATTAGAATAGTTGACGCGTATTTCGGTAGCGGGTAACGAGGCTGTTTCTAATCACTGCTAATTGTATGTTTTGTGGTCACTCCCGTGCACAGTCACCGGAGAGCGAGACCCCCTTGACCTCCCGCGTCCACGGTACATCATGGTAACGTCAACACGGTCGAGACTCCTTCTCCGCGCGGCTGCGGAATGCCGCACCGAGTTGTTACTTTCGACCGGAGGTGTCAAAAGTAAATGTCGTGGGTTTGTTTGCCTTCCTCGGCTCCGATGGCTCGACTCATCGTGATTTCGAAAAAAAAAACCGAACGGTTCATTACGCACGGTTTCCAGAAAACCAACAACCGCATCGATCGGCTCCGGGTGCACCCGGATTCGGACTCGTGATGGAAATTTATGCACTATTAGCCGAATCACTGACAGTGCGCCGCAAACGGGGGACGGCGACACCATCACTCACCCCCCTGCATTATTTATTACGTCGTATAGAAACATCCGGTTAAACTACTCGTAACTTTGTAGTGAGGAACTAGATTTTTGAGTTTTAGTGACTTTTACTATGTAACACTGTAACAGTGACTTTTGACCCAGAAGTTTGCTGTGAGTTGGGCTTTTATAAGTTGGGTTAGCTATCTCTCCTGTCATTTTTGGATAACTTTGAATTTCCACTTATTTGAGAGTACCCCAGTCCTTTATTAAATTTTTTTTGCCACTTCCGACTTTTTGCTGGCAATTTCGACATTTTCCTGGCAATTCCGACATTTTTCTGGCAATTGTGACTTCTTTTCTGGCAATTCTGACAACTCTGACTTTTTTCTGGCAATTCCAACTTTTTTCTGAGAATTTTGATTTTTTTTTCTGGCAATTCTGACTTTTTTTTCATGTCAGAATTGTCAGAAAAAAGTCTGAATTGCCAAGAAAAAAGTAAGAATTGCCAGCAAAAAGCCGGAAATGGCAATGTCCGTTCAGAACCTTCGTGTTTTTCTGGCAATTCTGACATGAAAAAAAGTAAGAATTGCCAGAAAAAAAAATCAGAATTGCCAGAAAAAAAGTCGGAATTGCCAGAAAAATGTCGAAATTGCCAGCAAAAAGTCGGAAATATGCAATAAAAGTTCTCATGTCCGTTCAGAGCCTTCGTAGAAAAAAGTCGGAATTGCCAGAAAAAAGGCGGAATTGCCAGCAAAAAGCCGGAAATGGCAATGTCCGTTCAGAACCTTCGTAGTTTTGGCAAGGAATTAAGCAACAATCCGTGAGGGAAATCTAGAATTTTTTGACGTTTACTATTTTGACAACGGCCATCTAATCCTTTTATTTTGATCAATTTAGTAACAAAGTCCTGACGAAAACCTAACAACACTAAAATTCCAGTTAGTTCTTCAGACTACAAAGTTAATCGATGTATAAGTACTTATGCAATTTTTGTATCGATAACCTCGTCTGGGTGGACGGGATTGAATTTGCTTTAGCAATTGGTGGGTGATCGCGATCGCAAACAGAGCGATTGCCGGATTTCGAAATCGGGGGCCCGGAATAAAAAGGCCGTCTGTTCCAGGTGACAGCATGATGACGTACTGCAACAACGGCGGCGGAGGTGGCGGCGGAGGCGGCGGGAGCGGCGTCGGTAATGGCGGCTCCGGGGGCTCGCCGCCCCCGCAGATATCGTGCTCGAACGCCGCCACCCCGCCAGTGGCGGCGGGCACCTCCCCCAACGAGCAGGAGGAGGACGTTTGGCGCGGCCATAGCATAGCGGCGCTGAGGCGGCGGGCCTCCGAACTCAACGCCGCCATCCCGTCTTACCTCCAGATCAACTACGACACACACAACAACGCTTCCGTTTATTAATTCCGCCGTGCTCCGGAATACATCACCGGCTCGAACTTAATCCGGGTCCGATTTTACTGTTACGTATACGGAATATAGCTTTTAGATACAATATTGATAATTGATTTTCGTACTTGAAACCACATCACTTAATAAAAACATAACCCATGAAATAATTCACGCAATAATCTGTATCATAATGACTATTATTATCATTGTTATTCCTCTGTAATTATTTCCATGAAATTGAAACAAATAATGTACTTATATACTTATTATTATCATGAAAATATTGAGGGTGGGTTTTGGTCCTTTGGAATTTTTACATACGAGAGAGCCAATTTTATAAACCCACATCTTTTTTCAATTATTATTTATATAACTGTGTGGCGTCTATGTATACGATGTAAAATAATTACTGTACAAAGAAAAAATCGTATGTTGGATGGATAACATTATTATCATTGCTATGATTATTATTACTATTATTATTAATTAGTGTGATGTGTTATAACAAAAATTTATGTCCCTAGTGAATGAAAAAAAAAGTAGAGGATAATACGTCTTTTTCCGATGTCAAAGTATACTATAATAATGAGGAAACCAAAACATAGTATACGCACCTAATTTCTTTCGAAACTCCTCTAAAATCCAGAGAGTTCATCAAAAATTATTCTTCGATCTCCTCTCTTCTCGGAGATTCAGTGATAGAAGTGTACGATTTTTTGTTGAGTATTCATCGGTACAATTTTGCTTTCGAAACAAGGTAGTATTTTAAAAATAGTATTTTTAATGAAATTAATATTACATGTATGTACTATAAACAAATGATTTAAGTTAAAAATTGTACTTATCATTATTACTACTTTATGTATGATTACGTGTACAATTAAAGAATGTTTCATAAATGTACCAGAGACTCTCATTTTCGAAAAACACATAAATAATTCACACAACCAGAAATCGTTACTCAGGCAGTCAGTCAGTCTGAAACAGACCCCAGTCTGTAAAACCCATACCACAAAGAGAAACTCACTTTACCAACATTACAGATTCCTTTCTACTCAGTAAATATTACAGATTTCTGTACTGCCAGTTGAAGAAATCTACTCCGGTCTGTAATTGTTGGTTTGTGCCTGAACTAAAGAACGATTGATTGATCGCGGGCAGATGTCGCCCTAAGTTACAAGTTTTTGGAGCTTTCGCTGATCGATAGATCACCTCTGGGGCATCTGTGAAGCCCCAACCGCCTCATTATTTTTCCGTGTGATAAATTCGACATTGAGTGTGTTATTTATTTGGGGGATGTTGGGGGAGATGCGCCGCCACACCTTCGACTCAACTGTTTGGAATTCATATCCATCGTCAATGCGCGGGGGTGTTTTCATCCCTTTTTCATATCTCCCCCTGCACGACCACTCTGCACACACTTTTCTAGAGAGAGCGGGACCTAATTGCGGACATTACGTCGCTTTTGTATCGTCATTCGTACCGTACCATGTATCTTTTTTTATTGGAATTGTAAATAAAGCTGCTAAACAACGCCGAGAGGGCTTTTGTCGTTTGTATCGGGTACCTATTTGTTTTCTCCCAATCCCCTCTGTTGTTTTTTATTTTTTATTCGTGCCGGCGATCAGCGATGACAAAAACTCTTTTAAACGGGCGGATATTGGGGGCAGAATTGAGAGGCACACGCGAAATAAGCCGCGCTGTAAATTCGGCGAGATTTGCGTGCATGTCGTGTGTGCGATGCGACGGGGATCGAAATTGTCCTCTCGCATTTCCTACCCATTTCGGAGACAATGGTCGCCGCGCTAAATTATCATACGGCTCCGAAGCCGGGAAAATCGCTCTCCGAATAACGAGCTGCATTCGCTGCATTTCGCAGGCTTTTCGTACAGAACGGCGAAAGCTCCACGGAATAATTGGGGGTTGATTCGAGCTTAACTTTATTGTGTTCGGTGGCGCCTAGATCGAGCTGCCTAATGATTGGCACTCACCTTAATGAGCAGCGTACCTGATGGTAATGCGAAAATCGTTTTTCTCCCCGGGCGGAATATTTCTCACCGCGATATCAGGGCCGTATAGCCGAAATGCATCTTCATTACGATTTTTATTAGGTATGGATCGGAAAGGGAGTTTGATTTATGCCACCACAATAACGTATTTTACAAGACAATATCGTAAAATTCGCGTTTTTATTGTGGTCCTTTTTTGTTTGCGACATTTATACATTTACGTTCCATATACTTTCCGATGCTTCGACGTCGTCTTATTTACAGCGTAATGCGAATCGTAAAGATTTATTCTTCAAATTTCTGGCAAAAAGCTAGCGGGAATGCGAAACGCACGAACCCGGTATAAAGTCCCTTCGACTGTCTCAATTGAAAAGGCGATAAGTGAGTCGAGTTTCGCAGCCCCTAAATTAATCGCGAATTAGTGACTACTTATCACATATTATCAAGTCTCGTACCGCTTTTGATGTGGCGGTTCCCCTTCTCAAATTACCGCGCCTTGAACTCTGTTCCTGATTATAATTTTAAATTAATTCGTCTGATGCCGCATTCCCTAATTGCGTTTGTAAAGTTCGAGTTGATACTGTCGAACTCGGCACCCTCCATACACGGCTTAAATTTGTCCCGTGCCTCGCCGTCGAAGAAACCGCTCTTGTAAAATTTTCGGCCTTTCGGTTTCCTGCGGGGGTGGGGAAATCCTTTCAAAATAAACCGCCCCCGACCCGCGACCCCCGGTTTCCGAGTCGTAAAAGGGCGGTGGCGCCACATGCCGCTCACGATTCGATTCCCATTGATACCGTCGTCGATTTTAATTCGACGAATTAATTTAATGTTGAGTAATCAAACGGGACGCTATTATTGCTCCCTAAACTTGGCATCGTTGAGAGCAACCCCACCCGATACCCCGACAAGTTTCGATAATAGTTTTAGAGGGATAATTAGTTGTGCTCACTGCCGTCGAACACAACCCAGAACCCCGAACCGAGATGGAACATCACCATCAATCCAGTTTCGTCATCGTCGGAGGGTCGCGATGATAAAATTTACAAACTTTTATCCCATCGGCGATAACAACATAAAAGGAAGAATATAAGGTCGGTAGGTCGTTAAAATTTAAATGTCCGGCTGTGCGTTTAATGGAATAAGCGTGTCTGCACGGCCGTAAATCCGCTAAGTGAAGTGGAATTGTTTGGGATTTGATGATCCCCCGCTCATTTCGCTTATTATTCGTCTGGACGGAAATTCGCGCAAAAATATTACTCGACCTAAACACACAATTTCCAGCATCAAATAAAATAAGGGCTGTATTAGTCGATGATGAGGGTTCCGTTTCGGTTTCATTTTTGTTGTAACGACGTCATTATGATCCTCATCGCTTCCTGAGGCAATCTCCTTGATGAGAATTCCGAACGGAATTTCCCAGAAGCGATGAATATTTGATTTGATGTGTAATGTACAAGTGCTCGCGTTTTAAATAATTGACTTTTAGTCCCTGGCGACACCCCCACGCATGATAACGACTTTCGTGCATATCTGTCCCGGCACGATGATGGGTTTTGACCATTGTACGTTATTATAATACATCCGTAATAAGGGTACGCTGACATGGCCTCGGTCATTATAAAATCATTTGTGATTCCGTCTGTGCCATGTCGCCAGATCGATATCGGGGAAAAAGCGGGTTCCGTGCGTGTACCAGATTAATCAAACAGATATTACAATCCGGATTTTTTTTCTGTCAGAAGAGTTTATTTTTCCGCTAGGGAATTTCCCGACGGTTTCAGGGTGAATGCGGTTATCTTTCAGTCGCGAATTATGCAAATTGATATGCGCTTGGCGCATTCATTAGTGGGTAGATTGCTCCTATTTTTATACGCTTATTAGCGGCCCATTGTAATCCGCCCTCGAACCGAATGGCCGACACGGGACGGGATGGAGAGGCCGCGGGGGAGTAAAAATAAAAATGAGTTCATAAATGAATCCGCTGGACGCAAAAACGGGGCTGATTGTGATTGAGTCCGCAAACAAACGACTCCAATTGCATCTAAACAATTACATAAACGGCTGACGTTTTTCCGCCGTTTTTCACGTTACTCGACCGAAATCGAGACCGATTTAGATTAGTTTCCGCAAGGAAATCCACTTGTGTGGTTAGCGCGCACGATACGTTCCAACCATTAATTGCATAAACCTTCATGGAGAGTACTTTGCAGATAAAATTATTTCTATCATATTTCTTTCGTTGGTGTCTGGAGCGTTCGCGTATAGTAAAAGTGATATAGATTAATTGAAATTCTTGAGAACAAAAACGCGTTCTGAAAGCAAGAAAATCCGGAGAAAATTCGATTTAGCTCGCTGACCGGAAGGTTACCACCAGGAAGTGTCGTGATCTATGTCGAAGTCAAGTCTGCGATAATAATCGAACCGCGAGAGTCGATGGAGCGAAAGTGCTTCAGATTTACGATTTCGCACGTACGACAGTAATTGTGCCTAATTATAAAATCGCGAATGGTAAATCCTGCGTTATTACCGCGGGTTTAGGTGGACAATGGAGGCGTTCTAATGTGGCCTAGTTATAATGCGTCCGATATACAGTCTGGCTCAAATAAATTTTTGCCCTCCCCGTATACATTCAATCGTTTTGAATAAATTAAAGCGTTCGGCTCTGCGGTCTGCTTTCTACTCGATCGACTGTCGACTCTGGTACTTTACGCAACAATGCCGTCGAGGAATTTCGTTTTTAATCCGAAAACTTCACATTGTAATAACGGACAAAAGCGTCCCGACCTTCAACCCGACATTATTCAAGTTTAGTCGCGAGAATCATCAGCGGGCACGCAGATTTGCGGCTGGAAGTTTCCAGACGGTCCACCGAAATCGTTATGAGGACGATGTGTGGTGGAAGGACCGAAAGAAAGGACCGAGGAGGGTCTTCGGGTCGGGCGATCGTTTTGACGCGGCGTGTATTCACTCACGGCAGATGAACCGGTAAATTACATCAAGCCTTTCAATCTTGGCGGAAATCTCTCCTTTTCTGCGCGATAGAGGGACCGCGGAATGCCGTTATCGCTCGTCCCTTTGTCTCGCCCTTCTCGATTTTAAATCGAACTCGCCATAAATAAATGCGGCGCAGTTTAATAAGTAAATATTTCGGATCGAATCAGGGCCGGATTCGTTATTCCACTTACGTACAAGTTCCCTCACCCCTATCGCATTTATGGACGTTTTACGGTACGGCCCGAAAACCCACCGCCTGTTTGCATCAATCCTCGATTTTATTTCTCGCGCCCAAATGATACCCTTTATGGACCATTCCGCTCTGTTACTTCCTCCGAATTACCCCGACGTCTTAGTGATAACGCACCTGACCGAAATACCGACGACTCTATCGCATTTTTCTGATGAAACAATTTCGATAATAATTAGTTTCCCAGCCTGGCGAAAACTTATTATGGGAATCGTCTTTTTGTCTGATGGAGAAATTTCTTATTTGTAATAATTGCCACACGATTTCAATAATCACGCGAGCACTTTATTGTTGCCTCGATAAAAGCGATCGAATTTCTTATTGCCGTGATTGAGCCGCAAATTCGGTCTTTTCTATGGGCTTCCATCCCTTAGTCTGCGCCCGCTATTAAAACGATTAGTGCCATATTGTCTATTGTAGTCGGCGTAATCACATTCCATTTAGTATTTGGTGCTAACGCCCCTAGGAGGCGATTTGTTGTACACCACCGACGGGCAAAACCGCCCCCACCGAAAAGCGTGCTTTCACCCCCGGGCTCAGACCGCCGTCTACCTGACGACGTCATCGATAAATCTCCCCCGGGGGTGATAATAACCTCCGAAATATCATCAGAGTCGATATTTTTAATTAAAAGGATGAGTCACGGTGCACCTACTTATTTTAATAAGATTCTCCGCTCGGATAAGGGCGTGTATCACCCCCCAAACTGATGGAGTCTAATCGAATTCCACAGGCAATTGAGCAATTTCGACTGGTTGGTGTAGATTGAAAGTAATGACACGGCTAATGGGAATTATTATGAAAGGACAAGTCAACTCACTTTGCTTTACCTTACACGCGTTCAGGGCCGGGTCGGCTGTGTGGACCCCTTGGGCTTATTTATCCGGTGGAGTTAATCGATCGAAACCACACTAGAAAATCGCGAATAGTTGAGACCGAGATGGCACGAATTTCGCGTCCTTGATATTACAAAACCAAGTGTAAAAGCGGAATTAATCGTGAGATAACAATATAACGCGTACTGATTGAATCTAATTTTAATTATCGATGGCGCAGCGCTTGGGAAATTCTTCGTAATTAATTGTAATTATTCGATAGGAAATCCGCTCTTTCGTGTGTTTAGTATCATTAATGAAGTTTCAAAATTCCCACATTTAAATCGGGAAGATATTCCTATAATTTCTATTCTATAGTGAAAGTATGGCTCTCAGAGATTAATAATGATAATTGGTGGGGTGTGTTTCTTTTTGGATTTTCCAAAAATCCAGTCACGTTTTTAATAATGACGTTATTTTATTGGTAAATTCAGCTTTCTTCGTAAAAATGTCTCATTAATAGATATTGAAAATAACGAGAAGGCAGCTGACCACAAAGTCCAACTTGTCGGTGAAAAAAGAAACCGATTTTCAAGCTTGGGAGAACCACACCAGCCAACTTTTACCACAGTACAATCAACAATATGGATTAAAAGTGCACGGGAAAAAAGTCCGCATCAAATGCCTGGGCGACGTGGCAAAAACCTATGACTAATTGATGATTTATTTTTACCCGTTTTTGTTGGAAACCGTAATTGCGAAATAATTAGAACGTTCGAAAAGGGGTCGATTCGCGAACTCCACAGTATCAGCACGGCGGCTGCGGGAAAACGACTTCCTAGTTTTAGTCTGGCCATTACGCAACAAGCGCAGAGATATATTATTACAATTTTCGGCGATTGTTATAGGTAACCACAAAATCCAAATTGGATCACAGACACATCGAAAAAACGATATTTGTGTAATTTCCACGCTTGATTTTATCCAAATTATTAACAACAATGGAAAATTAACGACTGCAAATAATTCTAACTTCCAAAATATGCTCACTATAAAAATGGACTAAATAATGAGACTGCATAAAAAGCATAGTAATCTGGTACACCTGTAAGTAGAAATTAATGAGATTTTTTCAATTAAGAACTAGATCACGCTGACATGATACCGAATGCAAATTCCTGAAAATTTTTATTTAAATATTTGCGTATATTCATGGAATATCTTAATTTAGTTAAATGAGGAATACAGTTAATAACTTCAAACAAAGTACTTCCTCTTTGACATGAAACGAAATTGCACCACTTGTTTGTGACCTGAAATAGTTCCCGAACTCAAACGAAATCCTTGTTGTAATAATTTTTTAATCAATTTGTACCAGTCTCTGAAATTACTAAATTTTTAATAAAAACCAGTCGATAAAGTTACACCCATACCTGACGTTTGTCCGAAAATCCAGAGCAAACGTGCGTACGAACTAAACCGTAACTTTGATGATATAATCAATCGCATAAATGAGTCAACCTTGATTTTAATTCCCTCTAATAAAACGAAACCGATGGCTGCGAAATTCGCGGATAATTCCCGAAAAATCCGATAATTAATTCGGTCGAGGTTGGGTTTCCCATCTCGCCAACCCACCACCGGAATCCAAACTGATTGCCATGAAAGCTCCGCCGTCTCCTGCGGGTGGTAGGGCGAAAGCCCCCACGACCGATCCCCATAGACAACGAGCGCCGTACCGGAAAGCACCTAGTGCACCGAGAGTATCGGCGTCAGCATGTCCTGGATACCGCCGAACCTGTCGCAGGCGTGCGCCGTGCACACCTACATCACCACCTGCCAGCCGCAGACCTTCCTCTTCCTGCAGCTGGTGGCGAGCCTCTTCGGCCGGTCCAAGGACGGCGGCGGCGACGGCTTCTCCGACTACCCCAACTACTTCGACGTCAACCTGCCCGCGTACGGGGGCGGCGCGCACTTCGGCGGCGGCGCCCCCAAGCCGGAGGAGTACGACTTCATCATCGTCGGCGCCGGGAGTGCCGGGTGCGTGCTGGCCAACAGACTCAGCGAAGTGCCCCATTGGCGCGTAAGTGGAACCCGGAACGAAAGTGATACGTATTTGTGCAGCTATTTTCATGCGACGTTTATTGGATTTTCCTCGTTAGCCGCGGATGCGTTTTCCTCCCCCTCGATATGACGCAAGTTTCGGTAGCACGCATGGATGGCCGTTTTTTCCGTTCGATCTGATGTTTAAATTACAAACAGAGCGGGTCCCGTGAAAGTGTACGACCGGCGGAAAAAAGCACGGTCGGAACGTGCCACGACCGAGCAGATTCGTTACGCTTCTTTTTAGGTCCGTTTACGTGCAGATCCACCTGCCCGATGCACGAACCGGTGAATCAAAACGTGAATTTTATGCGGTGGATGGCACCAACAGTCCCTAATTGGCCAAGAACTGTTCCGATGATGCTTATCGAGGGAAATTGTCGCGCTCTAGCAAAAAGTCGCAAGCGGGGTTCAGTGTGGCGCAATGTGTTTGGATTTTATTATAATGGCTCCGATTATTACGGGAAACGCGATTTCGAGTACAGTCACCTGATGCCCGGACGCTTAGAGTTTCAAGTTTCGGGCATCATGGCGCTCGAGTGGGTAATGTTTTCAAAGGCTCATATTATTTACCTAAAATACCCATAACCGTTGGGATAGTTTACGGGATCGTAAAGGGGAAGCTGTTTATTCGTTCCTAATCATAATAACGAGTTCGAGTCATGACGGAGTAATGATTTTCGTACGCCCGAGAATTTCCATTCGACGAATCGACGTAATGCAGAAATATCCCGGGAATAAATTATTGTTCTTTGGGGAAGAACGGGGAGGAAGGAGCGCGAGTTTGTTCAATATGTACGCGTTCCGCGAACGAAGTGCAGCCATCCTTGCGCTTTTGTGCAATCTCGACGTTTCAGAGTGCCGTTCGCGGTTCAAGGCAGGTGCTTCTCGCAGGAAATTCGGAAATTCGATCGGGTGTACGTTCAACTCGGCCACGGTCGCAGCCTCCGTATATAAGAACACAGGAAACGGCTTATTCGCGAATTACCTCTCGAGTACCCTGAAAGTAAAACCGATAATTCATTCCATTTTTCGGCCCACTTTTCCCGCAAATACGGCCGAGACTTGCACGAACCGCTTTCGTTACACATTATTGCCGTAGTCCTCTGTGTGACAATCGCTTCAATAAAGTAGCTTTCATACACTCGTAGTAGGTACGGTTACGTACGCGAAAAAGTCGTTTAAGGTGGTTTTATCCGTTCTCATGACTGCGAGGCACTACTTGTAACGAGTTAAATCGCTCGTGGACCTTCACGGTTTAATGTACCATGAATCCACATAATATAAAGTCTTTAGGGAAAGACTTTGTCAAAAATTTTCCTCGTTTACGAACTTGTCTTACTGAAGTATTTCTAATTAATTAAAAATTCGACGACAATTATAAAGTCGATCATAATGAATGTCTGGAGGCGGTCTGCAGCCACGACTGTAAGGTCGATGTAATGAAATTGAAAGGATTTTACCTTGGTCTGTGCACTCGCACCGTACACGTAAAAGTGTGAAATGTTAACAACTAATTGTAATTACCTAAGTAGATACATTCAAATTTAATTTATATCTGTTCCTACTTACTTATGCAACCAGATTGAAAAATTAGCAATTTATCAGTATTGAGTAACTGTAATCGCCTATAAGGCATTCCGAATTGATTTTCCTGAAATTAGAAATAAATTACGACTTATTTATTACTATTTATTAAACATTGATAATGAGGTTACAAAATCAATTGGAAAACCAAAGTCAGCGTGCGCTGTTTGAAGCAAAATGGTTTAATTAAGGTAATGGTAAGGTCCATTTACGAATCGTAATTAGAAAGAACTTTCTTAAACGGAACCCAATTACTACGGTTCCTATTGATACAAATCAATTACTCACAGTGTACTTACATAATCGCAGATTGAATTTACTCACTGCAATGGTATAAAACAACCAAATTTAAACATTGATTTTCACCTTTGTTACGCCGAGACTATACAAGTTTTTTCTCGTGAAATTTATACAAATAGCGTCGGTCGTCCGTGTCGGAAAAACCCAAAGGGTCTGCATTACGGAATAACTTTCGGCAAAAAATCGGCACGAAAGACAAAGCTCGACCGCTTTTTCTATAAAATGTTATCATTGGAGTCCGCCCGAATTTGACGCTAAGTAATTGACCAAAGATTTTCGTTTTTAGGTCCTCCTCCTGGAGGCGGGGATGGAGGAGCCCGAGGTGGCCTCGGTGCCCGCTTTCGCCCCCATGTTGCAGCGATCCAGCATCGATTGGAATTTGATGACGCAACCCAGCCACCACAGCTGCCTGGCCCGCAGAAACGGCCAGTGCTCCTGGGCCCGCGGCAAAGTCATGGGGGGCTCCTCGACCATCAACTACCTGATCTACATCAGGGGCCACCCGAGAGACTACGACGAATGGGAGGAAAAAGGCAACAAGGGCTGGTCCTACCGAGACGTCCTCCCCTACTTCATCAAATCCGAACACAACATGGACCCGGAAAAAATCGACAAGCATTACCACGGCTTCCACGGGCCCCAATCCGTGCAGTTCCTGCCCTACCAAGACAAGAACGTGTGGGCCCTTTTGAAGGCCTACGAGGAACTAGGCCTGGAAATCATGGACCAAACGGGCGAACACTTGATTGGAGCCAGTTTGCTGCAAACCACCTCGAAAAAAGGACGCAGAGTAAGCGCTAACGTCGCGTACATAAGGCCGATACGAGTCAAACGCAAGAACTTGGTCGTGCAGACTGAAGCCCACGCTTTGAGAGTCCTGATAGACCCCCACACTAAAAAAGCTTACGGGGTTGAATATTTGCGAAAAGGCGAAATGGTCCAAGCTGTAGCCAAGAAAGAGGTGATCAGTTCCTGCGGTTCCCTCCTATCCCCGAAATTGCTAATGTTGAGCGGGATTGGACCTGCTCACGATTTGGAGCAACACGGAATCGAAGTGGTCAAAGACCTAGCTGTTGGCTATAACCTACAAGATCACCCCACCATAGACGGGGTGGTTTTCGCCCTCAACAAAACAGCGACCACCGGAAGTGACGAGCAGCAACGTCACGACGTCTATTACTTCAAGAGCCACCAAAACGGACCTTTGGCTTCCACAGGGCCTCTTCAAGTGAACGCGTTTGTTCAGACGAAATACGAGGACGAGCACGACCGGCCCGATATTCAGTACTCGATCGACGCCGCCAACGTGCACAATTTACTGGAGGATCCGATTTTAACGGCCGAAACTAACGTCAATCCGTTGGCTTATTACGACGGTCTGATGTTGAGGCCGATTCTTCTCAATCCGAAAAGTCGGGGCGTTATCAAATTAAACGACAGCGATCCATTATGGGGACCGCCTTTGATTCACGCCAACACCTTCTACGAGGAGATCGATCTGCTCAAGATGATCGAAGGGATAAAGCAGGGGCTGAATTTGCTGAAAACACACACGTTACGAAAACTGGGGTACACTTTGGTTAGTGAGCCCATGCCGGCTTGTACAGGGTACCATTTTGGGAGCGACGAGTATTGGGCGTGCGTTTCCACCCATTACACCACGACCATTTACCATCCGGTCGGTACTTGTAAAATGGGGCCGCACGATGACCCGGAAGCCGTGGTCGACCCGGAGTTGAGGGTGTACGGGGTCAAGAATTTGAGGGTGGTCGATGCCTCGATCATGCCGAAGGTCGTGCGAGGTAACACGAACGCGCCCACGATGATGATCGCCGAAAAGGCGGCCGATTTGATCAAAGGGCATTGGCTGGAAGGGCAACACCACCGACACACACTTTCCTACCAACAGGAACCGGAATCCGAATCTTACGATCACAGTAATTACGAAAATGAGTTCGGTTTCTCGTTCAAAAAGTGATCCTCTGTCATTCACTTCCTCCTGATTTACTTTGAGATTCTGTGTTCAGTCATTATTGTCGCATCGTTATTTTATTTAAAACTTTTTTTTAAGTAGTGGATGCCAAATATCTGCTTTAGTCACATTAATACGATTCACTTAACTTACCTCAGATGAACCAGCGTATTTCTACAATTAAGTGTTGTTAGACCCAGTTATGAAAAATTCTCTTAAATAGGATTTTTAATTACATAAATAATTTGTAAATAAAGTTGTGGAGAACTGTTTTAAATACCTAACCGCGTTTCGATCCCAGTCAATTTCGCTCACCCTTATCCACCAAAATGAGGGTTCAAAAGAGGTCCGGGGCCTTAAGCTCTGGTTGTACCGGTGAATTTTATTTCGTTATTCCCTGTATCTTAAAAACGTGATCCTCTTTCGGGGCGTTTCAATACGGCCTCTCCGAATGAAGCGAAAGAGGCGAGAAACATACAGAGTACATCCATTTTATATAAAGCTGTGATTTACAACACGCCTTTTTATACCTATTTTAATGGCGAGATTTTATTTCGGTCCTTCGGTTACTTATTTATAAGGGGACGCGGCCCGATGCGAGAAACCCGACGATTTCCACCACGACCACGGCCGAAACCTAATTAGGATAATTCCGACCGCACGCAAAAAGGAGGCGAATATTTACGAGCCAAGTATCAGCCGTCTTTTATGGGGGATCCGGGAAACTTATTCGAATGGGATTAGGCGGGACAAATACTCCAACTTTATCAGTCCTAACTATTATTGTAGTTCGAGTGTGTGATACACCGACCCATCTAAATTTTGAATCCGGTCCCACTTTGTGCCAGTTCCTAACTTATAATTATTAGCCATGGAACTGGCATAACTACGTATTTATCCGGACCAGATTCCCAATTAGCTCAAATTTCCACCGTTCCCATAACCGGGAGAATCGAAATGTTTGGTTCGTCCTAGCGCGTTTGTTCCATTCATCCGATACAAATTTTGCGCGGCATAACGTCCAATTATCTCCATAATTAGATCAATTATTTACTGGGAGATCTTTTCAGATCGAAATCCTCTTACCGCGATACACGCCTCGAATGAATATGTAGCTGCACAATGCGTACTCGATACACCCACACCGGATTCCGTTTCATTCTGCTCCGGGGATAATAATTACGCTTTGAATTCTGCCTTTCATATAAACAACCGTATTATTAATAAGCCCCCCCAATTCGATTCATCTCAGAGTTGTAAAACGCGGAAGAAATGTAAACGAAATACTTATTCGGGCCTATAAACACGAGCTGGAGGGTAGTTCCCGAAGCTTTTTTATCGTCTCTTTAAGACCCGATCCTTTACAATGAACAAACACTTTTACGTCATGCCATTTGTTTAAAATTGTGTTTTCAAATTTCCTCCAAGATTTCCCTCATCGTTCTGAAGGGGGAAATCGCATGTGTCGTTTTTAATTTTTTACGACCCCCATAAACCGTCCGCTTTTTCCGTCCTCTCCTCCCTAATAGGTCGGCGTATAATAATTAAACTGACGGTCGGCCTCGGGGGATGGGAAAAATAAGGGTAGCGGTGCCGCGTCGCGACCTTCACCCTTCCGCAACAGACATCAGGTGTACGTCGAGGTGCGCATAAAATACCCGGATGAAGGGGAGGCGCGAACGAGCCACCCTAAATAAGTGAGTGCGAATCGTGCACGAAATAAACCGCGGGCTTAATAAAATTCGGTTAGGCGTATTATTGTGCCTCTCTCCCCATCCCGAACGCGTGTGTGCATAACATGGAGTTCGCCTAGTCATCCTAAACACACACCGAGGAAACTTGTATTGCCCCCGAAGAAGCTAATTCCCGACAAGCGGCTGCTACAAGTTTGCACTCACATTCGAAGCTATGCGTTGCCCGTACGTAAAGCTCGTGAGAGTCGGCAACATCGTCAAAGTTTATACGCCGTAGACAGTAGGTGCACGATAAAGCGGAGATAGACGAAAATGATGTGCCGACTCTATAAAATACTAATAAACATCGGCTATTACGGGGGATTATGGCGCTGTGTCGGCTTTATTAAAACCCCTCGCAGTATGTGCAATGGAAAATTGAACGCTCCTTTCCAGTGCTAAAGTCGACAATTTCGTCACAAATTTTCAGTCAATTTATTCATTTTTGAGGTATGAAACCGATATCGTTTTTAAATAAGGGCTGGGCTATCGGTTACGTGCTCCAAGATGCGATAATTAATACGGAATTTCATCAGGAGCGCCACGTTCCCTCGTAATAATAATTAAAGCCGACCTAGTTTGCTCCTTTTTGTTATTACGGTATCGCAATTACAGATCGGCCCTTGATAAGGCTTATAATTTTTTCGATCGTCTCGCCGATAGACATGGTTGCCCCCCGGGCCATCGCTTGCTTTGTCAATTACCCTTAAGCAAATGCTTCTATCGTTATTAAAGTGAAGCTTATTTCCGGGAGATTCTGGAGATTTTTCCCCGTTCCATCTTCAAGACGCACTTACCGGAATGAAACCATATTTCATCCGAAAGCTCGGCGCGTCGCGCTCAAAAATTGAATGCCGCTGCAATGTGCCTTCGCATAAACGTAACACGGTCGGTCTCATAATAATAATATTCAAGTGCATATAAAATCGCATCTGCATCATGATGGCGATGCAGGATGCACGAGCATGCCCTATAAATAGAAACAGGCACCACACATAGAGGGCAACAATCGGAAAACCGGGCACTACTTAATTAATTTCGGGCGAATGTTGCAGTTCGAATGCTCGACCAGTATTTAAACATTAATTCAAACGAGTTTCCACATGCGCACCCCCAGTCGCTCGGTACCTATTTAACCGATCCTCGCCAGTTTGGAATTTGATTGATAACGAATAATTATTACCAGGTTCGGTTTTGTATAATAAGAGGCGCTCCGTTCTTATTGGCCAAACAAAAACGTATACTCCGCTGAATTCGTTATGGAAATTATTATCGAGGCTATCGATCGGCCCCTCGATCGGGTAGGGGGATGATCAATTATGCGCGGGCACCTCCAGCCCGACTCGAAATCAGAAATAAATCCCGCGAGCTTCACGAAGCGATAACGAGTTGGAACTTTACCGAAAGAGAGACGGCTCGTTCTAATCAAAGCGTCGAAATTAAAGCGAATTAAGTCGCGAGAGAGCTTTGAGCTTTTTCTCGCCGGAAAAAATGCGCGAATAAATAAAAATCGAGCTCGATTTTAATTCGTTTATTGGCTTTCGCGCCCCTATCGCTATTACTTCCAAAGACGGGCCGTACTCGTCGATTTATTACGAGACCGGTCGAATTTACGACTCCGGGTAGAAAAAGCGCGCACGCGGTTGATTGATCCGCGACGAATTATCATAAAGCTCGCAACAATTTTAACGGGCCAATAAAAATGCGAGAGGGAGGATGAGACTTTTGGAAATCTTGTCGGCGCGTCCCATAACTCCATGCGAATGATTAATGCCGAAAACGCCGGGCCGGGGCTGCGATCGATTTGTTGGGGTGGGTTGGGGACGGTCCAGCGGCGGCGCGTTCCCCGGTTTCGGCCAAACCGAGCGGGGGCGGCGCCGCCCCTGGCTCTTCGTAAACAATCTAATGTCCTGTTTGTTCGTCTCTTGTCGGCGGCAGGCGCCGGTCAGGTGAAATTATTTCTTCCATTATCCCCCGTTCTCCAGTCGAATTTCCAGAGTTTCCTGCGAGTTAACTGTGTACGATCCCCGATTATTATATTGCCCGCCGGAGTTCCGATACTTTTCATTTTACGGGCTCCCTCTCCTACAGATATGTTTTATGGGGTAGTTTACAACTGACGATAAACTTCGGCGCATATAGGTTTCATCACCGGTCGCATTCTAGCGGAGGCGAAATAATGTCGAGTCCCGCATTAACGTTATATCGCTCGCCCGAACAAATTACCGCAAAGCGAATCCAGTATTGATTCGGAATCGGTTTACGGGCAACCTCGATTATATCGACCGATATCGCGGAGAGCTTTTCTGCATAAAAGCGGGCGCATCAACAAGTCTGGAGCGTGTTGCGCCGCGACGCTATATCCCGGGGACGGGTCGCAGTCTGGATGATGGAAATTGCGTCGTTCAGACTCATCCGCTTTCCATTCTTTCCAGGTTGTATTTGTAATCAGGGTTAATTTCCGTCGTCGTGTACGGGAAAAAACGCGCAGTTTCCTGTTAACAAACGGTTTCAATTAGAGCCGAAACTTTGCACGTCGCGATTCCTGCCCGACTGGAAGTTCCAATAGGAAACTTATTGAAAAAGTTTTCTGAAAATCGTCCCCGAACTACGACTATTCCCCCAACTACAGGAGCACGTCGTCTTCGCAACAATTTATTCGATTAAAAATGCGCCTGTGATCCGACTCACTAAAATAACTAATTACGTTAATTACGAATTCCGCCAACTATTCGAAGATTCTGGAGTTTCCGGAAAGTTCGAGATGTGTGCAGCTTTTATGTAGTGGCGATCGGCGAAAAACCGGGGGCAAACTCGGCTTTTCGGCGTGAAATTGGGGCATCAAACCTGAGAAACGATGTACCGGATTGAATATACCGGATGAAATGTGCGCTCTTCTACATTTCAATGCCGCGGATAAATGAAATGTAGCATTTCCATTCCGTCCTTTCATTCGCGCGGAGACGCAAAGAGAGAAAGGGGTGGCAAAGTCGGCGGCGGCGTCTGCGGGCCGCATTTCCGCCACATCACCACCCTCATATCGCGCGACACCCACGCGATCGGGGTTTTAGGGGGAAAAGGGATAATCTCTCGGTTAAAATTGAGGGATTGATGGTGTCGCCTCGCTATTATTTAATTGTGGGATTTTTTGGCGGGCCTCGGGGGCGCCGTAGGCAAATGTGACGTGATGGGCGCCGACGTGGCCCCCGTCTCTTCCGTGCCTCTGGGGGCCCCGGTGATAGATTGCCCCAGGCCCGCACTAGACGCGTCTCTGAGAAACTCGCGATAAAATATCAACGCGCTGTTTGTTCCTGTGATGGCTTTCCGAAACCCTTCGGCTCGATATAACCGCGCCCGAAACTCCGTCTGGACCTCTATCGAGGCCGTTTCGGCAAAACGGAAACACCGGATAAATAAATACGTAAATCGCTCAAGGACTTTCCGGTTTTAATCACGATGTTCCGTTATTGGGGTTCGGGGGAGTTTTAATTACATTAATATTGTCTTGTTCAGTTCGAGTCGTTATTGGGGGCGAGATAACGTCCCTCTCCCCGATCGAATGATTCTTGCACAATGACTCGGAAATTTTAATAATCGTTATTAACAGCCACTTCACTTTTGGGGAAACGAAACGGAATCTCCGAATGAAATGGAGACTCGGTTCGAATCGACGGAGGACGTCACGTCAATAACTGAAAACTTTTCGAAAATAATTATTTCAAAGGATTTGATCCTTTAGATGGAAAAACTTCAGTCAGTCTGCGGTCGGATTTGGTTTACAGTTCGGTCACCTGCTGAAAGTGCACACAAGTAAATTCCTAGCGCATTTCGTGATATCGCTTTTATGCGTCTTCACGTCGCCTACCTGCGTTTCGAATATTACTTCAAAAACGACCTACTTTATAATACCTGTAGCCGGAATATGAACTATGAAGTTCGCAATATGTGCTTCACGCAGTATTCGAAAGGGTAGATGCATAAAGTGAATTCATTTCTGATTAAAGTTGCATTTAATGGAAAACATGTAAGCTGTGTGAACGTACGACTTCACAGCATTTAAGGCCCATTTAGGTATTGCAACAGTCGCAGATTGAGGCGCAATTTTCAGTGATTATATGAGCGTTAAATACGATTGCGTTAGTTTCGGAGAGCGAAATCGCGGATTACGCTTTCGAAATGCATCACCGATGGGGCGGTTTTACGTCGCTGCCGAGTGAAGCGATATTTCTGCGCACATCAACAACAAACGTGTCATATTACATACTAATGAGGGCGTTTTGCACCCGGGAGCGCATTTTCCATCCCCGTTGCGCACTTAAAAAGCCATCTCGACTTATTTTTTTAATAAAGGTACCCACCTGCATAATTGTTTTTTGCGGTCGCGACCAGGTGCGCTGCAACTCTCGTTTTTTACACCTGTACTCGGAGGCAGGTAGCGTAATTAAAAAACTTTTTCAATCTGACGAGACGGGACAGTTTTTTTCGGAAAAAGCACAATATCGCACCGGTACGCTTTAAATAAAACGGGCGGCCGTTATTGTGTCGTCGCCTCCCCCCGTCACGGTAATTGACGTACTTAGTCGGCTCAAAATGTTTAGGTGCAAATTGTGCGAATAGCGGCACGTGTACGAGGCATATTATTTAGGAGTTTACGGTACAATATCTTATTATTTCCAAGTGAATTTGCTGGTGCGTTATGGGCTTAATGAAACCGGGGGAGGTTTGTCTAGAAATTTCCATCGTGCATCTGGCGACGAGACGTTTATTAATGGTCGCTAACAATCAAACCCCCTCGACGCCGCCACCGTAATATAACTCGCGCCATCTTGACTCCACTCGATAGAAATCATTTCGCCACCCCGACAGAGGTCGACCGACATCAAAGAACTTATGTAAAGTCACCCGCCGATAATGCAGTTGCCTTCTATTTTTCCTCCCTCGGGAGAAAGAGAGGAGACGTAACAGCCTAATGCGTTTCTGAGTGGGAGGAAGTGTGGTGGAGTAATAAAAAAGCAAACACTGCCCGGATGGAGTAGAATCATTTGCGACCGAATAAAAAACCGATAGGCGCCGACTTTATGAAACTTTCCCGATAGGTAGGCATAATTACAGCTGTTGGTACCCAGAAGCGAGTCCATAAATCGAAACTCCGCGTATCACTTTCGTTTCGCCCTAGAAGTGCGGCAACCGCCCGGTATATCTATACCACGGGAAATTGCGAAAAGTTAAATGGGACCAGAGACCGGCGGAGACGGCTCCGGGCCCCTAAATCAGGGCCCCTTCCCAATAAACCAGGGATTTTTCCGGTGCGGGTCTCAGGTGGTTACCCGGAATCGCGACCTTTGCGACAGTTGCCCGCTTAAGCCCGACTCGCTCATTATTAATACCCGGGCGATACGGTGACCCGACGACAGGGCGGTTCATCGGGTGCGCGAAACCCGGAGGAATCCGGGAGGCGTATCGATCCGCGTAAGTCCCGAGGCGCGCGTCCGGTCACCTGTAATACGTTGCCGCTCCGATGATTTATTGCCGCTATTAAAGACGTATCGAAGACCGGTCCTGGGGGTTTCCGTCTCCGGCCAACGCCGTCAACTTTCCGCCCGCGGACATCCTTCACCCCCCATACGTTCCGGATTTACGACACCGGAAAATTGCACGAACCGCCGAGAAATGAACAACTAATCCCGCGATTTTTCTAAAACTCGAATTGATTCCTGCTCCTCCCTCTAGATAATAAAAACGGCCCTGTTTTCTGCACGCGAGCTGCTGACTGTCAAACCGCTTATGCGGATTTCTCGGTGAGGGGGCGGTTTTAAATCGGATTTCGCCGGGATTCGGTGGCGCGCAAATGAGAATTTATGCAGGTGGGTCCCTTCCCCCGTTGCAGGGATCCCGCGGGATTCGGGGGATATTCAGTTAGTCCCCTCTCCCTGTCGTTAGTCTGTCAACCGGGGCGAAAGCCGCGTGTAACTGCTTACATGTTGTGGCACATGTCTCGCCGCCGCCGGGTCCGACCCGGGCGCCGCCCCCGCCGTCCCCGGGGATTACTTAGATTCCATGCTCAGTGTCAGAATTCAATCAGGACGGTCCGGGCCGTCCCGGCGGCTTTCGGGTGCATGTCGCCGCCATTGCGCCGCCGACTCCGGGCGTTTTTCGAAACCGCTCTATTTTCCGGAATAAATCATCCCCGCCCCGGTCCGATTCGTGTTTTGTCGCGCTATCTGCGCCATTGTCGGCGGCGGAACACGTGTAAGTACAGATGTCGCTGCGGAACGTCTCGGGATTTGGGGATTTCCGGGGAGACGCAACAAAGACGCAGATTATGGCGATATGCCGTGACCGCGTGTCGCGCATCGTTGCGCCCTTTTTGTTGTGCGGCCCCCGGGAGAAAAACGGACGCAAACAATGGGAATCCGCCCCCGAATGCCCTAATGACACGGACGGGGCGCGAAGAGGGAGCGTGATGAATCCGCAACACGTCCCCGCCAAGACCCGGAATCCGCCCGGGGACCGATCCGTCAGATCCGGATCAATCTCGTAGAGTATATTCCGGAAATATCGGGCCCGATCGAGTTATCAATTTTCTTGCACACGCAGATCGGGCCGATAGTGTGGGGGTACGCGAATTTGCAGCGCAATCCTCTTTGAGGGTGCATCACGGGATTAATGGGATTGGTATGCATCAGCTCTGAAATGGGATATCTGCTCACTATACATAACTAGGCGAATCCGGTATGCGAGACTGTGTATTCCGAGTGGACTTTGGGTGTCAAAATGTCACAACTCTCCCCGGAAGTGGTCTTAGTTTACGTCCAATAAAGGGAATCGGTGATTGGCGTTAAGCCAGGCGGTCGGTACGTGATTATGTTGTTCGAGACGCAACTGGAAAGATCCTTGGTCGCAATTTTATTAAAAGTGGCTCCAGATATAGTTTCTGGTAAAGTGGAGGAAGCGCCTGCATGCAGCGGTCCCTCGGGGGTGTTCAGTTTCAAGACCCGGACTAATCCGAATAATTCTCGAGCGAGTTTATAAATTCCAACTTTCTCGAAAGTTATTCTTTTCCGAGCATTAAAAATTCCCGCACACGATGATCACGATGAGCTCCGAGACTAGATTGATGGTGTTTGTATTATGTTCGAGGGCATAAACTTAACTAGGGCATCTTTATTGATTACACGAAATTATCTCGAGGGTCAAGTCCGTGGGGATCACCGAGGCCTTAACGTTATTAAGATGGCCGGGTGACTGGTAATGCACGATGGAAATTTGAGAACGCGGCGAAAATCCGGTAATGTATAGAGGGGAAATCGACCGAAAATCGCCGGGCTAATGGCCCGAGTCCGGGCGGAAAAACTCGGCCCTTCGATTCCGGATCGGGCACACGATGTCGACAAATGTACGCCGCTTTTTCAACTGGTAATTAGTCGGTACGGCGTCGGCTTTTCCACCTGTCTTCCTCCCCGGTCCGGCCCTTATAACGCACCCTTGCGCCTCCGCCTCTGTGCACCTACCGCCCCGTCGAAATTAATTACGCGCGATCTCTCACTACATTGATGTCGTTCCTTCTCCCTTATTATTATTTGGCTGCTGGCCAGGAATTCGAGCCTCGAATTTCCGAATCGAGCCCGCCCTCGTATTTCTCGGCACTCCGGCTGTGTACACCGTATACACAAAGTTGAATAAATATTTTAATTAATGATGGCACCACCCCGTTCTCACCCGTAACACGGTAAAGTACAAGAGACGTATGTATACACGCAGGTGCGAAACTCGTCCGCCTTGGAATAAATAATACGTCAGTGAGCGGAATTAAAATTATTCTGCGACACAGAAGCTCGACGGGTTGTCGCAATAAAACCAAACTCGTTCGATGATATCTCGCGCCGCTTTATTGTAGAGTACGTCTGCGGATTTACGTTCCGTGCAGTGTAATATTCGTGTTGCACCGATTTTGATGCATGCAACATGCAACGCTGCCCTTCAATGGCGGCGCGCATCCCCTTTTCAAATCGAATCGCTGGATATGTTTCAGATTTATTAAGTAAAAATAGAATTCGAACCGGGTTGATTTCACGAGAATGCAGATATCGCCGTGGTCTTTTGTGGTGGCGCAGATTGGTTTCGTAAAAATCGGAACGAGGCGCAGTAAATATGAGGATTAATAAATGTCAGTGGAGGCCGACACAAAAGGGCCGGGGATCCACAGCGTGACGTTCAAGTCCCGCAGTGCCGGCAGTCATCAATAACCGATTTATAAAGTGTATCGGCAAGGGGGAGTTTCGTTTTACGCGAAGAATCGCACTTTAATAACGCCGGAACTTTTAATAATTAGCTCCCTCGCGTGATGCATGGCCCGTCCGAGGCGCAGATTCTCCAGGTCCTTGCACTTACTTATAACTTTACCACGAAAAGCCGTGATTTATCGCGATTTTAATTTGCTCCGCCCGATCAAAGGATATTTGCCTTTTCACGTGGATAGAGGAGAGAATGGGTTTTTGCGCAGTCTTCGGGGTGCAGAAACAAAGGTCAGGTGTAAATCTAGGAGAGACGGGAAGGGACCGCCACAATAATTCGCTTGCAGTGACTGTGACTGATGAGGCTCTCTCTTGGTATTTCCTGAAACTCCTGTGCGGATTAGCGGAGCGTACGCAGGAAACGGGCGAGGAACGTCGATGCAGCCAGGATGTGCATAAAATTTCACCCCTCGACTCGTTAAAAGTTAAAACCGAGATTCCTCCCCGGATAAATCACGCCAGGTCTCCTCGATCAATTAGGGGTGAGGCTAGTAAATTGCGCCCGTTTTCGCGATGGATAAATACGAGGGTACAAGTGCGAATTGTGTGTACGCGTTGAAATAATAACGGGAAACGTTCCGAATTGGGGGGGCGGCGATTTATGCCGCGGGGTTCACGTCGTTTACACACCACTCAGCAATTGATGTGGAATAATAACAACCGTGGAGATAAAAGCGGGGAATAAAACCGTCCATCCGTCCGACAATTTCGCCGGAATTTATTAGTTTCCTTATTCCATTATCGTTATCGTCTGCGCGATAGAGGGGATGCACGCCGAAACGGATTAGGCATGCACGTCGCCAATTAAGTCGTCGGAAAATGCCGTGCGCTTCTTAACCTGGAAATTGCGTTACCGAGTTTTCAGTGCACTTCTCGTTACTTTAACGCGCGACCCATCACACGATTCCGCTTTGAAGTATGAACCTGACGAGCAAAAACTATAAAAGTTTGTGCAAACAAAAATAACGAAACCCTGAATTTTTACAAGCTTATAATAATACGAGGATACTCTACAGACAAAAGTTTCATTGCTGAATTACCTAACAAAGGAAGAGGAGTTCGCGAAACGGATCTTGAGAAGCCGAGATTTTCACTTAGATTGCGTAAAACGAAATTCATTACCAATCCTGAGAATAATTTTATTTTTGCTGTTTGGTCATTTGTAAAATACAATTACAATATTTATGTAATTTAAAACGAAATTTTCTAATAATATTATTTTCGAATTCTGCCAACTTCATGAAATTGAATACCCGCTATTCATAATTCATGGAGTGGCGATCCACCTTCTATTTCACTGTGAAATTCTGTTCCCATAAATTTGTTACACAAATCAGATTTTTCTGGGGTCGAACCTCCGGATTAACATTACATGATTTCGCTTCAAAATGCAGTATTTTCAATACTGAATATGGTAGCCACAATCAACGCCACACATCGATGTTTTCCCGTTTAAATCGAGGTTTAAATTTAAATTAAAACGAAACGAGTCCGTCGTTTTGTTTATTTTACCAAAGCAAATGAGTGCGAGTTGGGTCCTCGAGGGGCGCCAATGTTAATCGCACATCGGCGTATCAGTAGGAATATGCAATTTCACTGTAAACAGTGCGCTATACTCGTGATGCACTTCTCGGTGAAGCCGCAGGAGAGATGTTCGAAAAAGCATTTTAAAGTCGACGGGGCCGGATAAATTTCCCACTGAAAAATTCGAGTCGCGTTTCAGTTTCCTGCGTGAATTATTGACAAACATACAAAAAAGCGATCACTAAATAATGCAGTAACGTATTGTCAAGTCGTAATCTGCGAACCGGAAACTCCCCCAGTCCGTGTGTTTGAAGTTCGTGGCAGATCGTCTGAAACGTTGCGTAACGGATAAGCTCGAGGAGAAAAATCGTGGCGTTTACACGCAATTTTTCATACAATAAGCCGAAAACGTGACCGGTATTATTAACCTCCGCACGGCGATAATTACTACATCGCCCGAGTCCTTTCTCTTCTTATTTCTTCATAAATAAAATATTTTCAATGGCGGATGGCGGTTAGGAGTCGGAAAAAAATAATCCGGGAAGAGCGGATGGAAGGACTTGCGCTCCGGGAGTTTCTCCTCTTGCCCCGGACTCGAGCGGGGATTATTTATTTGTTTATTCGAGATTGCGCGCAGTGAATCGACCATAATCCGGAAGCCCCCCGGCGCCACCTAGTCCGCTTCAATTAGATAACTAACTATTGTTTGATTTAGTTTTCGTCAATCCCGTGCATCAAGTTATTCGCGAAAAATTACTCGGCTCACGACTTTTACACGAGCCGACCGTTTCACTCATTAGGCGGCATTCAGTCCGGATCCTGTTTTAAGTTTCCTCGGCCGTGCACCGGCGGGTTATAAAGTGGCTCCTTTGAGTCATTTTACCCGGCTGCAATTTGCCTATAAATTCGCGAAACGCTGAAAGAGCGCCAGAGGTTTCCGGAAAGGGGGCTGCATGTCTCCTCTGATTAACGGACAACTGTTGCACGCAACATGTTTCGCCCCACACTCGAGCCGCATGTGAATAATCTGCACTGCGACCGCAAAGCGACAAAAAGACGCAATTTCGAGCGCCCGGCCGCAAAAAGAACGAATCGATCCACCTTGAATCTGAACTGGAGGACCGGCAAAGGGCGGATTTTTGCGCCCTTTCTGGATTAAAATTCGCGCGGTTGATGTAGCGAAACGCGACTGTGTATGGGGCGGAAAACGTTTTAATCTTGTCCGGGTGAGGTGGCCGGATAGTTTTTGCAGGAGGGAGGAAACGCGCGAGATAATACGGCAATAAATTATACGAGTGCTCCGTGACAAACACACACAGGGGCTCCGGCTTAATTACAAGATATGACTAATTACAGCGAAAAAACGGGAAAAAGAGACGCAATTTAAAAAATCCGGGACGTTATACCCCGGACTCGGAGAGCGTAGGTGCAATTCACCCCCGGCTTCCGGAAAGGGCGATAAAATTGCGATATCAGGTCGTTATCCAGTCTTTCGCTGATTATTGACAGCTTCCCGGAGATGGCGACTAATTAAATTCGACCGTATAATCGGTTTTCGAGCGATATGGAGTAAAAGTGGGGACTTTGGAATTGGGGTGTAAAAATTATTACACTAGGAGCAAATTGGGGCTCCTATTGTTTTGTTGTTTAAAGTTTCGCGTGGCTCGGGGGAGGGCCGTTCGGAGTCGTTGCCCCCGCGGGGGATCGGAAAGTCCTCGTCTCTGGCGCCCCTCGAAAAAGCCCACGACGATCGTTAGCGAGACAATACGAAATGAAACACATCCCATTTGCGTTGGTAAAAAGCACTCCATAACTTTCGCAATTCGACTAAACGCCGAGTTCCAGGCGAAAGGGCCGCCGATTGGCCTCACGCGTCCCTTTCGGTCTTTAAACTCGCGTCTGGGCCCGGAGAGCGACAGATCGCCGATAATGTCGCACTTTACTTTCGAGGGGTGTTAATTTTTCTCCGTTTCCGGCGGCTATAATGGCGGTGTCTTTGATCACGACATAATGAAATAAAAACTTTTTTCCTCGAGAAAAACTCGCCGAATGGCTGCGAGATAATTAATTTATAATTAACGAGGGTGCATCGGGGGGACGAAGACGCGCAAAAGGGACGGGCGACTTAATCGGAACAAAGTAATACTTCCCGTCACGGTCGAAATTCTTAATTGCGACACGTCGCTCACAATTTTCCCATATACCCCATCGAAATTCTAGCATTTGCATATCCATTCAAACCCCAGACGCGTGATACCGATTTATTAACAATCTCTGATGCGATTTTTTCGTCTAGGTAAAGTTGATTAAAATTTACAGGCGTCGCACTCTCACCCTCACGGTTGGCTTATACGCCCCGGACTCGTGGGGTGGTATTGATTTAAAAACTTCCAAATTCCGGGCTTATTCGCCCGAAAGTCTGAAACTTTCCGAAAAGGCTTGACACGCTACATCGTTGCTATTTTAATGCGCTTCCGGAAAACCGATATTCCCTCGCACCTAAGCACGTGGAGCATCCGCTCGGACGGGCCGACCTCCCCTAGGACCGCATCGGCCGCCCCCGGGACGGACCCCGAACGAATTTCCCTAAATCAGTCGAGAAATCCGCCCCTCCGGCCCTGATGACTCCGATTTCGACGGTTATGACGGGGCGCAGGGCTGAATTATTAATTCCCCGGAATTAACGTCACCTCCTGCGGATCTCGCGCACATCAAGGACAAGTGTACGAATAAACGGCGATAAAACCGGAATTTCCAGTTTCGTTTAAATAATTTAAACGCTGAGAGCTTATTTGTGTCATGTAGTTCACGGCTCTCTCTCTCGATTCTGCCAAAAGGGCCCCGATACGGTTTCATAAACGTGACGGTTCATTTTAGCGCCATGCTCTATAATAAACACCCCATTCCTTTTTTCCGGGGAAAAATACGACGACAGCGCGACATCCCTTAATAATAACCGCCAGAGGGCGAAAAATCAGACGCGAAATCCGAGGCAAAGAAGCTCGAATGAAGCGTTGTACGAAATTTTTATAACGTTAGGCTTTATTAAAAATTAATTACTCGAGGGTGAAAGCGGGGTGGGTGGTATTAACGAAAGTGGCTGCTGTAATTTGTATAGGGTCGAGTATTTTTGGGCGTAAAATTGGGGCAAGTCCTTATTTGGTCGGTTGCGCTTGCGGTTAATTGATGGATTAAGATTGATAATCGACTGACCCGAAGTCTTAACTGCAATACGTCATGCTTCTCCCGTTATTATCGTCGGATGTTTCGAGAGAGAGACCGTATTCGCTTTTATTCGCTTCGAATCCGGGGAGTATTGAAATTCGTCCGGCGTATAGATTGCGCCGTAATAAACAGAGAGAGCTCAATGAAAAATACATTTCTGTAATATGGGAGGGAGCCGGGACGATTTCCTCAAGCAGGACGAACGGCGCACGCGAAAACAACTTCGTTAGCAAAGAGAGAAACTCTCTGAGGTAATGAAATTGAAACCCGCTTGATGCAATTCCGGGCGAATCGAATGAGCGTGGCAACACAACAATCAAATAACTTAATTATTGCTTATCGATCGGCCCGTGGTGTGCGGTCGGCCCCTTCCCGAGCCATTTGAATAAAGCGATTTTTCCCCCCTCGGTCAGCCCGAAATTCGTCGAGAGTTTCTAGATGAAAAAGAGTCTTGCGAGACGTATAAATGGATCCGCATTAAAACTACGCGGCTATATTGACCGGAAAGCGGTCTGCGAAGTCGTTGGGAAATAAGAAAACAGCGATCCGGAATGGGCTAGGTCCGGTCTTTAGCGGTTTTCGGCAATTTCGCCGGATTATGAATGTTCGAAAAGGGCGCTTTTTGCGGGTTATGTTAATAAAATCGTCGCCTTGTGTATATTTCCTTTTGATTCGTTTATTCTGCGGAGACCCGGCCGCAAAAACCCCCGACCCGGCCCTCATCCCCGGCACACGCAGGTCGCGGCCGTTATTGCTATCAGGAAAAAGGGCCCGGAGAGGGCGAGAAGGGGTGTAACGCGCCCTTGTATCTGGGCCGCGAAAATATACAGCGAGTTGTCACGAACATCAAAAGCTCCACGGTTCTTTAATAATTGCACTCCGCGTTCCACTTCCGGTGTAAAGTGATGACATGTTCTCGCTTCCGGCTTCGCTATCGCAACCTCTTAACCGCGGCTTTTTATTTCCTGTTGCCTCGTCTTATCCGCCTTATCTTCATCTCTCCGCCTCGCTCTCTTCGGAGAGTATAACGCGCCCGCTTAATAAGCGCCCGATTTTTCAATTCTCGCAGAGGCGCCCCGAAACAGAATTAATTCGCCTTTTAGGGGCGACCTGGGTCCCGGATTAAAACTCGCGAGGGTCGCATCAAACGTAAACAACTAGGCCGAAAGTCTCGACCTAATTGGAAGAGGAGAGCGGCCGAAGGCGCCAAGAAAACGACTTTTTTCTCAATCTCGCCGGATTCCCTCCGAAATCCTCGGTACCTTGAAAAATTATTTATGGGCCGTAATGGTCTGAATTGAGGGGGGCCACTCCTAGACCGCAGACGTGTAAACCCGGGACGTTCTGCAATAAGGGGCCCCGAGCTTATTATCCTTCGTCGGGAGAATCTCGGCGAGACCGCCTTGAAATTTTAATTAGGACACACCTGGAATGGTCATTAGAACCGGCGCTCAATACCGGGGCTAACTGCTACTTACAGTTCTCGGGGGCAACTCGGAATCGTTCTTTGTCCTGATGGTGATGCGGCCCTGATTACTTCGTGTGCCGTGAAATCTTTACGGTTTTTCGTATACGGTGCCAGTGTAGACCCTCCTTTCAAGTTTCACCATATACTCGAATTGCCCATTTGCATAAAACTAATTTAAGTTATAGACACGATTTATACGTGTGCGAGTTTTCTTAATTATGTGACACCATATCGTCACGAGGGTGGGTCTGCCCTTGCATCGATCCGTTTTTTCGTTTTCGGTTCGGTCGCTCGTAAAAATAAAAACGAAGTAGTCAATTTGCTTAGTGCCCGCACGACGTAAATAATTTTCATTCTATCTTGTCGCAACGACCGATGCTTTGTGTTATTCCGAAGAAAGTGGGAGACGCATCCGCGCTCCAATTCCGGAATTAGATTTTTCCCTCACAGTTTGCGACGTAACGTGCCGAGGATCAGTGACAATTTACCCGGAATCGAATGCGAGACCAATTGATCGAATTGAAGCTCGGCTCGAATAAGCGAAACATTACCGAGAGAGCATCCATTAGAAGATCGCAAAATATGATACCGACTAGTTTGCAAGTCTAATGTATTATTTTATCTCCCGATCCGAGTGTATTTCGAGTCTCCAAACTGTACCCAGGTATACTAATAACGGATTTTTTCGTTCGACGGAGTTTCGAAATGTTCGGAACAAATTGATTTACGGCCGCCCGGTCGTTGGGTTAGGTGGCAAATTGCAGCGATCGTCGAAATTATTATACGTTTGCACATGCACGGTGTTGTTGACGTCCGACATGGTCGCAACAATACACCGGGAAATCGGCTATAACGTGACAGGCGACAGATCCGAACCAATTCCGAACACTTTGATCAATTTGTCAGACAAACAACCGGACGAACCGCGTAGATAAACACTCGAAATGGAAAAAATAACACGACACCACAGAAAGGAATCTTCGCGAGAATCTTTCCCCGACTGTCCTCAAACACTGCGGAAAACACCCACTGGAAACGAGATGTTTTCAATTATTATAAAAGGAACCTGGAAATGAATAAAGCCTAATCCCGATCACAGTTTTTTTAAAGCCGAGTTTGAAATTACCTCAAATCACCCCAAATCAACTCGAATTAAGTTTGTCCCAAAACGGTGTGATGTCAAGCCGATGTAGGTTTCATGCTTTACGCACCCTCTTTCTACCATTTAATAAACCCCACAAAAAGAACACGTTACATATCGAGAATATCGAGTTACCGAATGGACTAACCGCGACTTGAACTTTTATTTAGTGAGACGGCTCCGGGTGGAAAAAATTACATTCGTCTGATGGACGTCCGCAGAAAGTTGCCCGACTTTGCCAGTGGCAAGGCAAGGGTTGCCTTGAAACTTATCTAATTTCTCGGAGATGTGTCTATTTGCTCCATCCAGTCCTGAGGGGGGTGGGAATTCGATCTTTTCTGGTGGTAATTGCCACGTGTTTTTGTCAGAGGGCGCGTCTAGGGGTGAGTTCCACCCCGAAACGATGCACGCACACGCGACCGGTCGCTAATGAGCAGGTGAGATTATGCGAGAGCCGCCCGGGAGTCGTGCATTATCATGACGTGAAAAAAACGGGGGGTGCAATTTGTATCGGGGAAGAAAACGGCGTTTCGTCCATTAGCCGCCCTTTTCGCCCCCTGCGATGGCGGCGGTGGCGGCGGCGGCAGCCAGGGGAGCATGTAACACGTCATTACTGCGGTCGTAAAGGCAATCATATTGGACCGCACTTATTATTTTTCCAGATCATAAAGTCCACGAGCCACAAATCATTTTTTTCGCCCGCCGCTCGCCGACTCACCACCGCCGCCGCCGCCGCCGCACGACAATAGAAGGAGAGCGATAACGGGCGCGGCGATAATGGGCGAGATAAGGAGCGCGCGAGTGATGATTACGAGGGTTCCAGCCCGACCGACTCGACTGCATTGTATATTGCGGAATAAATGTTCGCCCTTTTTATGATGGCCCATCAAAAATCGTTCCGAGTGCGATACTTGTGAAAAAAATGGCCACGCCGTTATTGTCTTTTAGGTTCTTTATATGGGCCCCCGGACTGCCGAGTGATAAAAATTGACGCCCCGGAGACGCACCGCCGACGACGCCGCCGGTAAATGAAATGGACCGTTCCCCCGCATCGGGAATTTCCAGCCGGCCGCATAAAGTATTATAATGGGAAACATCAAATAAACAAATCTCCCGGAAAGTGGGGCGCGGATACGGGGCGCATCCCGTGAATTCGCCCGTTCTTTCAAAACCCACCCCGAAATCGAAATTCACTAGACTTTTTTGGATATGAAATATCCAAAGTGTCTGATAAAATAGAATAATATCCATCGATTTTTTCAATACTAAAAGACGGACCAACTGACTCACTCAACCTCCCGAACAATTACAGAAATTAAAATTAGGAAAATTCAGTCGATTTTTCAAATAATATGATATTATTACATATGTATTATTACTATTATTGTTAGCAGATGTGAATAACACGTGAGTTACGTATGATGCTGTAGCTGGGGTTAATCTATTTGAATTTTGTGGATTATAGCGGAATTGTAGTCAGTTTATTTGAAACGCGTCCGAAAGTAATAATGCCTCTAATTTCCCAGTTCTGTCCAATTATTAACATTCAAAGTTATAAATACAATCAGTCATGTATGAAGTGAAGCCTGGTTAACGTAAATAAGAGCGAAATTGGATTATTTTCACTATGAATTAAAATTCCACGGTAAAAAGAGTGCCACCACAAGCACCTGATTGCAAAATCCACCCTTGAAATGCCCGTCTACAGTATTTGAGTGTCCGTGTAATCATAATATTTGCGCCTAAATTACCAACTATGGGCAATTTCGCGATCGATCACCATCGGCGACGAGCAGTAAATTTAATTAGGTTAATAACCAAGTGATCGATCAAATGTACGTCGTCGTGTTAATTACGAGTTTTCTTACTTCACGTCGACGATGATGACGATGAGGTTGCGCCCGGGTCGCAAACGGGTCAAACACAAAAGTCCCCGGGAAATACCGGAGTCAAAGGTGCATCTTCACTTGGGGTGGTTCCGGATTCGGATTCTCGTTTATGATCCGGCGGATTAAAAACCCCCTTTGTCTTGTGCCATAAGTGGTTTGTTGTCGGCAAGTTTGGCGGGCGTCGCGACGGATATGCGAGCGGATGCGGTGATCGATACTCTCACCCCATGATGTCGACGTCTCTTCTCGCAGAGACAATGCGACTGACGGGCCGCCATTAAATAACCGGCCGCAGAAACACTTGTACGTACCAATTGGCATGTGGCCCACTCGAGCCGGGAAAGTGCACGGGAGAGCGCCATCTGCATCGAAAGCGCCACTTACACCCCTAGGGACTTTTTCGCCCTCCGCCGATCGCGCGACACTCGATCGGAATTGAAAATCTGAATCCGGAATCGTAATAAAGTCGCGTCATTATCACGTCTTAATTGTGCGGGAGCGATCTTCGAGGGCGGCCATCCATTCGTCCTGTCTGTGGCCGAGATTTATATCGAGTGCGGTTTTGTTGAAGTTGCCTCAGGTCCGGCTGAATGGCGAACTTAATCTTCATCTGGACCGGAACGGCGTATACCGGAAACGTCCGGGGTTTTGAAGGAGGTCCAGTCGATAAAATGAAAAAAGCGAAATTCGGCTCGAATCAAGTGATTATCGAGCGGTACGTGAATTAGTCTAACGCGGCGGATTATTGTGCTAATAATCGTCGGTTGTGCAGAGATTTCCGGGTCGTTAAGCCGCGAATTAGTATCGCAAACATAAGTTATCGGTGGGTATATGTGTGCATAGCAGGTACAATATTGTGTTACGTATACCTGGCGGTATTGTCGTTTGCACAATGCTTTAATGTGTGCTTTCCGTGGCGGCACAGGACAAAGCTCGATCCGCCTCCCCGGATCCGTCCGACATGCACCGATTCCGGATTAATATCATCTCGCCGCGATGCGAAAGTTTTTCCTTTTCACTTTGCCAGGGGCCGACTCGGAAAAGCAGGCCCAACTTGTCGCCGAGTGTATAGTGGGCACTAATAAAGCCCTAAAGCTCGAGCGATAAATCCGCTTCGCTTTGACGATTCCTTTCCTCTCCACGGTAATAATAATACGGGATAATAAAAATAAAAGAGAAGAGGTGTAATCCGCAAAAACGACGGGGCGCTTTTGATAATCGCTCCGATCTGGAAAAAATTATGGGGTTTTTCTGGGGCAAGTCCGGATCGGGTCCTGCATCGGTTTCGGATCGGTGTTATCAGCGATGTCTATGATCATAATAGAATTAAAGGGGGCGACGCAGGCGCCGCCGTCTGACCGGGTCTTGCGGCGTCGGGGCGCCACTCGCTGACGGATCGTTCTTGCGGACGCGTCGCGGCATGGTACCGATCCCGCGCTTTCGGAGACCACCTGATAAACGCGAAAACCGCCCCTAAAAACTCCCAAGTTTCGACCGTAAAAAGAACCAAAATTTAACGTGACAAAAACAAAACTTATAAAGGAGACAGAATTATAACTAAGCAGTGTAGAACCCAAGTAATAATAATTACCAGTAAAAATAATAGTGACGTTCCTTCCTGTGATTACAAAAATTTATTAATAAATTAGTGTCATTAATATTTATAGTTCTCCTAATCTGTACTTACATTATAATAACATACTTAATAATAATATTACAAATTAGTAAGTGTATATGACTAAAAAGGATTAATCTCGTTCGCGGGCAGTAATAATAATTGATGTCACTGAGAGAGAAATGGAAGTCACTTTTGGCGTCCCATTATCAGCGGCAACGATAGCATTATTACTGGCGAACCGTTTTACTGATATCAGTGACCGAGTAAAAACCAGAGTCCGGGCTTTATAAATAAAGTCAAAGCGACGTGATGGAGAACGTACGGGAACTTTTGTTCGTGGCCCTTTTGTTCGCCGCTTGCGTGGGTAAGTTGCGTCCTTTTGTATCATCCAGTTTTGCTAATGCGTTATTTCCCATCGTCGATGACTTACCGGGGAAAGACGGGGAAATTTGTTGGCGACAAAGGAGCGGGAAAACGCGTCGAATAAATCTCGAAACAAAACGCGAGATGAAATAATCGATGCCATTATTAGTGTCGAGGATGCAGGAATAAATTTCAGACGGGGGCTTAAGCCTCGAATATTGTCCTGTAATGGCGATTGCCCCTCTCGGTTACTTCGTACTAATCGCGCGGCTTAAACGAGACGTTATCAGGAATTAATTATCATACAGGCTCTGCCGCTTTATTTCCCCTGGACGTATAAAGCGGCACCGGGAAATCTTTATAAACAGACGGTTGAAAACTCGCAGAAAGTTTCCATTACCGGAATTAGTTCTCGCAGAATTAAAATAAAGTCGAGAGTTTAGGTACATGTTGCACAATCGACGACAGTAAATTGCCTCGAATTTACAACAGTTCATTATTAGTACATTTACTGGAGACTCGAGACTTTGAGAGTCGCGGAAACTCGACACGACTCAACTCTCACACTCTATTTATTAATTCGTATTCCGGTTATTTCATAGCGAATTGTAATAAAATTTCACCGAACGCTTTGTGCGAGAAATAAGGAAATTAACAAAAAGCTCGAGTCCGGTTGGCTAAAAAGCGGCGCTTTTATTAAATTTTTGCTAAAAGAACCTCGACCGAAAATTCGCTCTCCTAATGGTCATAACATCTACTAGCGTGTGAGATTATTTTCAGCCAGCTACTTACTGCATGAACGTTTACGATGGAAATTTTAATTTCATTACGGACGCTCGAAAATGTCGGTAGCCGTGCTTCGTTTGGAGTTTCATAAATTTTTCCCCCGTGTTTCATAATAACGATAATAACCCCGCACAACCACCCCGGTATCATACTACTTACGTATACTACCGGCGTCGGAGGATAAAAGTTACTTGAAATTAATAGTTTAAAGGGTGGTTTGCTTTAGACTTTACTATTTCACCCCTGGTGAGGCGAGTAAAGCGAAATCTCACGTCTGGTATTAAACCTGGAATACCTCCCCACCGTCAGTCTTGAGACAATATTTCGATTTATGCGGTTTCTCGGCTCGCATTCCGATAAATAGTTCGCAACTCCACCCCGAAACTCCTCAACTTCATGCATGTGACTGAAGCCAGAGCTTTTAGTTGGGCGAAGTTCTGGTAGCATCTCGACGGAAGAAGAAACCCATCACAGCACCCGAGTATCGCAATTAATTCAATTCTTGTGCACCTAATACACTTTTCTTGAAAATATCTCTTCTCGGATGGTAATAAAACTTGTACGAGTAACGGACGAAATTTTAGTGCTTTGCGGAAAATTAAGCGATGCATCTCCATAAAAGTTCCAGTCTTTCAGTTTTCGCCGGTGATGGCACCCCTGCAGCAACTCCGGATTACCATATCGGGGTTAATTGATGGAGTTGTCCGAACTTTTGAGTGAAATCGCGCGGTCGAAGGTCCGGCGCGAATTAATATTTAATTCCCGGGGTGTTTTCGGGGGCGGCCTCAATTACGCGCGCTGTTATTCCAAGTGATGATCCCTCGGCCTGTCGGCTTTGGAAGGGAACATTTGTAGTTGGCCGGGATTTCGTCCCGTTCCGTTATTTCCATCCGGAAGGCCATTCATCATGCGAAAAAGGGGCGCAGGGGGAATACCAACAGTCGGGTCGCGAAACGGAGAGAGACGCACACACGACCGTCAGATCCCGATGAGAAATTGACTCCGATATTGTCAAAGCTGCCTATTAAAAGTAACGGAATAAAAAATAAACCGGAGCGGGGAATTTATACGGCGGGACGGACTCCGGTTTGTTTCGCGCACGACGACGCCTCGCCCCGGGACATAAGTCAAACGTAATTGTTTACAGGCGTCGCGACGGCCGAATTCGACCAACAAGTGGAGGATCTCCCTCGACCGGAAACCGAAAACAAATATATTCCCGGTACTCGCATCCGATTCCGGAACGCAGAAACAGCAATGATATACATGCCCTCCAAAGAGCGGGATATCATTTCTGCACCCCGAGCGATTAATTCCCTCTGAAGATGATGCCATTGGAGAAAGTGTACTCCTTATTTGATCGCTTTCCGAACCCGCAAACTCCCAACTTCCGCAACGTAATCATCTCGTCTCTTTACGGCACAACGTGATATCCGTTTAATTGAAAATCCACCGCATCTATTTAACGATATCAAGGGATTTTCTCGATTCCTCACATTTCTAGAAAATTGTCGATTTATTGTTTCCGTCCTCTCAAGTCTTCTTAAGAGTATCAAAAGGACTCAAAACTTCCGCAAAATTACTTCACCGTTGCTGTTATTGCGATCCTTGAAATACCGTCGATAGGGTAGGTGAAAATTCGCAACATCCTCTATTCTGGTTATTGTGATGGGTGATGGTTTTGTAAAATATTTCACGCGGAAGAATAAGAGTGGCGCAATTATTGGTCCGTCTTTTTGGTCGGGTTTTCTGTACGCAATAAGCGGCCTCGAGGAATATCTCTCGCTTGTAATGTGCAGCGATTGACGGAAGCGGATCGGTTCTGAAGCTGGGGGGTTAGGTCGGAACGTATGTCGATCACAATGACATAAATTTCGATGATCGGAGGGTGAAAAGGCGCAACTGCTCCCCAAAGAGAACGACGTGCTGGCGGAGAAACGGCGGAAAATTAGAAAGGGGCAGAAAGTGACTCTGTGATCTGGAATTTAGACTTGTTGAATACAAAAAAGGACGGCGATCTCGTTATTTATTCGAGTGGAAGTATAAATACTTGGGACGGGGGTAGATAAGTGTTAGTGGTGTTTGTACAGAATTGCAGATCCAGATAGAGGCACCCGAGGGAAAATTTACGATAGTGGATCGTCCGGTAATGGGCATTGTCCGTTTCTGAAAGTACCATTCCCAGTGAATAAATCTGAATTAATTGCTCCCGTGACTTTAATCTTCCAATATGCTAAAAGACTGTATCGGGAAAATCGCGGGTACGTAGAACTTAATCCCGGATCAGTATCGATCCCTCCCCGTTGTCCTGTTTATTTATCTAATGACTCAAAAACACCCCCATTTGCGCTAAGGCCGCAAATCCCCTCGCGCCAATTCCGAATCTATTGTGACGAAATCGATAAAATTCTTCGCAAATACGGCGCAAATTATGTCAAGGTCGGCCGTTTGCCAACCCCATTCCGGAAGTTGTAGTGGCGGCACAAGTAGCAGGGCCCTCGGTTTGTTTACTCCGAAAAGCTTCCGTGTGCCATGCCAAATGCCGAATAACTTTTTTTTTTCAACTCGAGTCGAAATTATTTCGGCGTTAACGTTTCGGGGCAGAAATCCTGACACTAGTGGCGGCTAAAACACGTGCTTCGGACGCAAGATGGGCGATAAGCGTTTCGACTGCGTCACGTCCGTTTAAGGGCGGACATGTTTGAACTGGCAGCGCTAATGGTGCGGATCTGCCACCCGTAAAACACCATCCAGGTCTTTAATTCCTCCCGTGACGCCCTTATCTAATCTCGATACGAAAAAGCTTGAATCGAAACAGGCATAAACATGTTACCCCGGTATTTACGGGTGGGCAATCAGTAAAACCCTCGCTTGGAATTTCTCAATTATTTTATCATTATTACGACGGGAAATTAGGGTAGTTGGGAGGGAATCGCGTGTAAAACCCGGTCTTTCGGGAAGTTTCGAGGATTTATCGATTATGATAATCGTTTTTACTAAGGGATGGGGATGAAGTCGGTCTCGTGTCGTTTTGTGTGTCGTCATTGTTACGATTAGGATCTCGCGCTCTCCTGTGATAAAGTGCTGATGAAATTTATGCTCTCGCCGTTAGTCATTCAACCGAACGAGAACTGCGCGCAGAGCAAAGAGGGAGCGGAGTCAGGAACTTAATAATATTACAACAAAACAGCAATAAATTTCGCAAAGCACAACTATGCATGAATACAAATTCAGTAATAATTATACATGTATAATTCAAAGTGAAACAGCATTACGGTTTCCATAATTCGCCCTACTAGTAGTACATAGTAGCAGTCGAGTTCACGTTCATTAATTTTCTGCTTAAATTCAAATAAGCTCACACATAAATTAAAACAGAAATAAAGTTGCACATGGTGAGAAGAATACAAAAATCACAACCCTTAAAAAAGCGACGCTGCAGTTGTTAACTCTATTTCGAACCACCAGCATCGATAAAAAAAAGGGAGACGATGTAATTTACGTCCCCTTCGACCCTTATCAACGGTGGTGGGTCCTATAGTTCCTAATTAAAATCCTCAAATAATTGGCAACATCCCTCGGAAAAATCATTTCCTATTGCCTTCACTAATCTTCAAAGGGGAGGGTCGTGGGATCGCGAACGCCATTAATGTTCTTAAGCGGTTTTCCGAGGGTTTCGAGTCGAATTCTTGCGGTCTCGGCAGCGGGTTTTCGGTGTACTACTCATCATCGAGAAATCGAAACCAAATAAAATGTTTTAAAAGGGAAACTCGATCGGTTCGGTATTACTGAAGCATCAGTCTGAAATTTGATATGTTCGAATAAAAGGGGAGACCCGCAACAACCAATTGGTTTCTTACACGCCATGTTGCGACCCCTGACGTTACCAATACAAATAATTCACTGAACTTTATACTTTTACCTCCCCAAATACGTTGAAATTAAATGTACATATTTTGTCGATACGAAACCGCTCGCGGCTGTCTTTTTCAATGTAATTAATATGTCATTTGGTTTGGTGGCAAATTTCACAAATCTACAAAGTTTTGCCCCAAATTTGGCCACCTGCCATTTCTATTAAATTGTAAATTTAATCAAATCTACGTACACATGTCGATAACTGCAAATAGTGGTCAGTGGAGTTGAGCATCGTTAAATCGGAAGTTGCAACTCCGGGCCGGATCAAAAGCCAACAACCGGAGTCGTAATGGTCGGCTTTAAAGGTGAAAACTGCACATACGGAGCTTTTAAATCGGCGCACCGCCGAATGAGTTAACAGTAAAAGTTGGAATTACCGCCCCCGTTATACGGACTTTGGCTCCGGCGGTTTCGAATCGAACCGAAATAAAAATTAACGCCGTCACACGCCACGAACAAGTCGGAAATGCACCGAACCCCAACCCATACTGGGGAGTGACTTTGTCGCTTAACAAAACTACCCTCCGCCCTTCTCTTATCCTCCGAGGCCGTATAAGAAAATCTCAAATAATGCCCTCGGAGTTATCGTGGGGTGTCTTTCAGAAATCAGCATGAAAGCAATTTGTAGCGGAAGGCCGGGCCTAATGCGTTCCGGATTTCGTGAGGCATCAAGCCGGGGTGCGTTCAGAAATGGACGTTTGATGATGACCAACCCCAATTTTTCACACGGATACAGCCGTTTTCCTATATGGAGAATTTGCGGAAAACTGCACTTCGCATTACGCCCGGGTTTATTTATTAGCGGCGCTCATCATTTTGATCGGCCGTCCTATTACGGGGATGTTTTTGTGAAAGCGGTAGTTTGTTCATGGCGCAATTGAATTAATACTGGAATTTAATAGAAAAATTAAATAATAATGATGGCGCGGTTTTGGCTGTGGCACCGTTATAGCGGCGAGATTTATGCCGGGTCTCTTGTTAAAAACCGCCGACCGTATTTTCATATTTAATAAACAGAATGAATATTTATTACTGCACGTGCAACAGTAGGTGACGGCGGCGCCCCGTGTTGTTCGGGGCTTTTTCAATTTCAATTTTTCCCCCGAAACGGACGGAATATTATCCCGTAGCCCAGGTGGGGATGTCCTGTCTGACGGATCCGTCGAAGCCGAGCCTCATTAAGCATGTATGGAATATGCTCCAGAAAGCCCGGCTCTCTCGGATCCGGAACAAAAGGGTATTGATTAGTTCCACCGCCGGCCGGAAGGGACGTCATCATATAAAACAAGAGGCGCACTGTCCCCGACGTCTGGGGGTGGCTTTTTCGCCGGATGACGGCCACTTCCGGGGCGGGGGCGCTCATTAACGTTCGCGTAAATCAATTAGGCGCTCCGGGAATATCGAATTTTCCGGGGAGGTGTCCTTGCAGGAGGACGCGGCGAGGGCCGTAATAATGGAGTGTTTTGGAGGCGTCCGGGGGTCGCGCGACCCCAATAAAACCCGCCGTATACAAAAGGTGGCCGTTTACTAACCTATGAATATTTTGTTACAAATCCGGGCGAATTCTCGAAACACGTTTCGAAATGAATTATTCGACGGTCGTCTGGGCCCGGTCTTTTTCGTCCCGAAGTTACGACATCGATAACGTGAATAAAATAACACGGTTTTTTCGACGGGGTGTCGCGCTGCGGGGCGGACGGGGCGCGAAGACTTTTCAATGGACGAACGAGACGATAATAGAATATTATTAGGTGAGCGTGTTTTGGTAGCTTTTATTCGCGAGTTTGAAAAACTTACGCCACGAGCGCCAGCGAGTGGCGTAATTCAAACGAGCGAATAAAAGCCAAAACACGCGAGCTTAATACTATGCTTTATCCACTCCAAAACAGTTAAAACGGCCCTCGAAAATTCGCTCAACTTTCAAATTTCATTCAAAACAGCTGTGACGGACAGAATGTAGTGTTGTCAGATCGGCGCAGATTTGTGAGCTGCGAACAGTGCGAAGGGAACGGTTATAAGTGTCATACCTTCATTCATAGCTCTTTCTGGATATTTCAGGTATCTGGTATCTCCGGAGCCGTTCCTATGAGCTCGTCTCCATTTTCACTATCACTTATATCATTTATATGCATATTTTCAATTAAACGATCAAGTAATTTTCGACACTCCACAACACTCGTAACAATTATTCAAACAAATGGTCGCTATTTTTGAATGTCAATTTCGCGATTGTTGCGCTGTTGCCAGTTGCACCTGAAAATCGCTCTATTCTGATTGGCCACAGCCAATGCAATAATGATCCCATTAATCGCTGGAAATGTCACTTTATTTCATCGAACTGTGATCTATATCAATAACGCCACCCATTATTACCAAAAATTTCTAATAATAATAGTATGATTATTATCTAGGAGTGGATAAATAATAATATTTCCTCTTTTTCACGAATTTAATTCAATTCGAAACGGAATTGGCTCCCGAATAACAGACTCTTCGACTATACAGCCTCTGTTATTTACTTTTTTTATAGACTTTAAAAGATAAATTTTCAATAAAGCGCATTTTTCTTTCGCTTCCTAATTCGATTTTCGGCATGTCGGGACGCAGCTGTAAAACGCCGAATAAAACCAGAGGCCCTAGAAACGCTTCAACTCGATTTTAAGGGACGGCATTCATTCGGCGGTGCCCGGCCGAACGGGAGAGGGTGAGAAAGAGGGCGGACAATCCGCAACTACTCGCAAACGTATGCAGCAAAAGTGTGCTTAGGGAGGTAAAGTTCCTAAAACAATTTGTGCAACTTAAATTAGTTAATTTACCTTAATCACTACATATTATGGGGTGGTAGGTACGGGGCGGAGGGCGGGAGACACGTGTTCCGGAGAACGGTTCCGGGCATGGCGCCGCAATGCGATATGGGCCCGGACCTGCCCGACCGTAACGAATTAATTATGCAATAAACCCCAGGGGCGCCAAAAATCCGGCCCGGAATGACCCGCACTCTTCCACCGCAGCCACCGCCACCCCCAAAAAACGAGAAATTGTCGAAAAACCCTCCACTTTCGATTAATTGCCCGAAGATTCTATTTCTCGCGTAAAAAATCCCATTCGCCGTAATCTGTGAGTCCCGGATATAGGTTCGAGTGCTTAATCTCCATCATACATTCTGTTAGCACCCTAAAGGGTCCATTACGGGATGTACGGTTCGCGGGGGAGATCACGTCCGTGTTATATGGAGTATTTGCAAATTTTATCGCAATAGAAAAAGTAACGGGCGCATACATCCCCCGACTGCTTAATATTCCAGAGGGGCCATCTCATAGGGCGAGGAAAATTCGCTCACATCCGCGACCGGGACCTCGGTCATTCGTCCTATCGATTTCCGAAAAGGTAAAACCTGGGGGAGAACCCGTCAAAAAATTAAAACGAAACTGGGAGGAAAAGGGCCGGGAATACGCGCATCAGGGCGGCTAATTGGGCCGACCTTGACCCGGCGCCATGCACCGGATTTCACCCTAACGAACCGAAAAAGCGCAAATTCACCCCTCGCTTGATTTATTTTTAAAACCGTTATTTTCGCGTATTGGGGCTTCCATTGTGACCGCTCGCCATAACGAGCTACAGATTCGAAATATGACTAGTTCGGCCGGTAATTCAGTCATCTGCTTGATAGGTTGCGGTCGGAACTTCGCCCAGTAACCGAGTGTCGTTTAGTTGGTTTATTTGTGGGAAATTCAAGCAAAGTGGCGTTCTCTTGCAAATTATGTTTATTTTATTAATGCGGTTATCATTTCTGTTTATGCGGGTGGTTCCATTCCGTTGTTGATGTTTACCTTTTTCTTTTATTTGCGTCGATGGGATGGTTTTGACTGTTCGGTCATCCTGTTCGGGGGACGCCTGCGGGTTTCCCGCAGATAGAAACTTTTTATCAGCGGAACAAACGACGGGGGAGACAAATTATAAGGAGGATCCGGCGTTCTGCGCAATATTCATGCAGCTCGGGCCATCCATCAAGAGACTAAATCTGCGACCGCATGATGAGCAAAACAATTTTTTCCCGGGTTGATGCGACGGCCTTCGTGGCCCGGAATTGCCGTCGAGATCCCCCGTTTACCTCAAGACCGGGAATAAATAACGAAATGAGCAATTTAACGTGGATACGAAAATCCGGCGATTATTTTCGTCCCTGGATCCATCCGGGCTGTTGAGGCGTGTAGGCGTGGAAAGAAAGGGAAATTGTCAATTTTTTCCTGGGGGAAATCTATCGGCGTTACAGGAATCATTCAGGCCGAGTCTCGTACTTTATTCTTAACGGCGTCTGCCAAAACGCGCCCGAAAGTCGTTTGAATTTCAATTTTATAGTATTTTTTTACGCCGTTCGAGAGCGGAGAATTTATCGGCGTCTCGGCGCCCCCTTTCGAAATTAATCCGGGCCGGGTTGTGTGTGCCCCTCTCCCTAATTTTCGGCCCCCGGGACCGAGGGCGAAAGAACGGACGAAAACCCTGCTCCTTTCGGAACAAACCGATTAATTACCAGACTGTGTAAGAAAATCAAAAGATGAATCAGCCGAAAATCCTCCATTATTAGTATCCATCACTTCCCTTCTCTTTCGCTCCTGAAATACCCAAAATAAAATAAAAAGCCTTCGTGAGAATTTATAAAGCGGATTTTATTAATTATCGGTTATAATTTTTATTAAGGGTAGAGTTAGTACAATGCATTAGGGCGGATCGCGGGCGGTTTCGAATCGGAATCTCCGAGAATTTCATTTCGGCCGACTCTCTCGCCTTTTATTTTTGTGTATCCCGGTCCCTCCATTAAAATTATGCGGCGTATCCGGCAATTTCGGTCTCCTCTTCGCTCCCCTCCGTTTTAATAATGCACAAATAGGTATGCAATTACGGGATTTTTCTCGTGGCGCGGCGAGTTCGCGCCTGCAATTTTAATCCGACCCGATTTCAAAGACACCCTGTACCGATCGTTTGCGGCAAAAGCCAATCCGATGAAAAAAAATCGAGCTTTACATCTGCCGGCGAAAAGTGTCAAGGCGGCTAAAGCTCCTCCAACTTATAATTTACTCCAAACTCGAGTCCCGAACAAATAAAGCCAAAAGTGCGCCCTCTTCTCAAGACGAAGCTTTACAGTACTGAAGGTGAAATATCGCGCCCTCTCCACCGGGAACAATGTCTGACTGGGGTGGCCCCGGAATTTTATCAACATTATCAGAAAATACCGGCGTGCTTTGTCCTCCTTTTTTAATTAATTAGCCCTATTAGAGGGATTAATGAATTCCGTACTAAATTTATACCTGAATAAAAATCAAGTGATAGAGTCCGTTAACCCGATTCCCTCGACGAAATAACACGAGTTTATTCATTTTTATGCATCGACGCCCAAAGTGGGTAAACAAGATACGGGCGCGAGTTTCACCTCTGAATTGTTGTTGTTGGGGAGATAAAAGAGATTCGGGGTGGCGGTTCGGAATGAGTGTTTGTACATGTGTTGCGTCTGCAGGTGACGGGTTTCGGGGGCGTCGCGACGCCACCGAAGTGCCTTATAGGTACCATCGAGTCGAACGTCAGTCACTCACGTCGAGGGACGTCCCTTATGTCGGCATCGATCGAATTTCGGCCCTGGGGCGGCGAAAGAATGGGAACTCGATCAAAATTTATACGCCGGACCGGCCTTAATAATATCTCGGCCGAATTAACCGACTATCGATTTCCCTCTTCGTACCTTCCCTCTTTGCCGACGCGTGCAGAATCCGGAAAAAGTGTAGACATTCGGCGCCCCGATATTGCCAATTTGCTAAACGCGGAATTAACGCCGGATCCGGGAGGGCGAATCGAAAATGTTGAAATTTGAGAGGGCCGCCTGCAAGAGTGCAACGGATGGGACCTGACGCCAACAGTAATAACCTATTTTCCGGGTGCCCGGAGTCACGAGGCGTCGCCCCTCTTCTTCTCCCGTTCCTCTTTCGATCTTTCGACGGTTCCAGATTGCGATACAATTTTTGACGAGTTAATCGTGCGAGGGATTCGGAAAGACATTAGACTCGTCCCTATCTCCTCCCGCGCTGGCGTTATTACGGCGTCCTCGATAATTCACCTCGGGAAATTTATCGGGATTTCCGGGGAGCCAGTTTTTATATGCTTATGCAGCGTTCCGGACCCTCGGCCGTTTCTCGTATAATATTTGTCGATAAAGTGGACTTTTACCGCCGAATTAATTGCCACGACAACGAGCGAGCGATCTCGACTGTGGCGGACGGACGCGTTTATTTAAACAAGAAACGTAAAATTTTAATTGGCAGATTAATTTTATTAGGCGACCCGATAAAAACCCGAGTTATTACCTGGCGCCGTCAGTCGGAAAGCGGCCTAATTGGGAACCCGACTTTACAATTTCCCCCGACAAGCCCGCTTCACAATAATTGAGGCCCTCTATGCTGAAACAACAGACGAGAAAGTACCCAATGTCGTTCATAAATGCCAATTTTATATAACTAAGTAGTTAGAACAAGACACTGTCAAGAAACGGCGCAATTTATAATGATTACAGGTACTCTTCCGTCCTTTCGACTTTTTGTCTATGCCTAGAGTCGATGTAACAAAGACCTTCGAGTCTTGTCAATTATTCATCGAGCTTTGTATGGATATGAGCAAAGTGGGCGATTTGTCTGATGGCGAGGGGGGTTTATAAAAATCGCATTTTTTGCGCAATTGTCAAACGAGAAATATCGGGGTCGTGCCTCGCAATTTCGCCCGGGAAGCACCGGGACAAAGCTGTCGAGATCAAAGCACAAAGGGTTTCCAAAATAAAACCTTGATTATAGGTGGGCGCAAATTGTAGCTTTTCGACTTTTCCCGAGGAGTAGGAAAGTAATTGTCGGACGGATCGTGCTTTATTCGTACGCCGTAATAAACGTTCCGGTTTCTGCAGTAAACGGAACGACTTTTTCCATTAGAGGTGGTGTTTTCGGATCCTTTGATTCGCACTCTCGAATAAAATCGGGCCTTACCTCTGTTCCTATACCGGATTGTGGTGACTGCTAAATTGGGTGCGGACTGTCCGGTTTTAGTTTTAATTTGGGGTCGAGCCCGAGCAATTTGCGGTCGCTGGGGCGTAGTTTCGAATTTGCCGTTTTCCATCCCTCATATTTCCGTCTGTCGTCATCAGAGAGCGAGTTGAGGAATTGTTCGACTTTTTCCGCGTTAATGGAGTGACTAGGCGTCTTTTCCTCTCCGCGCCTGGGAAAAGAACAAAAAGCGAGGGCGATTCCGGGGTGCGGTAGGTGGTGGCAGTCGCCAAGTTTGATAATTGGTATAAGTGCGATTTTTTACGTTCTCGCCGAAAAGTTTCCCGTAAAAATCCCGAGTACATAATTGAATCGATCTGCGGAATTGCGGTCCGTAATCAAAGTGCTTTCTGCTCGCTGCCGTACCGACGTCGCCCGGTGGGGCCCCCCAGTAATGGCGCGGCCGCCGAGTGGTGAATTTCAATCGCGATATATTTTAAAATCAGGTCTCATACCGGAGCCCCGAGCGCCGGAGGAGCCGGTGCATGGAAAAGTCCGGCGCACGAATTATTATTAGTTCTGCAGACTCTGCCTCCTCCCGGCACGAACACGGTTTTTTCAATTAGGCATTTCCCATCATGTAAAGGCGCTTTTCCGGGGCCGCTCCGGCAAAACGCTCACGTATCCTTTTTTAGCGGCCGCACGATCGTACATACGTCAGATCCACGGACCCCGGATTAAGTCGCGACGCAGAATAAGGAACAACCCGGAGAAAACCACCCCCGCACCGTCGCAATAATTTGAACGAGCCCCAATTATGCTGCAGTCGAAAATTTACACCGGAATAGTACTAGTTACATTCACGTCACAGCTGTAATCATTGAAATTTCCGCTAAATTCTGACGTCCTTGTGTTTTTTACACCTTTTTTACTACTTTTTTAGTGACTGGGTAGCAGAAGCGCCCCAGACATCAAAAAGCGTAAAATCTGCCTTCCACCACCATTAATAATAAATAAAAAGTGTTGACAAAATCTAATAGAAAACGCCTTTTCCTGTACCGTTTACACGGGGTGAATGATAAAGTTATCGATCAAAAAGGTCGCGACCCCGACCACTAGTAGATCTGGAACTGAATATTTTATCGCGTTTTTACATCATGTTCCCGTTTATTTTTACGACCGTGCCGCATACGCCATACTTGTATGAATTTTTTAATCCGTCCTCATCAATTAGCGCGATATCGCGTTTTTTCGTCCCTTTTTGCCGACCGGGAAACCTCTCAGCGATATGATAGACGACAATGGGAATATGCTAATCGGTTGTTTGCGTTAATTCTATTTCTTCCGCTCGTGCAAATATTAGACTAAGACGTTAACGAGTGTACGGGAATAATTAAAATGTAAAGCGGGGCGAAATATCCGCCGGTTTTAATGAAGTGCTGCCACGATGGTCCGCGGGTAAGCCCGACGTGCCACAAGGGCCGCGCTTGGGGTTCGGGTTAAAAATGACCGAATTACGGCTAATTATCGTCGAGGGCCTCGCGAAACTATCACGAACTCGCTTATGATACGTTTCGTGTTTCATTCGACAAAGTCGAGGAGCGATCTATAGTGTATAGTGACTTTAGGGGTCGTGGAATTTGCTCGAGTCACCCCGTGCCGTGTTCGCCCCGTCCCCTGTGCCGCGATCTTCAATTTAAGAAAGTGCTCGGAAGTTTAAAAGAAAATTACTTTAAAGTTTAAATGTTCGTATCGTTTTGTGTATACGGAAGCGAAAAAGTCCTCGGCGGAGGAAAAATCATGAGACAAAACGCGGAATCTGTACTAAATTTCCGGGTTTTTCCCCCGCGCGAGTCTTGAGAGGTGGGAATGTGATTGGAAACTGTCATTTTTGATTTGGAGAGGTTTAAGTTGAATTCCGGAGTATTTCCAAGTCTGAACGCGATTTCGTCGCGGTTTCCCCTCGGAGAATCACCCAAATTACGGACGGAAACTCGGTCGATACTCCACCGTCAGGCCCCGATCTGCGCCTCTCCGACCTCCTCCGCATTATAATGCGTCCTTAATTCGAGAAAAATTCCGGAATTAGAAAAATGCGGCATTTCTATTGCAGCTATGTTTGCCCTGGAGAGTTATGCGTGCTGATGGAGTGCAGGCCATCGCACGGGGCGAATACGATTCAGCGTATTTGAATCACGTAAATGTGGATTTAATTCCTGATGATCGGCCGGTCCCTAATATCGCCGAATTACCCCACAAATAACCGAACAACACACACAGCACTGATAATTCACCCGTTTCACATAATTTAGTTCAATTCCGCGTTGTCGCCTGTAACGAGGTTATCACCTTTTTTACCTCAATTATTTAACCATAACGTCAACAGTTCGTACTTGCATAATACGGTGGCAAAATGGCAATTTGTGCAGGGCTCTCTCGATGAATGCCCCTGGCACTTTCTAGTTTAATTAACATCTTCACTATGACGATGGCGCTTATTATGTGATGGTGGATGGAGTTTGGTCGGTGTTTTCGAATGCCCTCAGGTTAGGCCGCAACTTGAATGCTTCTTATTATTTCGCGTCGCCTTGTGAATATTTTATTTGCTTTTCCATCATTGTCACTCTTTATTCGCTATCTAATTATACAAGTTTCAAATTTTCATCCCATTGTCTCCAGAGTGCCACGCTATCTCTCCACATTTCCGGCTCTCCCTTCCTTATGTACACCATAAGCGCACACCCGTTGCGTTTATTATTATTTACTCCTCCTTCCTCTTTGCCTATATCTTCTTCCTGCTGTTACTTTAGTATTATTCGGTCGATATACGAAAATATCTTTATCAAAAAGATGGGGCAGTGAAGTCTGTTGGCTCGATTATCTTCTCCCTTCAATTTTCGGTCCCGGTGAACATCTGGTCCCATGTTTCGGCGCCGCAATATTAATTTTTCCTTTTCGGGTCGCTTCGTGATCTCGAGTGATTTCCTACTTGTTGTTGTTGTCGCACCAAATACCGAAATCTCTTCGGTGTATCAACTTTTTCCGGGGATCTCGCGAATTTCATTAAAGTTTTAATTACGAGCCTTCACTATAATTAATTTGTCCAAATTGCCGATGGAGAAAAGACCGGCGCCTTCTTCTGTACTGTTTGGAATTAATTAAAAGCGACGTTGCTCCTTTTTTCTATTGTGAGGCACATTTTATAATGGGAGCCGAGTAAAAATCCATTAAAGATTCTATCGGGACGGGAGACGTAAAGTATTTACAGGGCCGGCTGAAGAAAGAAGGTCGATGCGGTATCGAATAAGCCGGCACTGCGTGTCCTAAATAATCGAAACGATAAATCCGTCTGGGTCGGGTCTCGGGGACTGGGAGTACGTCGCGTGGACATTTTGTTTTGGTGCAATGACAGCCGCAAATCTTTATTTATGTAGTAAATGTCTGGTGCGTCCATTTTTCAGCGCGGCAATAGATTGCGCGAGAGCTCGCGGAACGTTTCTCTACTTATTTTTCCTAATTTATCGCTCGCTATTACCGATAGCGTCGTTCCTCTCCCGGCACTCGATGTTAGCTGACTGAGCGGAATAATGGCGCACCTACGAGTCTATGCAACAGCCAGCTCCAAATTGATTCCGCCGGTCTCCAATTATACGCAATTTCACACTGGAGAAAAAACGATAAATTTCATCGCACCTGCCGCAGGATTCTTGCGGAAGTCAATCGAAAGCCACTATTAAAATCCGGGAGGATTCCGGTCATTTTCGCAATACCGTCGTTCGATCGATTCGCGAAAAAAAGTAATAAGTAAGTGAGAGAGGATTTGAATTAGAAAGGGCTGTCATGTGCACTCTAACGTCCCCGAGTGCGTTACCAATGTAATTGTCACCATCAATCATAATACGGAGTTCATATAATCGAATGCTGTCTCGACTCTTTTCTCCGGTGCCATTGTAAGCAGAATGGAAAGTTCCGTGTTTCGGGCGTCGGTATGTAATTCGCGTAGAATCGAGGGAGGTCAAATGAGATAAAGACTTTAATTTTAATTCGTGACTTTGTTTACCAAACCGAAACTTCTAACCAACTGCAATAACAAGAATTTGCATCTTGATCGCAGCGCAAAGTCGGTTTCTTCAATTTATCCGCCTTCATCATCACTGCGAGGAACAGTCAATAATCCACGCGTGGTGTTTCGAACTGGGAAAACTTCGACCAAACTCCTGCGCAGGCTGCGATTGTAATTGAACTTGTTCCCGAAGACCGCTGACATGAGTGTTATCGTCATTTCGGGAGGTTGCGGTTCCGGCGGCGGGTTTTAATAATAATGCGAGGAGAAGCGCACGATTTCCATTGATACGCAATTGATCAGTACACCGAAATCTGCCCTGAAATTTCAATAACACGCGCTGTCATTTCAGTAACTGAAAAGCTTCCCAGACACCCAGAAGGATCAAAGCGGTCTTTGAGGTCTTCCACTGCACTGACGCATTGTCCTTCACGATGGCGGCATAACACGATCACAATGGTCTCGTTTGCGATTACTTTCTTACCGGCCGTGCGCCCCCTCGAAAAGAGAAAACGCGTTCGCAACAATGGCTTACAGATTGAAATCATTGCTAATTCAGTACCATTAAAAATGTGATTACCGGGGAGAGTTACGGCCGGTCCTTAAGAGACACATTGTTCTTTTCGCCCCGAGCTTAATGGCGAGCTTTGTTGCGAAAAGAAGGACGTCGGCCTGAATTAAGGTGTGGATAATTAAATATAACGCCGTTAACCCCCTCGAAGGCGGCACGGATTAATTAATTGTGGCCATCAGATTAGGTTTTTCCCGCCCGAATGGAAAGATAATCCATCAATATTTATGGCCGCGAGAAAATTACTGTCTGAGTGGAGTAACGTTGAAGGCACTTGTTTATGTAAAATTTATAACTTTAATAAAACTTGAGCCACCGTTGAAATATTAAAATCTATCGGGCATTCATAAAGTAACAAATTAAATAAGGCAACATCATCAAGAGGCAAGCCCACCTGAGAAATTTGCATGGCTTTATACAGCGCGGCTCCGTGAGGGAGGAAGAGAGGGTGCATCTAAATCATTCACTGAATAGCACAACCAAAAGGGAGAAGGGTTGATATTATGATGGCTCCCCGACGACGCACGCTGACCCAAATTCCGGCACATTCTCGACCGAGTGAAATGTAATTATTATCCCCATCAGAAATTGTTGGGCCGAGTTGTTTTTACTCCGACTCTGTCTGGCGCATAATAAAATACATCGGATCGTCTATCCGGTAGACGATAAGCCGCTTTGTCGTCTTCCAGACTTTCGGATTTAAAATCGGTCCCGACCCATAAATGGCACAAACGTCGATCTCCCCGGCTTCGGAAAGAAGGTGAAGGTTCAAATCTCTTTCCCGACTATCGCATCAGTATAATAGCTTATACGAGATAAATGTTTATGGGGTATCGATTTTGTTCGCCGCTTTCTCAAATGCAATTATCCCCAACTTTGTCTAGTTATGTATATGGAGCATAAAATGTATAGGGGAGCGCCCGGATGAGGGTGAATAGGCGCAAACTTTCCAGAACCGTACAAATATTTTCCCGTCTCTTCTGATACAAAGCGAAACGTAATCCCCGATAATCCCCCCGACAATATCCGTCCCGCAATAAAACTCCTGCTCGCCGTTTAATTTTAAAATAATATTAATTTCCAGCGAAAGCATTCCCGCGGACGCAATTTCAATTTAAAATCGAAGCGAATATTTCGAAAATCGCAGGGCTTTCGTCCAGTCTCCATCCGAAAAGATGGATGTCGGGTATTTTATTAACGCGAAACTTTTCCTCGGTTTTAATGCGAAAAATTGAAATGCTGTATGGTGGAAGCGCGGTAAAAAGGCGCAGTGAAAAGGCCGGTGATTGATGATTGTAATTATTCCGATTTTATAGACAATCAATTTTAGATTCGATTCGAATTGAACCTTCGCGATTGGATGATGGATGACGACCGGCGGGTGCGATGATTTGACGATTTTTTAATAGGTGACACGAGGGACGGGGGATGCCGGCTCTCGGAAATAAAAAACCGGTCCACCAAGATTAGCCCTTCAATGGCCGGAAGTCACACAAGACTGACCAGAAACTGAGCCCTTTAAAAATCAATTAATCGCGAACGCCAATCGATAAACGCCTTTTGGCACCCGGAAAGAGCACGAGTAATCACCGCCTGCCCGTGACGGAAAATTATCCTCCTCGTTCCGGATTATGATTATTTCAACTATGGAACAAGTTTCGGCAGTAAATTCCGGGGAGTTTCCGGCTTAATTGCGTGCTTCTTTCGATTAGTCGTGTGTATGCACGGCCGAAAGTTATATACGGTCCGAGTCCTCCCATTGTGCTCTTTCCCTCTCCGCTTTGCCGGAAAACACCATAACTCATTCATAGCGTAAATACTGTCGCGGCTGTTCCAGTATCTTTATTTTATCAACGCTCCCTTCTCCCGTATCCTCTAGTCGCGGAGCTCGGCAACTTTTGGCCGAACTTTTTAGCGTGAAATATTGCGAGCCATAAAGCTCGCCGGCGGAAATTTGAGTGACATGTTTTCCGCCTCCCACCGGAGGGTCACTTTGGCCCCGCATAATTGCGGCGCACATGTGCCCATTGTGCCCGGTTTGATTTGTATCGTTCCGTTGCGAAAACTATGCCAATATCGCCGACCGTCCCGCGAATTTCGCGAATTCCTCCGATACAACGACCGACCTCATATTTATGGCATTGATATCGCATTGCCGGCATTCGCATTGTCTCGGTGCCAGGACGAATTCCCTCCATTATCGCCTATACACCGATTCGTTATAAGCGGAAGAGTCAGTTTCGGGATTATCCGAGAAAACTACAGTCATCTAGGACGAGTTATATAATGATAACATGGAGGAGGAGGAGGAGGCGAGTTTTGTAACGAGCTCTCCTCCGGCAGATGTTGGGAATATGTTGACACGGCGCTGAGACATCTGGTGGGCCGTTATGGCGGATGGGCCCTAACGTTGTTTGAGTAATGATGGTAATGGCGGACGAAATGCCGGGGATTACGCCGCGACCCCGGACTTTGATCGAACACCCGGAGTTGCGCCTCCGTGCTTTCGCCCCGATTTTATTTTAATCACGATTCTGAGGTGAGAATTTTATAAGGAGTTGCGAGTTTCGAAACTTGACGGGAGCGGCCTCGAAATAAAGTCGCTTTTAATACGTATCGAGTTTTGAGGGGGGGCGGGCGACGAGTTCCGGGATCAGTGGCGTAGATGCGAACGAACTCGCTCCGGGCTACACTCCTTCACGTCGTCTCGTGGAGGCGCGCGATCCGGGCGCCAAAGTAGACAGATAATGAAATTTCAAAACGCACTTCGCAGACATCCTTTTCAACTTTAGACGCATCAGATGGGATTACAGGGCTGGAGATTAACGGAATTGGAAGAGCCCGGAGCGGTTCCGGCCGAAAACACCGGATATTTCCAACATCCACGACGCACAAAGGAGCTTTTTTCCCAACATAAGCCTTCACAATATGCATACGGACCGAATCATAGAAGAAAATGCCCATAGAAGTTACTAATATTATGTGAATAATAAGAGGGATTCCGTGGACGCCTTTTTACCACCAGAGGGTTGTCATAACGTCACGTGACGAATGGGCCTTTGACTCGTCGATAACCGCCCCCGGCCTGCATATTGTGCCCCTCAATGTGATATGAAGATTGATAGATCGCGCATATTAGAATACGATCAAGATTCTCCGTATAGGGCGGACAAATTGGCAGGATGGGTGGGAAAATATTGACATAGGCGGGAAATTGTTTAAAATAGGGCTCGGCGAGGAAACGAGCAGGGCAACCTTGAGCTTATTCTCGCGCATTTCTCCTCTGCGCCATCACCCTGCAGCGACAATAATAAAACGGTGTGAAGCGAAAGATAATAGAAAAAAAACTTTAGGGGGAGGCGAAATAAATACGTGAATTTTTTATTAGACGTGTAATGAAAATCCGCGAAGAAATACAGCCGCAATAACGCGAGTCGTCTCGAAAATGTCTTGTTGTTCACACGGAGGGTTGAATAAGAAACCGTACACAGGGACGGGATTGTCTCATTATTTACCCCGGGAAAGGCGATTAGGGAAGAATTGATGCAAATACAAGTGTGGAGTAGACAGATAATAGTTTAATTCCGCCTCCGCCGTTCGTAACAATATGAATAAACCACCCCCAAGTCCTGCGACCATCATCCAGGGCCGCCCTTTTGGCGTAATCATCGTCGCTGGTGATTTTTCGAGATGCCACAATCTAATAAGATAATCCGGCAGGAAGGAGACGTCTCCGGTTTAATGCCCTCTCGCCCGGAATTATCCCAGCCCGGAATTACTTTCGGGCCGGACTGTTGAATTTTTAATCGAGCTGATCGCAAACGTGACTGTATCGAATATTGATTGATACCTTGGCGTCCCCGGACGCTCTTTCGTCTAGTTGGTATTCAGGCGAGGCGATCGGCGTCGAAATGAGCGCTTTTCCCTAAATATAAATGATCAAATGGGAAATTCTGATACCTGCACCCATTCATCCCCCATACGAGTCACGGTTTTGATCGATCGCATTTCCGCCTACTTTTACCTGAGAGGCGAGAGCCGTTTTTGCAAAATAATTGATGGGAATACTTTCTTATGATGCCGTTGACTCTGTGAATAAAAAGTGTGGATTACTGCGAAAGTACGTAACTAGTGGAGGTGTATAGTCGGAAGGAGAATGGAAATTAGATGCGACAATGGACTTTGAAGGAGGCACTCTCTCGCATGCACATAGCTGGCGGTCGCGTCTCTCTGATGAGTTTTCTCTTCTTTTCGCCGTAAATTAGTCGGCGGTGGCCATTGTCCTAGATTCGAAAGTTTGGAGGCGAGTAAAGGCTGCCTGCGCCCCGATGAATCGCTAATTAAAGTTTCCCTTACACAAACTCGAAATCGAGAGAAAGAGGCCGCGGTAATAAATCGCCGCGCGGATATATCGGTACAATGGCGTGCGGAAATCGAGAGAAATGGGTTCAAAAATCGACCGCGCGACGGTGCACGACATATGTTAATGTCGCGTTATTTTCCATTCTTGCAAAGTTTTCACTGGAAAAAAGACCATAGACTAGAGCGAGCAGGACCGGGTTCGGATAATAAATCACGAAACGAACTTTCCGCGTTCGGGATAATCCCCTCTTCATCAGACAATTACCGGGACGACTCGTTATTTACATAAGCCTCGTCGTGAATTTATAATTTCAGGCCCGGCGTTTCATTTTTTTGCCACGCGCTCCCCATTCGGCCCGCCCTTGACGCCGTTTATTATTAACGTCTCTAAATTTTTTCACGTCGTTTTACGACCCCGTGTTTATACAGAATAAAACGACAGGCTTTTTTAAAGAGATGCGCTCTCTATTATGTTATCATTAGTACGATTGGATCGAAATTCTCGTCATGCGAGATTTTTTAACGCGAAATTTCCATAATATTCTAACAGGCCACGGGCGAGAACAAAACGTTTTCACGCCCGGAAAATGCGAAAATTACCGCTCGACCGCCTCATAATTACCGCCCTAATTGAACCATTACTTTTTCCCACACTGTTAAACCTCAACCTAGCCCAAATGAAACTGGATAAATTGATGCGCATCTTCGGGAGGGGTTGACTAATAATAAAACGATCAGCGGGGGCGACTGCCGATAATACGGAACCCCGTTTCTTATCAGTGGCGTCCCGTGTGTTACTTGATGTATTATTTATCGCGGGAGGGCCCCCTGCAGCCGCGATTGCTTTCATAAACAATGACACGTCCCTTAGAAAGCTCGACCTTCTTTACCATCAGAGACGGGCCTTCGCGTATATCTGAATTTTTGATTCTCGACTCTTTTGCCGATCCTACCCAGAAATCTTTTACGTTTGTACTCAGTGGCGTGTTCGTTTCTCGACTGACATATCTCTCGAGTGAATATTTAAACGGACGGCATTTCGAAATAAAAAATCGATCGTCATTTCCCTCCCTCGTTTCGCCCTCGGAAAGGTGGATGATTTAATTAGGGAGGGCATTGTTTGTGATGACGCGAGGGGGAGGCGCCGTTGCGTGAGGCGTCCCGACGTCGACGTCGAAACTAATTACGCGATCCGGAACTGCGGACTCGTGAATTAGGGCCCTTTTCTGTGTCTGCCCCCCCGGAGTCCCCGGACGCCACATATCATAATCGGAATCGATGGTTCGCCGGAAAATTTAATTGAGGCCGTTCACGGCACACCGCTCGCAAAGGGAATCATCCCTCAGAACAAACTGCACATCAAACGTTCGGCAGGAATCGGCCATTTTTAGCCCTTTTCGTCTCCGCCCTTTGCATGGATGCGGCGATATTACCTCGGACGTCTCTCGAGCCGACTCGCAATTAATTACGGGAATGCAAATGCGCTTCCGCGACCACTCCAACTGGAACTGTTTATTTCTCGAACCCTCGGCTATTGAATATCTCGAATTCGGCCCTTTCTGCGCGCTAAAGTCAGTCATAAGGTGCCACAGGTTCATATAACTAAGTTGAAAACGCGACGTGCATACGCAAACAACCCCCCGTATCGATTCAACAGATCCCTTTCATTACGACTCCGCTATATTATATCAATGTAAATACCGTATTGCGATATTGACCTCGTGTACAAGTGTCGCAAATTTAATACAATTCTATGTGTAGCTTAGTTATGTAGTTACGTCCTAGTTGGAAACCCGCATATCGGAAAGCCATTAAACCTCCGATGCGGTGGCATTTATTATTATTATCGTCACAGACGGGGGTTGGAATTATTAATAAGGGTTGACAGTTTTCTGACGATTTCGAGGCGCGTTATAAAGCCTGCGGAGCGATCGAGTCAATGTGACGATGGACGAAAACTGAAGCAATTAGGACCTTTCGCTTTCATCGACCCTTTCGGATATAGTTACCCTCGAGGGATGCGTGGTGAAGAATAAAGAAGCGCCGACAATTACTGTTGGCAATTTCCGCGGCTTTGACCCGAGGGCCATAAACTGTAAGCTAATTAAATCGTCCTTTGGTATATGTACGATTGAGTGCGAGATTACAGATAAAAAAAAATCGGCCCCAATTTGAAAGGTAAATTTCGAGCGAGTCGAATTGCTTCAAATTGGGCACGGCTGATTATGTGCAGGGGTGAATAGCTGCGAAAAGCGGGTCGAGGTTATTCGTCGGCGACGTCGCAAACAAATTTTTTCTGGTAAATAAATATTTTCGGCACGCGTGGTGCCGAAATTGATGGTGAAAAACGAACTTACTCATGGCAAACAACTGAATGGGGTATGATAATATTTAAATTTGATATACGTATAGCCTACAGTATAGCCTAGTCCTCTTGAGGAGGGAAATTGAATTTCACAAACAAATAGATAAATCAAGAGTTCCACCGCCGGTTTGAAGCTCTCGGACGAAAAAAGCGAGGACGTTAAGTATAGGTTTGACCCAAATCTGGCCACGTAGCCCAATAATATCTACCTCTCCGGGCTTTCCAACTCGATTATCGCAGGGGCGGATTTTTACAATGCCGCTAATATCGAGGGCGGTTTTGATCTAAACCAGGTAACGACGAAATGGCCTGTCGCCGGATAACAACCCGTCCCATTGTCTCCAGATGTGCTTTCGCCGGATGAAAGCCGCCGCCTCCAATTAACTGCGAGCCTTTTGTTACCTATGACTGCGGGAAGGATAACAGGAAATTCCTCGTTAATTGGAGACGAATTGAGACGGCGCGCACGAAAGAGGCTTTGTTACTTTCGACGTCGGGCCCCTCGCAGAGCCGGACCGTCACTTTCGGCCCCCCATTACGGACGTGACGTAGGTGCGCGGTCGATCTTATTAATATATTTTTATCCGCGTTGCTCCCCTTCCGAATGATTGATTATCCGGTGGTTTACGTAATTGCGAACACGGCCCGGCTGCCTAAACTTCTAAACGTGAACTTAACTAATGGACCTGCGAGCACGCGAACTAACCTTTAAGAAGAAGCGTGGAGAGTGTTTTCCCGCACTAGACCTTTTCGCAATCTGGCGGTCGGCGGGGCCGTTAATAAAGTTCGCCCTTAACGGGAAATGCATTTTATTTCAATTTCGCTCCTGGAAAGCGGGCGATTTTCCATAGTAGAATGAGCAAACTCGCACTATTCATATCAATTTTTGTGCACCGAAACTATCTGCGGCGTGTTTATTATATGCATTACCGGTATTACAAAATAATTCAAATCGTTTCGTCCAATTAGCGCCGACAATTAATCAAAATTAACGCCAGTGTAAAACTGCTCCAATTAACGTCCCCGGAAAATTATTAAATTATTTCACCTCGACCGAAACGTTTTAATTTCAACAACTAGGATCCAATTAATTTATAACAATGCTCTATGCCGCACCGACCTAAATCCAAGCCGAGCTAAGCGGATTTCGACTTAAATTTCATCCGTACAAAGCGCATGATTGATAGACGATGCCGCGTGTGTGCATATAATTCATACCGAGGGTTCGTTCCGGAATTCTCGGTGCGCCCGAGGAATCCTTCGATTGTGAACGAAGAGAATTAATTCCGGAGTCGCGAAACGAGTGACGAACGCTCCCTCCAACCCGGAAGCGGCGACCGGAGTTTGCGCGACTCCGGAAATGACGGCGGGGCGCTAATGACGCGTGGCGTCCATGGCGATCGACGGGATCGCCACAATAACGCGAATTATTATTCAGATGTCGGCCGCATAATAAACAACCGGGGCGCGTGTTTCGGCACAATCGGCCCTAACGAGCCCCCGGACGAAAATAACCCTAATCGCTTTTATTCCGGATACACCTCACACTGATGAAAATCATAATCCGAATTATCGGCTTTTTACTACTTTGGACTTGTTTATCGAGATAGTGTCGAGGGCTCTTTCGGCTTTACGGTGATGAAATCTTCCCCGGGTCCTTTTAAGGACGAGTTGTATGGACCTTTTTCGTTTAATATTTTTCGGTCGGTTCATTTATGGTTTTTCGCCGGGAAAAAGTGCGCGAAGAAAAGCCTCGACCTTTCACCAGCACCCATTCATGTTTTCTATCTGCCAAGGGGTATCAAATTTTATTCGCCGGTGTATAACCCGCACAATATCGGCCGACCCGAACCATCCGTTACCTATATTCCTGCACCCTATCGATTATATCCGAGGTGCCGATATAAAATGCCACCCTTTTGCCGTAACATCGGTTATAAATTCTTCGAGCGCGAATAAATTCGTTGAAAAGTTACGAGAAAATCAAAAACCTTATCATGTTTCATGTATCATGTTTCGGCCTCGTATTATGTTGTCATTATTAAACAGTGATGAGGCCGTCATTGAAATGCGTCGGGGAGGGTCGTCCGCACGTTCGGGCAAACCTAGTTAATGAATTGATTTAGGGGCTGTCACAAGGACGATTTCCTGTGGACGTAAGGGTGGACATATTTCACCCCTCTCGGCGATAGAGGGATAGAGTCCCTAGAAATTGCCGATTAGGTCCCGAAAAGGACGAGTGCCGCACATAATCCCTCATGTTCGTCTATAATACGACGTGTGTGTTTTGGGGTCGGTATCTCCCGTAAAATGGCCCAATTCGAATAAAGGGATGTCACCGTGCACTTTCGCTAATGCAGTGTCGCTAAGGGGAGTAGGGTGCGGAATCCGGGGAATGTTTTCGTGGTGATTTTTCGAACGGACACCACCCCCGTTTCGGGATTAAACGGACGACCTCGGCCATTATACAAGGGGCTCCTTTTGTTTTCATTAATCCCCGTTCCTGGCGTTAATTGACACACTTTATGGCGCAAGCGGCCTCCACCAGAGTTCTTCAAAAATTGCGTTATTGTTCGTCCTTAATTTCGTGCAAAAATTAATTACTGTTTTTCTTAATTATCATTTTTTTCGTACTATAAATTTCAACAATACGGCGAATTTTATAAGTAGACGAAGGGAAACCCAGAAACTCGCCCTCGCATTGATCATTATTTTTTATTCCCTTTAGGTGGGTCGGGGGCTAACGAAATCCTACGAGGAGACATTGTCGCCGGCGGGATAAAGACACTCTCGACTACGTTATTAACATTTTACAGCCCTCTCCGTAAATTAATAATCGCAAAAACACATTTAAATAATAAAACGTCGGAATTTTCTCTCGGAGCTTCTGTGCAGTCTCCGAGGGCATTAGCGCTGACGTCGGTGACTAATTCCCCAAATATTTCGCCTTGTCCTTGTTAACGTTCCTCTGATCTGATTATGTCCCGGGGATAGCGTGGCGCTTCCGTGTCCTGTCCCGCGAGCTTTTTAATTGGCTCGCTCTATTTCCGTTCTCCGGTTTTCGCATTTTAAAAATAATCTCACTGCGAATAAATTTGCACGTGATTTAAGCCCCGCCGGCGTATAAATAAGGGCCGCCTCCCCTAATCTCGTACATCTCCATACATAGTGTATAAGGGGGTGTTGCGCTAATTATAGAGTTAATATCGATAAGGGTAATGAATGTTTCCTTAACTGGACCGGGCACGCAACTCTAACTGAATTAATCCGCTCGCGCCATATGTTATCCGGCTTTATCACCGTGGCCTTAATAATAATTCACCTGTTCAATTTAATTAAAGGATCCATAATCTCGACGCCGGATCCTTATACCCATAACGTCTTCCTCTTTTTCCTCCCTTTCCTTCGATCCGGAAAGTGTGTATACAACCCAAGGACGGTCTCCGTTTAGAAATAAAATATATTTCCGGAAAATTTGCATAATTACCACCCGGATCGATTTGTTGTCGGCGCGCCCTCTCCACCCCCTGTCTCTCGAGATTAATTCGAGACGATAATGGCGAGGTGTAAACAGACGTTGAAAATTTATCCCGATCTGAGAAATCGCCTGACCTATACACAATTCAATTAAATATTCCAACCGAGTAAACTTGTTTTTTCCATTTTGTTTCAGGTGAGTGTGGATTTCAATGGAAATAATGACGTTCGTTAATTGCGCCCGGCGTTTGTTGGGTCTGGTTAACGCGCCATTGCCTCTGCTTCATCACCGGTAATTGTCCGTACGTTTACGTGAAATCAACCCCCGCAAGAGGGGATCGTCGCAGTATCGTCATGGAAATCTTCGATGAAAATCGATAAGGTTTGCGTAATGCAGAGGAGAAAATTCAGACTGCGTTTTTGTAATAATGTGAGGCTTTTCACAAAATTATCACGTGTTGCTCGCTCTCTGTATCTCCAGGGAATGTCGCTCGGTGGATGTAAAAAAACGTAAAAAAAGCCGACAGGAAATTTGATTATTAAATCTTGGGGGTTTGCACTCAATTAACAAGGAAAAGCGAATGTGTGGATGTGCTCTCTTTGAAAAACACGAGAGTCGCGGAAGTAATCCCGTCTCTTATTCCGCGTCTTCAAGTCTCATCCTTGAAATATATTGCAAATCTTGTTTGTTCTGTATTCGAAAATTGAATATATTACGTACACGGAACACCGATTTCCGGCTGAGCTCTTTCCAGATTTGGCAGCGGGACACAAAATGAAAATTCCCTCCTAGGATAATAATATTCGTGGGGGTACGTGTACCGAAATCTCGTACCCACACGATATTAAGTAGAATACAATATTGGTTCAGGAGTAATTTCGCGTAAGCCCGGTGATTATTAATATCGTGCCCCGATAAGGGCGAGAATCCCCCGAACCCGAAACTATCACTTATTTAAAAGCGCCTAAAAGGATATGTACGTACAATAAGTGCGGAGTAAAAGAGAGATGGGTCTGGCGTCCTTATCGGTCTGGAGTTTGCAGGACTTGTAATTTCCGGAGCGGCCGCCGTACATAACTTCATACCTTCGGGCCGTCGACCAGCTCATGGTAAAAATCCGGGTTTTAATCCTGGAATTTTTCCACCCTTTGAAACGAGCTGAAACCGGAAAGTGTAAACGAAAGGGCCACGCTCTCATCGCACCGTGAGGGCTATTAAAATGTTCATAACTAAATATTAACTCGTATGAAAGCTTCAAATTGAGCGGATATGGGAGTTTTAATCAGGAAAGAGAGGTTTATTAAGTTAGGTTAGCTTATAAATATTAGTTGAAGTTGTAAAATATTTGTGAAATTAGTTTTCCATCCGCTTATTTCAATACAATGTAACATTGATATCTAAAGTTGTAAGGCGATTACATATAGGCTCCCTATTATTTGAAGAGACGTCGCAAGTTTATTAACAGTCTGAATGCATATAAAAGAAAACTATAAATCTTGTTGTACTCGTTTCTGTTTATTCAGTAATTGAGTTTGTTCTCGCCGTTTCCATTGAAATTCTATTAGGTATGATAGAAAAGAGAACTGTTCGAGCGACTGCTAGGTAAATAATTTCAAGCGCCCTTTGTTTCACAATGCAATTAAATAAGGGATCGTGCAACGGTTTCGTAACATATTATTGCAAAGGGACTTTGACGTTTTACTAAATCGATTTTTTACTTACTACGGGATGGAATACAGTTTCGGTTATGCCTTAAACATGATAATATTTAATATATTCACCGTATTTTCGGCGAGAGGAACTTCAGTCCCTGCCACGGTTATTCCTGGGCAACTTTCCGATGAAGTTCATCATCCAACTTTACTTGTTACGGCTACGGATTACCACCCCCTGTCGGGATAATTATTTCCTTTTAATAATCAAGTTCAGGGGGGATTTTTTTCTATACTTTGTTAGTCAACAGATGATGTTGTTAACATTAACACCGGTACGGAAAGAGAACGGGAGGAAGTTTCGATGCAATTTATTCGACATTTGTATGCGGAATCGTAACGGTGTAGCAATAATTGTATTACCAAGTTTATTGTAGTGGCACAGATTGTGTATTCGTTGTGTTTCTACTTGACGGTGTAAATATCCCCGGGAATTAGAATTCGAGTAGCAACTACGAGTATATTCACATTAGAGCCTCATTTGCAACGTTGCACCCAATCACAATGAATAAACCCTTGAGGTTTTCAAATTGTAAAGTAATAAGTTGATCCGTAAGCAAATCGAGAAGTTGAAAAATCCAATTTACTCTCTTCTGGTTCAATTATTATTCAGTATTTGTATGTATAAGTATAATCTTTTGCGCAGAGGGTTTCCGAGTAACATCCGGAATACAATTCACAATGCAGTTTATAATGGTTTCGGAGAACGAATTTTTTAAATTAATGGCTGGAAATTGGTCGGTCCGTGCATTATGGGATACGCCGGCAGTAGTTAGAATATGGGCATTCTGGAACACCTAAATGGCAACATGGCAGGTTAGATACGCACGTGCGCGGTGGGGGCAAAGATAAAAATTGGCGGTAAAATTGTTAGATGGCCTTCGCAAAGATAAAAATTGGCGGTAAAATTGTTAGATGGCCTTCGCAAGAAAAATGGCGGCGGTCGGGTGGGAGCGGGGCGAGGCGGAGATGGGAATTTGGGTTATGCTAATCTCGAGTGAATGAATGAATGAATTAATTTAGTTTTATATGTATGTGAATTTTATTTGGGTAATCGACATGTAGGTGTGTGAGCTGAAAATAGGAAAGAAAAAAAATGGATTTTATTTTAAAATTTATTGGATAATAATTAGAATAAACTTATTTACATTTCCATTTGATTGTCAATATTATAATGTCCCCATGCGTATGTTGATATTCCATCAGGCCGTATAAATCTCTTATCATCTAAATAATTTAAACTATTCTTCTTAACATTTTGTGTATAAATTTCGTGCACATTAGATCTAAGCGTTAACATGGTGCTATAGAATAGCTTTTTCTTGTATAAACAATCTCTATAATTTTCCAAAGACAATTGATCAACTGCACTCCTCTTTATACCTTTCGCTTTTTTCGTAACGTCACGATTGGTGACATCTGTAGAATACATTTTAGATCTCAAACCGATAAATTCACGCATTATATTTCCGGCATTTTCGTCTTTCATCATTCCTACTATTTTCTTATTCACAAGAGGTAGTCCGTATGGATTATTAGGCTCATATTCGGATGTATCGAATCGTTCCCGAACGTCCATGGCAATATCTTTATAAAAGTCATCCGTTTGGATGGCATAGGCGAGTGAATCAGTATCGGTGTAATCTACTAGCAGGTCTTTTCCGTATTTGGGAAGCATATAACCATAATGAAAATCATACATAAGCCATTTCGATAATTCTAGTATAACTAACCCCAAATATATGGGTTTATCATATTTGACTTTCGTACGATTTAATTGAATGGCAACCATATTGGGCGTAAATTGTGTAGAGCTATGAAAATTTGGGCTAGCAATTAAAGCTCTAGCACCTAAGCGCTTTCTATAATTCTCCCATTCGGTTACGATCTTTATATCGGTTCTTTTATCAACATTTTCCATCGTTTTTCCATAGACGGCATTATTTAATAATTTGAAAAGATTTTTCTCGAAATCACTCTTAGCCATAGTACGATGGTGTGTATTAAGATCTATATATTTTTTTAACCAACGTGATTGTTGAAACTGTAACACCCGATGTACTTGTTTCAATTTCAACCCATACTGCAAACACTGTTGGAGATTTCTATAGTGTATAACATAATGTGATTTATCGTGTAAAGTTAATAACAACTTTACGAATTTTGAATTTGGTGGTTTTTTATTTTCAGCACAAAACGGCAAGTCATTGTGCGTGTCATGTAGAGCGTGTGGGTATTCTAAATCTACTTCTAATATGTATCCTATTTCGGAATCTTCAGAAATATTCATGATCTCATCAAGAGTCATCACTTTCTCAACCCATTCGAATTTACCAGTTGGAAGTGGTTGTGCCATCGCCCATCCATACAGATTATTAACATCTAGATAAACTAAATAAGTTGATGGTTTATTTTCATCATAGTCCAGCATGTACTTATTATTGGCTACCGAATGTCTATGAGAGCATTGAGATATGCCACCACGTATTCCATCGCGTATAAAATTGAACATATTTATATCGGTTAATAATTCCAGATTAATATTAGTGTATTTTAACATGGCATCCCATGTGAAACCCGGTAATGTATAGAAATGACACGGATCTAACGAGTAAATTTTACAGCAAACATTGCGAAAATTTTCGAATACATCTGTCAAGAGTAAAACGTCGGCTGTTAGATAGATTTTTAAATAATCCCAAAGAGTTTTGCACTCAAATTGATTCCATACTGTCTGTGCATGTTGATAGTCATCATCGGAACAGGGTGTATTCGCCAATTTATTGAAAAAATCCGCTTGACTGGGTAAATGTGTCTCATCGAGACGTTCCCAGGAACTTGCATATTCATAGGGAAATACCCCTTTGCGTGTAATCAATTGAAATTGATCATCTTTTGTAAAAGTTGATTTTACACAATTTAAGTCGGACGGTAACAAATTTTCCACTAATTTTTCTAGACTCGATTGCATAAATCTAGCAGAATCGAGAAATCGTAATTCTAACCTGTCATATTTTCCAAAACTAATCCATTTTGAGAGGGAAATGTAACGTTCTTTATTCAACGGAATTAAATTGATTGGACCATCTATTATGTCTAGAACTTTAACAAATAAATGACAATCGTATCCCGAAAAATTATGAAAAAATATCGGAATGAATGATGGAATACGAAAGTTTAAATTACATTCCTTATGTGCTGGACCTCTATATTTACCACTTAAGTGGCAATGATCGACCACTCTATCGACTCCTAATGACTTTTCACAAATATGACAGATGGAGCTTTCCCGTTGCTTTCGTTGCTCTTCTACAGTAAGGGGGTCTATGGATGTCGGATTCTTCAATACATCTTTGTAGATCTTTTCTAGATCGTTGTATAATGACATAACAAATTGTTCAGCACAATCTCGACCATTATACATTCTGAACTTATTACGAGTACTATCATTTCTGAAGCAAATGTTGTACGCAAACGCGCATGGTACATGTTGTTGAATATTAGTTGTGTACGATGATGTACCTGGTGTGCAGGTGTCAATTGATTGTAGCAAACATTCGAAATCTGCGTACACGACGAAGGGTACTTCCATTTTTCTGTCATGATGCTGAAAATTTAGTTTGTTGTCCTTATCGATTGATGGCATTATTGTGACAATTTTATTGCATTGTTCTTTATGAATTTCAAGACGATTTAGTTCATGAAACGAGATTAGACAAAAATTGCATATGTATTTCTGACCATGATGATGAGTTATTTGTTTTCTAATTAGTCGTGAAAGGTTTTTAATCCACACATAGTGAGAACCTTCTCCGTTTTTTTGCAAAAGTAATAATAAATTGATGTGATGTCGTTTCTCACACTTTGTCGCGTAATAAGGTCCTTCAATTTCAGAATCACCGTTCTTTTCATGTACTTTAATTCCAAATACGTTTACGCTTATGTCGCTGTTTAAACGTTCGAAAAGCGCTACATCATGTACTCGTAGTGGAAATTCGAGACCCGTAAAATCAAGTTGTTTATTATTCCTCAATGTGATAACATTTTGTCTGATATCTTCTACACCATAAGCTATGGGTCTGTGTGGATTGTCGATAACGGGATCCATCGAGGATATTATAGCCCATTTAAAACAAAATACATCATAATTCCTCACATTCACACACGCTTTTTTAGCATCGACTTGAGGAGATAGTTTTATGTAGCCTGCAGGTCGTAGGGGATGGTACTCGTTGATATTGATTTCCAAATGGATAATTGCAATGAGAGCCCAACCGCTGTTTCTCTCTTGAAATTCATCCATTCTAGTTAAGATCTGCTGTTGCATTGTTCGATAAATATCGATTAAATCATTCTCATTATAAAGTATCGCCATTTTTGTTTGGAAGGATTTCATGGATATTTCCTCATCGGTTTCACTCATTTTGATATATTCTCCGAATAATTCTAGATTAAATTTGTATGAACCATGATTCTTTTTATAGTTAATTAATTCGGGAATAATCGTATTCTCGGATTCTCTCAGAAAAAATAAAGGATCTAAGTTAGACTCATCAGGATTTTCATAGAGTAACGTTACAATCCTATTTTCAAAACTACTCTTAACCATTTTAAGGTTGTCTCGCAGTGAAACGGCAACTTTTTTCTTATGCAGATTTGTGCGAATATGATAATTCCACTGTAAGGTTTGCACTTCCACATTACAAACATTACAGTATCGTCGCTGAGGAGAAGTATTCTGGGGTGATGATGAGGATGATGTCCTCACAACTTGACAACTAGTCGATGGATTATCATCTAGTCGAAAAAAAAAAAAATGAAGAATGTTATGAAAATATAAATATAAAAAACATACCACTTATTTGTGAATGAGACTGACAAACATGTTGATTCAAAAGTGAAGTGTCGTTGAAAGTTTTTCCACATTGATCACACAACTTCATTTTAATAATCACTCTACAAATTATTACTTGACGTCTATGATTACGGAATGAAACCTTAATGTCAGGAGCTCTCTTTTATAATACCGCTTTGGTAGCGTCATCACGAATTTCCAAATAAAAACGTGTATGAATGGTTACTGCGTTCCCACTCTTTCGTTGTTGTTATCGAGAAGCTGTTCACTCCTTTCAATTATTTCGAATGTAAGTATGATATTATTCCATTATTGATCGTAATTTGAAAAAAAATATATTTTTGATCATTTTCTTAGTTTAATCTCGGAAATGGAATCGTGGAATGACAAAGACTTCAAAGTTGTGAGGAAGGCAACGTATAATGGGGTGGTGCACGCCATGGAGTACACCTACGAAGGAATACAAATATTTTACCAAGTTCTATATAATAATCAACTGGGACATGTAGGTTATAATAAAAAAGGAGAACAAATATGGAGGGATTTCCATTATAATGATATCCAAGTATGTAAAGTTTGTTACGAAACAAAGTATGGCAATACGGGTGGCTGTGAGGTTTCGATTACAAAAATATTCTCATTACGATATATGAAGAAGAAATTTGAAAAATCTAAATTCAATGTACATTGTGACAACTGTAAGGATTTGTTATTTAATTTGAAAGAGAGGAGAATATGTTTTAATACAATATGTAGATAGTTTTACGAATAAAACACATCCAATAAGTATTTTTTATATCTGTATTCATATACCTTTATCACTTTGATTCAAGAAAGAATGGATCTAACTCGACCTGTCTTCACACGTATGAATTTGGACTGGAGTTGCAAAAATATGAATATTGTGAATATTTCACAAACAAAAATTGTACAAGATAATGTGTCAAATAACCTCGGTGAAAAGCCAAAGCGCTTGCTTAATGTACATACTAGTTGGTACATGATAAGTCATATTACGTCCGTTAAACCAAGGTGAATGATGTAATTTTCCACGATATTACAGACAGTTGACCAACAAACCTTACCTAATTTTGGTTTGAATCATGTAAAAATTATCTTGATTTGTGAAATATGATAATTTCTTATAGGGGAAAAACGATGTGCCAAGATGTAATTTGCATTTTTCCACTATTAAAAATCAAGGATCACGTGAAAATTATGTTACTTTCACACAAAAATACGTACTCTGAGCTTCATATGATCGCAAAAAAGGAAGAGAGGGTAAGTGAAACTGTTTATAAGCAGAGTCTTGTTGGATAGAACGTTAAAGTGTTCGAAATGGCATCATCTCAAGCAAATCCTAAGGCTTCCGCTAGCCAAAAACGACGCCGACCGAGTGATGGTTCAAGTCCCTCAACGTCATCCAAGAAGAGCAAGCACACCAACATGAGTTTGACAGAAAAATTCAACAATTTGGGTGCGTACAAATGGCTCAACTTGCAAACAATGGAGAAGAATAAGGCATACAAGATTATGCAGATGGAGAAAACCATGACGCTTTATGGTGAACGCATCATGACTCAATTTGAAGATGGTGAGCGGTTGTATCTTCCTGAGAGATACAACTGCTTCTCCGATAAACAACTCGCAGAATTACGGACCGGTTTGTACACACTGACAAATAATGGATTGAATGGGAAGATATATAATCTAGAGTTAAGAAAACAAGAATTCGAAGTCAAACCATTAACGGAAACTCCTCGTTCCCCAAATGATGAGCTGGACCGAGCAGTAATGTCTTTAGGAGAAGACATTCCTTTGAATTATTATAATAACATTGACGATGGTTTATTTTAGCTCTGATGAGAAATAAAAGATTTGATAATTGAATTCTATGTGTGTGTATGACTATCCCCATATGTTATAAGAGAACCTGAATCTACCGAAAGTCTTCAGTTGTAGAAAAATGATTGTACTTGATGTGAGTGTACTAGTATTCGGTGTATTGGTACAAAATACCTTCTACACAATCCACCCACAAAGCGTGCAAGAAGCCTATATTTGTTTCAATACGCACAATGAAAGTTGGCCGTCTCAATGGACTAAATTGACACCGCTAATCGAAGATGATATGTTCACATTCTATACAACACAAATATCACCGAAGATCAGCAATAAAGAAATCGTCAATTTTAAATTGATGTACTTTTATTCCAATCGGACTTTTGCAACAACGGGATGGAAACGAGTTCTTAATGGAGATTTCAATTCGTCAGTGCCTACTACTACTACCACGACGACGACGACGACAACAACACCAAAACCAACAAACCATACTTCTAATAATGATGTGATAGTTTATGTCAACGTACTTTTATTACTTGTAATTGTAGCTATGAGTATAGTTTCAATTTGTTATATTTATCATGCAAACCGTATAAAAAAGATGAAAAGATGTTGTATAGAAGAAATGGTAGAAATGAATAAATAATGAAAATAAAATAAAAATACAGATGAAAATTTATAATTTCGTTTTATTTAGCAACCATACAATTTTGATACTATTTGTCACAATCATCTATAAATTTTTTAAGCATGAAGGCGTTTTCCATGGCACACGTTTTGACATGAGATATGCATCTCAACACATTGGGATATTGTCGTCGCAATTCCTTGATGGATTCACAGTTCAACTCTTCCAAATTGACGAGTGGTGGTCCTCTTTGATCGTGATTCAGCAGATTTTTAATCCATTCCATTTTTTGAAGTCCTTTCACATAAATGAGAGTTTGCGGTGGAATATTTTCCTTTAAATAATCTATGACACTTTTATACGACACTGATCCATCCTCCCATGCCAAACCGTGGTGATTTTTTCGTAACCAATCCAATTCGCGTAACTCGCTGTCATACAGGGTGCACAACGGATATGGTGATTTGATTATAAAATTTTGAAATTCATTCGTACTGAATACGATACATAACTCTTTCAGCACAAAGTGACCACGAATATCATGATAACCTTGAACATCGATAATCACAAAACGTTTCATTATGTTAACTTTATTATTTCATGTGACAACCTTTTGCATACTACTTCAATTTTGAAAGAAACGACCCCTTTTATACATAGACGAAGACTAAATTTAAAATTAGGAATACAGATCCACAGGACTTGTGGTCTTTAAATTAATCGTTTAACGTCACCGGATAATGGTGAGTATTCGACGATTCTATCGTGTAATAAAAGACAAAATGCTGATGTATTTTCTAGGATACCACCAGCTTCAGCTTCGAATTCCACCTTTACGTCAACCGGTCCACTTTTTATCATTTCATTTTGATGCGAACAATCAATTACAACTATTGGTGCGAATGCTTTAAACTCAGCTGGTGCTAATAAAGGTTTACCAATATTTGCACCATAATATGATTCTTGGAATTTACTATACATGTAATAGAGGTCCGCGAAACGTTGTTGATTGAACGACACATTTAAATTCTCGTATGGGTATGCTTCAGAATTGAGGTGTACTTTGAAATTAACGAGTTTGCAAGAATTAAATTCACTAGGGTTCTCTGAAGGTTGATTAAGTTTGGCCGTTTGTAGACCAAACAAAATAAATCTCGGCTTTTCTAATTGATTTGATGTCTTTATACGCCAAATATGGTGAGTCGTTCTAGGCAAATTCGGATATTCATATAAATCCCAGCTTCTAAATGGAATTTGTATGGACTGTGTGTTTTGAATTGTTTTGTACAATTTCAGACGTTCCGCATCGTTCAACGTAATATGCGGTACTTTCCAAACGACTTTTCGTATCTGTAGTTTGTACTGGTCTGTTGCAAAAACTAAAGCATTATGATTACTTTTAGCTCTCGTTAGAATCAGCTCGTGCTTTGCGTTTGGGATGATCTTTTTATGATCTTCAGCAAACCCGAATAATTGTTTCAATGGTACACAGAAATTGAACTCTCCAGTTGGATTTCTTATTGCTCTGTCGTCAGCAACATTCCATCCGGCATTCAAGAGGGTATTACTTTCTGTTTCAGTTAGGGACACATAATTTTTCATCGTTGAAGTTATACCAGGATTACGACAATGATCGATCTCCACACCATTTAATTCATAGCGAATTTCATCAAACATGAATGCCACACAATTACTTGGTAGTATAACTTGTGGCATAACGACATTCGCATTGTCGAAGAAAGTCCCTTCGACATAGATATAACTCTCGGATGGTAAGACGATCAAATCTTGATTTTGTATACAAATGCGTAAAATATCGTTCGGATTGTACGATTCTATGAATGGTGAATACGAATGATACGTTTTTCCACTAATAGCTTCATCAAATTGGGGTGAGGTTTTTATGTCTAAATATTTACTCATTTTTCAACAATTCTTAAGCCCAACGATTTTAAAAAGATAATGTTCTTCTTAGATAGATGATGAGTGGTCGAACTACGTCTTGTAGATGTTAATCGTTTCAAGTCTGATGACTTACTAAGCGGCTTCTTGATACTTGATAGAATATAATTACTATCAAGTGATTTATCGGGAAAAATTAACATTGAGCTTTATTGGGGAGCTCTCCTGATAACAATCTTTTCAACACAATAAGCATAAATTGAATACTACCACAATTAGTCAATAGCGATCGCTTATATAGGTATATTAGGAACGTGGCCGCAAATGTACACGTATATTGATGTTCTCTCCTCGGAAATTAACCAATCTATCATTCTGATCGACTAATTTTATATCAACTGATTTAATTGAGGATACATTGACTGGTAGATAAATTATATTTTGAGGAACTTCACAAATTTTAAAACCGATTCCAACATCTGGTGAAAATTCGTGTAAAGTATGTACTAGTTCATTGTTACTGTATGAACCAGTAACGATGTTACACACCACACGAATAGAACTCACTCCTGATATACAAACGGAAATATCCGATTCGGCCTGTGTGTTGGCAGAAATCACGCGTTCACTAAATCCAAATAATTTCCCAATCGTTTTTTTCTTATTGAAAAAAATTGGTAGAGATGATGTGATTTCTGTTTTGAGAGTTTTATAATTTGCATTTATCTTCAATCTTATCGTAGAATCAATCTTCTTTATGTTCGTTGTGATGTATTCAATCAGGTCTTCGAGTTCATATGATCCATCTGGTATTTTCAGTTTATAAGTTCCAATCTCGAAAATATTGTTGTTCTCATCAACGTTAGGAATCGAATTGTATGTGTATAAACTAACTAAACCACATTCATACAAATTGGGTAGTTCGATCGGAGGGAAATATTCGGCCGTTAAATGTGACTTATCACCCGAAAATTCAAGTGTTAGCGACATGTTAATATGTAAAATGATACTGAGACTTTATAATGAATTCATGCTATATTTATAGTTTTTTCATATAAAAATTTTAAACATAAATGACCGCAAATTACACTGTTAAACTGTTGTTCTCTTTTATAGTTATAAGATAACGTACTTTTTAAATAATTTACAATTTCCTTTGGCGGTCGAAGATTACCATAACTATCGTAGTAATCCGCTTGTGTGTTTTTCTTGACATATGCTACCCAGTGAGTACCTTGACCACTTGAGATATCTAAATTTACTATGCCACACTCTATGCGATGCGGTTTCTTCGGTAAAGCATCAAGCATAAATACACCTCTGAAGTTTGGTATGTGTTTCGCAAATTCTTTTAAATCCAGTTCGTTCAACGGACGTACAGGTAGCATGACTAATAGTTTTTTGGACTCAAATACAGTCCAAGTCCTTGTCGATACGGTTTCAAAAACATTCCCTTCCCCATAGCTATAGCTTCCATCTGTTTATTATGGCGTTGACTTTCCGAAAGTTCCTTACGAGCATCTTGTGCAGCAGTGACCGCTTTTGCAATTCCTGCAGCTCCTCCGCCCAAAGCTCCTAGTGCTGACAATCCCGCAAACAGTGGAATTAAGAATGGTAAAACACCACCAGTTTTCGGTATTGGGATCACTCTAGTCAATGGATCATTACTTTGTCTATTGATTAAGTTCTTTTTGGCTTCGGATACTGCTAATTTGATAGCGCTTTGCAAATTCGTGGGCTTTCTTGATTTCAAAAGTGATTTAGTTCTAACCATCAAGTTTTTCAGAGTTATATTCGATTTCTTTTGTGAATTCTTTTGATTTCTTGTCACCACTTTCGGTCGTTGTGTTAGTTCACCTCCTTTGCGCACTCGACAAGAACGCTGTTGTTTATTCTTCTTCTTCAACCCCATACCTAATTTCGCTTTTCCTTTCATCAAATTCGTGATGAGCCACGCGTTGGTCTTCTCACCAAATGTAGAATCACTCGCTCTTACTCTATCCCACGCTTTTTCTGCTAATTCAAGATCCGCTCGATTTCTTAATATCGTATCGTTTGTTTGTGAGTAGGCAATGTCGTGAAGTTTGCATGCACGATCTAAAGGGTTTATACCAGGATCTCCTCGGGCCAATCGCTTTGCTAATTTCGTACCAGGTCCACAATACTGATAACCACCAGGTAAATGTAATTCGAATGGAAGTTTATTTATTACACTATTCAAAATACCAGCACCACTTCGAGTGATTGATGATTGACGAATGAATGGAGATTTATTATGCTGAATCATTTTATTTACTTTCAATATTTGTACAGATACTTCTCTATGAATGAGATGAAAGGTACTAGTTCCCATTTAAATATGTCATTCGATATATACTACTCACCAGTGTGTGTAAGTATGCGCTTTGTACAACAAGAAACGAAACTTCCAGTAGAAGAAATCAATTTGAATCCCAAAACTAAGTCTTTTACGAAACATAGCAAATTATTACCGAATAATATACGTGCATTGGTTGTTGGCCCATCTAACTGCGGGAAAACTAATGCCCTTTTACATTTGATTACATCAGCAAATGGGTTGAAATTCCTCAATCTGTACGTTTTCTCAAAGACATTGGATCAACCTAAATATCAATATCTTAGAAAAATATTCAATTGTAAAGAGTGTGCATGCATTGGCTATCATACATTCACGGAAAATTGTCAAGTGCTACCCCTGGAAGAAGCTCTACCACACTCCGTTATAGTATTTGACGATATTGCTGGTGAAAGACATGAAGAAATTCAGCGCTACTTTTGTATGGGACGTCATAAAAATATTGATTGCTTTTATCTCAGTCAAACGTATACACGTATTCCAAAACAATTAATACGTGATAATACAAATTTTCTTCTCGTTTTCAAACAAGATTTAAATAATCTAAAGTATATCTACGCTGAACATGTCAACACGGATATGAACTTTAAACAATTTTTAAAAATTTGCACTCTATGTTGGAAGGAAAAATATGGGTTTTTGCTGATCAATAAGGAATGTACTATCAACGATGGGCGCTATAGAAAAGGATTCGACACTTTCATTTTGCTATAAATATTGAGTACTCCCTCATTGGGGTCATTAGTTTTATCACAGACCCTGGTTGCACATTCACCTGAACGATGGATGAAAAAGTTGTGAAAAACCTTATCAAGACTCGTAAAATACTACGACGAAAGTATGACGATTTGAAGAGTGGCAAAAGAGAAGTAGCAATGGATTTAGAACGTATTTTCAATCCGATTACATCACCACTGAAAGAGTTGACTCAAAGTAAGAGTAACTTATTTAAGATTGAGAAGTCTCCACCATCACTTGATGGTGATGTGCCGAGAATAACAGAAAAGGATGAATCCTCACAAAACGATGCTTATCAAGATGAAAGTTTACTCAAAGATGAGACATTAACAAGCAATATCGATGAAGATGCTGATATTAATTATGATGATGACGATGACGGTAATGGTGGTGATGATGATGGTAATGATGAAAGTCAAGATGATGACAGTCAAGATGATGACAGTCAAGATGATGAGGGTAATTTGCCCAAAGTTACACCAAACACTTTGAGGGCCACAGATAAATTTATACATAATTACGAGCGAAATATTTCTCCGAAGAATTTGGAACATAAATATGGAATTTATTTCGATTCGGTTGAGGATAAATATAAAATCGGGAAATCACCTTTCACAATAATTAACAATCATTTATTACTAGACGATAAGGAATATTATCTCTCACCAGGTTTACTCGAATTGCTATTTTTGAAAAAACCCAATATAAGAATCCTGAGAAAAAACGATCTGGCAGCATTTAAAGATATAGTGATAACATCAAAACTTTTACATCGCAATTATGATGAAAATGAAAAACTTGTAGGAAGTTCCAGTGCAAAATATAAACTCATAAAAAAATTGACCGATTATAAACTGGGGAAAACACGGAAACATTCCGGTTCGGGTATCATGAAGTACAGTGAAAATAAAATAGATTATGTGTACTGGGATGATCCTAATGAACTGGTAGATAGATTGAGACTCTTGTGTGCATCACAACATGCAGGACATACCAATCTTAATAATGAAATCGTTTCCATAATAGAGGAACTCAAAGAAAGAAACATAATAATCTGATTTAATATTTATTATCTTGCACATTACAAGATATTTTATTCACACAATGGTAATTGATAAGTTCGGACGGTATCACCCCTCTGCGATACAACGCGGTGTGAAACGAGGCCAACAATTTCCCAGCGGTTTTGCATTGACCAAAGATGGTAATATTGATGTACAACAAAAACGTATTTGCAATCTTAATGTCCCCGTTGATGACGGTGATGCAACTTCCAAACAGTACCTCGATACAATAGTTAGTAGTCAAAAACAAGAAATGAGAAAAGTATTATTTAACCATGGTAATAGATTGAATGATTACATGAGAAGAATTCTTGCATTAGAAAATGCGAATTTTAGTACCAAGGTGGATGAATTAATGACAAAATTGGAATTATCCACAAAACAAAATCAATCCACTTTAGATACTTTTTCAAAAAAACTCATGACACTAGAAACCCGTTTAAATATCCTAGATAATAAACCATCAGTCAGTAGTAGTGTTATCATTTAACTCATTCGCACCAAATCTGTCAACAACTAACCACCACCACCACGACAACAACTTTTTGGTAAAGGAAGATGAGTAAACAACAATTAGTTGATGAACTACATAAACCTGCTAGACGAAATTTTAAGCGACGTACGGTCATTGTTAAAGGAATTTACGATTTATGGCAAGCAGATTTAGTTGAAATGGGGGAATATGCTAAACAAAATAAGGACCATCGGTTTTGCCTAACCGTTATAGACACATTTTCCAAATTTGCATGGGCCATACCACTCAAAAGAAAAACCAGTGGTGATGTGACGACAGCAATGCAAACGATACTAAATAATCATCAGTCTCCTCGACACTTACAAACAGATGATGGAAAGGAATTTTTCAATCGGGAATTCCAACAATTAATGTCTACCCACAACATTAACCACTATTCGACATACAGCACGAAAAAAGCATCAATTGTTGAACGCTTCAATAGAACTCTAAAGGGCTGGATGTGGAAGAATTTCAGTTCAACTGGCACGTATAAGTGGATAAATAATCTACAAGATTTGGTTGATAAATATAATAACAAAATTCATCGCACTATAAATATGCGACCACGTGATGTAAACCCTTCGCATGAAGAGATGTTACTACAAACTGTCTACAACAAAAAAAAGATTTTTCCCCCGCCGAAATTTCGAGTTGGAGAAAAAGTTCGAATAAGTAAATATAAACACATCTTTGAGAAGGGTTACACACCGAACTGGACAACCGAAATTTTCACCATTTATCAAATTAGAAATACGAATCCTGTGACCTATATTCTCAAAGATGGAGATGAGCACCTCATCAAGGGAGGATTCTATGAGTTAGAATTATCAAAAGCCAAATATCCCGATGTTTTTCTTGTTGAGAAAGTTTTGAGAAGAAAAGGAGACAATCTTTACGTTAAGTGGTTAGGATTCTCTAATAAACATAATGGATGGATTAATAAAAATGATATCGTGTAAAAATTACATCTATCTACCTGTTGTATGACTAATAGAAAAATAAAATTTAAATAAAACTAAATTAATTCATTCATTCATTCACTCGAGATTAGCATAACCCAAATTCCCATCTCCGCCTCGCCCCGCTCCCACCCGACCGCCGCCATTTTTCTTGCGAAGGCCATCTAACAATTTTACCGCCAATTTTTATCTTTGCCCCCACCGCGCACGTGCGTATCTAACCTGCCATGTTGCCATTTAGGTGTTCCAGAATGCCCATATTCTAACTACTGCCGGCCGAATATAAAACCTCAGCTTTTGCGACTAGTTTAATTAAAAAATTAAATAACACCAGACCAGAGTGGAAGAGGACGAGCGAGCATCCGGGCTTGCCGGATTTACGTCCAGATTTAGTGCCGTAAACGTCCCTCTCCCATTTTCTTGACAATAAAAATTCCGGACGGCCATTTAATTGCCTCCATCTTGAATTAATCGAATTTCCGGTTACGGACCCGGAAGTTTACGTACACCGCGAACCGCGCACCATACAAATTAGCGACGGAAAGCCGTTAAGTATCCCTCAAAGTTTAATAACAATAAAATAACGTATACGCTTATACGCCACTATGGTTTAATAACCGCGATGCCTGTACGAGTATAATACGAATAAGAGGATGGATGCGAAAAATAACTACAGTTTACTGTTGCGGTTACGGTTATGGATCGTTTCCGGTAGGTGAACGCCTCCCATATTTAACATTGCGCATCCAGGACCGTACGTATAACGACAGGGGGTGGAGGTAATCGCTGCCATCCCGCTTTCTAGGCGGCAAGATCGCTGTTTTACCGACTCTACGACTTGGAACCGAGTCGACGATCACTCCGGGTCGCTTTCAGGAGGTGGGTTAGGAGAAGCACTCGGTCTTAAGGATAAATGACAGTGTAATGCACTAATGATATAAAGGAACAGAACTGTTAACATACACGCCTTGGTAAAGTGGAGCAAAGCCGTTGCAGCGGTAATTGCACCCTTTGGCTCTAACGCTCGATGCGACACGGAAATTCGACCCGCACCTGCTAAAGCGGAAACGTCCTCGGGATTAGGGGCGCCGTTTCGCAATTCGATTAAGTTATTGTGAGGAATCAGCGCGGTCGGTATGTTAATGCGGAATTTTTGAAGCCGGCCCAGACGGGCGGAAATGCGACGGGCCTCCCCGGTCGCAGTCACGTAGAAACGGGACGTTTATACGTGCCCACGCCATCTGCCGCGGCAATTACAATGTAATAACAACGTTGCGTAGAAAGGGCCGGACCGCATACGTCCATCGCCATCGGTTATAGGGCGAAAAGGGAACAAAGCGTGAAAAATCGACGTCGTCCCAGAGATACGGGCGATCGGGGCGAAACCAAATAGGAAATTACACCCCCGTATGCCGCACTCGGACCGGAGAAAGGCGAATTCCGGGGCGATTCGTGTGCGCGACTGTCGAAGACATTGTCCGGATTTTAATTAAAACCGGCCCGAAAAACATCTACATCTCAAGTGGCGGGATTAAGATGAGAGATTCCGATTCTCGGGCTGGATCTGCGGCATATTAACGAGCTTTACGCGCCACTATTAGCAGGGCGCCGGATTTAATCCTTATTCATGGACGTTTTCGAACGGATAGAGAGGGCCGGATCGCGACTATACCTATATGGTGGCAGCTCGCGATAACTTTCGTTACACGGGCCGGATGTAAATCATTTAAAAGCTCGTCGGACGAGATGAAAGCGCAAACAGCCGTCATCGGATCCGCCCGCTCGCGTTTAAGGAAAATTGCCAATTCGCCGGACAGTTTCGCATCAGTTTTAGCGATGATCGGAAAATTGCATTCGACTCCTGAGGGGCGCTAATTGGATTTCTAATGGGACTTTTGTGGAAGGGCCCTGTCGTTGGCGTTTTAAAGCCGCATCAGGTAATCGCGAAGCGTTCCGGTCTTTTTTTATCGTCCGGTGTCCGGACGACGAAAGCAGGTCGGCCCCGGAATTGTTTCGGCAAACACATAATAATAACCCTCCCGGACGCACTCCGGGAAGTCGGCCTTTCTTTATTCCGGACGACAAACCGCCAGTTTATAACTATCCCCGGAGCTCGTTTGATAAATTCGCAAAGTTGCCGCAATAATGGGACAACTTCAAGTTCCCGTCCGAGTGGGCTCGAAAACAGGCCCACTATTAATCTCAATCGACAGTAGTTTCCAGGCGCCACCGGATTACGCCGCTATAAGATCGCTCTGGTGGTCGAATGGCAGGTGGCCGAAATGAGGGGTTTTAAATTCGAGCCGGGTCGATTTTCGACCTCCCCGCCGGAAATTAAGTCCCGGATCCGTTCGCAGTCGGCTCCTCCCGGATTATGCAGTTTGCTGCAACTTTATATTGCACTCCATCCCGATGCGCCTCTCCCGGCGCTTCCAGCGGGGCCAAAGGATAACCATAAATTATCGGACGTAATCGACAAATTAGCCCGGCGCGTCCTCCATTGTTCCGGTTGGAATTCCGAACTGCGCCGGTTTTTAGCTCCGTGTCCGATTCCGGTGACTCCGCCATCGCTCTTTAATCTTCCTGAAATTCGCTTTGACAACGATGCGTATAGCCAAGATCAATGTTATATACGAAACATATCGCGCTATCCTCTCGTTGGGTAAACAATGGGGAGTCCCGGACGAACATAAAGCCGACTCGAGTTATTCGTTTGGCAATTGTGTTCCGTTATACAATCGGCATCAGAGTAGAATGAAGAGAAGCCGTATAATAATTCCGGGTTATTGTAACGTCGTTTCTCTTATTATTTCTCCGAGGATTCTTTAAATTTCCAACAACACCCTCGAAACTCCCAATTTCGCCGATTCGGCCCTTTCTCGAGATGAGATCCATATAACCGGTGCAGTTTTCCTAAACGCACGAAAAACTAATTCTATTCCGGTGGGGCAAAAAAACGGAGATCGGTAAAGTGGAATTTGCTCCTTGATGCCACGTATGAGTATAAAGGAGAGAGGACGCGAGAGGGAGATTCGGCCCCCCGGTATATTGGGGTCGAGGGGCCCATAATAATGGGGTGGATGTTTTTCGGGTCGGATTTTTTCCGAGCGGGGTGCTAAACTCGATATATGGTGCTGTTTACCTGCGATAAATCGGCGGTATGCACGTATCCGTATACATCAAACTAATTCCACAATTTAGCACAAATCGACTTTTTATGCAAAGTTGAAATTCCATTTCGCGCCCGGGCACAGAACGGGGGGCTCTGCATAACCCACTTTTCGAGATGATATAGTGGAGCAGTTTAGGGTGGGCGAGAGCGGAAAGAACCACCCACCATACCTCACATATCGACCTGTCAAAACTTTATTCGTCGACCACGAAATTGATAAATCTGACGTGCGCTTGCCGGGGACGTATCGCGTACGGCTTCATCAAGAGCCACCCCGAGAATTTCTCGATTTCCGGTCGCCGGATTATCAATTAACGGACGACGTAATGGGAGCGCGGGGTCCTTTTTTACTCGGCTGATTCTCGATCGGGACTGAAGCCAAAAGGGAATCGAAAGAAAGTTCCAGCAACTTCGCTCTTCGGTATAAGAACGATCTCCCGGATTTAGATCTATTAAAAATATTTTCAGTAGTAATTTGCTGCCGAGTTCTACTCCTTTAGACAATGGACTTTGAGGAATTTCAATCATTATACCCTCTCGGCTCCATTTTTTCAGGAAAAAAGAAACAAAGGGCTGAGAAATCTCAATCTCTCTCTCGCTTCGCAATCAAGGTTTCGTATTTTCAGGATCGGTGTCAAAAACTGAAAGTTCGGTAAACAATTAAAAGCGAGTGGGCTTTTTCGAGATCGCGATTGCGTCTCCCGCGAGTGCCATCTCGAAGAGCGGGTCCTCTCGCTACCGGAATTTTAGCGCACATTAATTTTCCCGGAGCGAAAAAGTGAAGCAGGGAAACTTTTTGTGAAAAGAGAGAGGCGCATTATAGCGGCGTTTTGCTCGGAATGATCTCCGAGGTCGGCGGGAATAACCGCATACGGTCCATATACCGCATCCACGACCCATATTTCTGAAAATACAATAAAAAGTCACGTTTCAGACACCGCCGCGCTAAGTTGTTTCCTAGCCGAGCAACAAACTTTTCAGCAGGTTAGTTCCGAAGCTGAGTCTCGCCGTCATCCATACTAAATTCCTCCACAACTGCTACCTACAGCTACCTGCACCTTTATAAAAGAACCGCACCATATGCAGAAACAGGAATATGAACTGGATGTAGCAGAGTTTTCGGCTCTACAATAATTCTTTGAGGTTGGCTCTGTTTCGTTTTATCCGCCTGAAAAAGTACGATTTTTCAAAAGAGGAGCAACTTGCGTTAATAATTCGTGAAGATGATGACAAATTTCCTAGGGGCTGTTAAATACGGGTAATAGATGGAGAGGTTTGGCTATATTAGAAGTTTCTAGAGTATCTGGAGGGAATTTTGTGGTCTGTGTACCAAAGTCGAGTCGAACACGAAAAATCAACATTCCGGCGCGCAAGTTCCGTTAAGGAAATTGAATATTCGGACACAACCCCGAGGGAACTTTGCTTTTTCCGAATAGCCGCCACTATCCATATCTCTGACGTAATCTGCCGTGATATGATTGACCGCGGCTTTTTAATATCGCAAATCTCATGCATTATACCGATATGGGTAAAGGAAACGCGGGCACGAGAGAGGGTATGAGGGATGCACGTTAAAGGGCCCTCGATCAGTTTTGTGTCTAGAAAGGACGAGGGAAATATTGATGTAATATTCTCGGCGCCAACACACACACGCCACAAAATAAACGAACGACACAGAGAGAACTCGCCTCTCTAAAGAATCGAGTTTTTGCCCGTCCTTTTCTCCTTCTCGACGTTATTATTTTTATTTCGGGGTCGAGAGCGAAAAATTGATTACGGTTATAATGCGCGATTTTTCAGATTCGCAACATTTTTCTCGGCCTCTTTCATTCCGACGGAATTTCACCGGGAAACACCGCTCGTATTCATTACGAGCAAAGGCGTTCAGGTGTTTGACGTTTTGACGAATAAATATTGCGCCGGAATGACGCGGCCGAAAACAGGGGCGTCTTTGTGCTCAATCCTCCCGGACTTTTCCGAAACGCATAAATACATTCATTTCGAAAAGACGCGAGGGCGAAATGACGTTAACTTATATAAGCGACACACTAATAAATCACGAAATTAAATTCCGCAGCCGAAATTATATTCATTCGATTCGTCCCGGATTCGCCGTACAGTCCGGCCGCCTGGGCCGGTTATTGCGTATACGTCTGATTGTGATTAATCCGGCGTTCTCCATTATATGATCCGTTTTAATTTAGCCCAGGTATTAATTGCGGCAATAACGCGCCATGATTAACGCGGCCTTTAATTCCTTCCGCCGCCCCCGGGGCCCCGGCGTAAATTCTGACGTGATGGCCCATCGGGGGCGCATCGTGCTGGATTATGCCCTCACACGCGCCCATCAATTGCATATCGAAATGCGCGTTACGGCTGTCGTTAACAGGCCGAGTTAAATCACCACCTAAAATCTAAACGTCCCCTCGGATTTTCCGGTTTCGAGGACCCGCCCTTACACCGGAGCCACTCGGCGACATGGCGGAAAATCGAGAGGCACTCGTTCATTTTAATCGCGAAAACAGTCACGCTCTCTGCACGAAACGTGATTGACTGATTCGATCACTTAGGAATTAATAATTTAGGAGCCCGGCTATGGGGGAAATTCAGTTTCGCCCTCGACGACCGACCGGGGACCGAGTTTTCTAAATGTGATTTCGTGAAATAATAATTCGGTATTACAGGGATTTGTCCTGCCGATACGGAATTTTTAAGCTCCTATTTAATATTTAAATCTTGATGTAGACTGTAGAGTGGAGTGTTTCGCCTCTTTCAACTTTCGATTCAACTAGTAGGATTTCCGCGATGAAAAACGCATATGCAAATAGAAAACGAATAAAATCCGATTATGACGTGCATTTCACTGACTGGGCCGCCGGGCGGGATATCAAAAGTAACGAGTTTTATTAAAATTTTTGCAAGTTTGGCTGTTGGCTTGTCGGCGAGTGCGGAATTAATCACGCGCCGTGTTGACTGGATACTCCGGCTCAAACTCATACCGTGATTACATTAAGCTCTCTGTTTACAGTCCGCATCGACTGATGCCCGCACATCCCTGTTACATCGGCCCTGTCACTTAACGGAAATTCGCCCTCAATCGGAACGATTTTTCGAAATTCTGATACCTCTTTGAACGTTCCAAATTTACCCGTTATCCGCCCTCCTGCGATGCACGAACGAATGTGGGTTTGTGTAACAAAGTGATTGTGTTATACCAGCCGCCGGTATCTGATGCACACACAAAACGCCGCTGTGGCTAATTGATGTTCGCCCCATATTTCCTCTGTTCGCGTTTCCCGATCGATCTACTTATTTGCATACGGGTGGGATGAAACCTTAAAACTATTCTCCTTAATCGGCGAAAGTACTCCTATTGAATTATAACTTGTTAAAAATTGATTTCATTCGATAGGTTTATTTTTGGTGGGAGACATTGATGAAGTCCCGGTAATTGGGAAAAACTTACTCTTAAATATGGAAATTTCAATTTAAAGTGAGGTCGGAGACATTTCGACTCGATATCAAAGGAAATTCTGTTTCGAGCTGTAAGAAAATCAAGAATTCTGTAAGTTTATTGCGATATTTTTAGTATTTCGCCGTGAACTCTATAGTTTCTTCACCGTCTACCTGCCATAAAAGCGCCGACGTCTCTGAAATTAAATTAAGAAGCGGAAAGTATTCAGCTCAACAGTTCGAAATAAAACAAAATTTTGCCACCGATAAAAGTAACATTAAAGTCCGTTCCTAATTACTGGCGCACTCGCGTTCGCCGTATAATGACCGGAAAAATCCGGAGGGGACGTTCGGACGTTCGTAACAGCCCGAATTCTTTTTTAAAACGCACCGGCATATACATTCCCTTCACATTAACGAGCCGGCGAGGCCAAAAACAACGCGTCCATTATGCGAGAGCGAAATCAAATTAGGGCCGCGCTGAGAGCTTTCGCGTCCTGCAGAGCCCCGGAATGCGACCGTCCTCCCATTTCCCTGCTATGCAGGTAAAGAGCGCGACTGTCCTTTCCTCCATCCATCTCGCCGAAAATCCGGCGAATTCGTCTTCCGGAAGAAAAACCGAATCGATGTGCGGAATTCGTTATCGCTAATTGCGCCCGGAAAGACGACGCCGATCTCCCCCCAATTAGGGAAGGTGTCCTTGTTCGGAAAATTGTACGCCTTTAACGAGCGCATTTCCTGCGCAAACACGACCCCGAATGCAACCTTTTAATTAGAGGGTCGTTTATGCACTCAAGTTTTGGCCACCATCCCCTAAAATCGAGGGAAGAGTGAATAAGCCTAGACATACATAAAGTCGCGCTTTAGGTATTCATAAGGCATGACGAATGTGCCCCTTTATGTATCACTCGTATAACTGTACGAATAAAGGGCGTATTTGTGTGTAGCGACACCGGATTTGTCCCCGCAAACATCGCACCCCCCCGTGACGGAAAAAAGCTCCGGTAAATATTTATAAGCCCATAACGTTCCGGTGGTGGCATAAAAGCTTTCAAATTTGTCGAAGCACCGTTAAGATTCCATAAGTCTCTCTCTTTTTGCTCCCCGTTCACTCATTACTATACCTTTACCTTTTTTCTGCGATTCGGGGGATGTTTCGCGGTGATTGGTGTGTGTTTTCGACACCTGAAGGGCCTTTTGAGACCGCATCAATAATTCCAATCTCATTACGTCGCATCAAGTTCCACCCCTGCACCCTTTTACTCGCATACATAACTAACGTGTAGCACTGGTATATGGCGGATCGGGAGATTATTACGAGGGCTGTTTCAGTCGAGTGGTTGACGGTCGGATGCAGAAAACGCGCCGCTTAATTATTTACCTTTAATTACTGATGACGATCGGCGGCTCCCTCTGGAGGATCGGGTAAAAGGACGTCGATAACGACGGCGACCGTCCGGGTGTACCGTATATGAGTGTACGAGGGGCCCAATTGAATCCGGGGGTGGCGGCGCCCCCTATTCGTTCGCACCGACCGTCCTAATTCCGCATTCACCACGACCGCTTTTAGTGGAGAGAACTCCGCCGGAAATTTATTCATATATTTTTCGTATAATTTGCGAATACATACACCCCTCCACGTCATTATCGAATTATTTCTTCGGCTCGGCTTTCGCTTTTTCAAAGCGCGTCACGGATAGAAAGGCAGTTTCGAAATTTCCACTAATAATAATTTAGTTATCACGGTACCGATTTGATCTCTTATTATCGTGTTTTCTCATAATTTCGAATATAAAGTTCGGTTCTAATTTTGTAGCTGAAAGGATGAATGCGTGCAACGGGGAGATTAACTGGAAAAGTTGTAAGAAGCGGCAGAATGGAGTCTTTTTTAACGGTTGCTTCGAGATTCCGCGTTAAAAGGGGTGATTACGCCGTATTAATTAAAAAATTATTCCTCTAACGGCATTGTTAAACGAAGAGGCGCTTCCATCCGATTCCGAGGATAAGAATTCCGTGTTAGTATTCACACCGCCCCTCGAGTTTATGTTTGAGAGACGTCGTTAAATCCGACGCAAGTCTCTTTGTCTTTAATCGTATGATTTCTCGGATTTTCGACGCCAACCCCTAGCACTAAACGCACGCGGTGCGAAACGGAAGGGCCGTAAAAATTTCCTCGTGTATGATATAAAACTAGACGTTAAAGTCTGTGATTAAATTAGAGGGTGTTTTTCGCGTTGATACATTAATAAAGGTCGACAGTGGCGTTTGACGAGGTTGACGGGGGATGAAAACCGTAATATTAAAGGGCGTTCAGTGGATGATAAGAGCCAACGTAAGGTATTAATATTTTGAGAGGGCAATTAAGTCCGCAAGTGCGCATCATCAGGATCCGTCCTTTTTCCAACCCCCTCGTACAAATCATTTCCATAGTATTTATACTTTCGGATTCGTATGAAAACCCCAGGAAAACGAATAGGTATCATACGGAATTATTTATTGTCTGTATTATTTTATTCGTGAGCCCCTAATTTCGGCATAAATATGAAACTCGTCTCTTTTCGGTGAAAGCAGGCGTGAAAATCACTTATTCCTCCCTAAGCGGCGCTTATATTTAATAGCTTCCAGCGCGATATATCGCGAGACACAAAAAACGCAGCCCTCGTGTCCCTCCAACTAACCGGCCTAGTTTAGTCGCCCGTTCCTGATCAATAAAAAGGGTCCGAATTGAATTCTTGTAAAATCAAGCGAGGAAGAGAGGAAAGAATCGGATAAAACCGAAATGGAAATACCCTAGGCCGCAGTCTGGAAGGGTTGAAATGGGGGTGGCCCCCCGGATTTTGTACATCGATCGAAATGAGCTCGCGAAGGGTTTGTTGCGAACTCGCCGGATTATTATACGTCTCCGGAATCCGGTTAGGACGGCCACTAACAATGTGTAAGTTCGGCCCGGATTCGAATCGTCCCGGATTAAGAGGGATTTTTCCGGTTATTGGTCGCGCGGACCGGTACTGTTTGGACAGGGCCCAATGAAACAAGACACATTTTGCGTCAAATTCTTGCAAGAGACCACCTGCTTGAGGGATCTTATCTTTAATGCACCCGACACGGCGCCTTATCGGTTTTTTCCCACCGAAAGCCATAAATTCGGGCGAATCCACTTCAGCGCCGCATGAAATTTTACCCCGCGTCGCTGTAAAAATTCCAGAGTGGACTGGCAGTTTACGCGGACTAATCCCACGTTTTATAAGGTCTCTTGATTTCATTTCTCTTTGCTTCACGCCCTCATGAAAGTAATATAAAATAAGCAAATACTACCGACGGAAACTCGAAGTTTTGCTGAAGGGATATTAGAAATTGTTTTGTCGTGTATACCGAGCAATTCTCTTTTTGATAGGGGAAGGGGGGTGAGATTGGTGACGGCGGTGGTGCCGGCGGAAAATTTTATTTAAACTGCAGGACCGTGCAATAAATTCTAAGACTCGGAAATTACACTCGCTCGAAATAAAAGCCTCGCAAAGCGTCTTTGAATTGGAATCATAAAACCGTAGCATAAATAAAATTCCTTCTATCATACGAATAATCCACCGGCGGAAGGAAAATCCATTTCGGCTCGCATATAGAATCATTTACGCTTCCTTTGGCCGTTAATCGAGGGGGGAACGTAAACAAAGCGAAGACGGCACACGCACTGTTTGTACGTAACAATTAGCCGGCGATTTGGGCCGAACCCGGATCCGGAGGACGCTTTTCGTGAGAGCCGGCCCAAGGATTCATTTCGGTGTATCAGATTTATAATCGTTACTGGGTGCCGTATAATTACTCAGGATTTACTGGTTCGCACAACGGGCTTTTGTTATTAAAAGAGAATGGCAACGTTTTGCTCGGCGTCGTGTTCTCGACCGGAAAACCCGGACTCCTTAATGGACCAATTTGCAGAATTTAATCGGAAATTCATTTTTGCCGAAACCCCACCGGATGTAGGTACGGGCCGAATCAGCGATTCCACCGTCCGGGCTTTTAAAATTCGCAAATAAACTTTTTCGAGTTCTCTCTTGTTATCGCTATTTACGCATCACGGTATTGCATTCGCGTGCCCTTTGACGAACCCGTTCGCTTTGAGGCGCCGCACTAAAACCGAGAGCAGCGAAACGCTTCGTCACAAAGCGGTCTGTCTCCGGATGCGCCCGGAAAAACGGACTCGCATGCGAAAAGGACCGCAATCGTCTTGATAATTACATCCGAGCTGCTCGAAGGTGCAGGCGAAACGGAACACCGGGAGCTTCAGTTACGAGCGTCGCGACGCCGCCTCTGCTGCACCAGTCGACAACAAGTAGGTCACGGATTGGGCATATTTGTGCATCGTATATCCCATAACGCATATGGTACACAAAATATACGAGATGTGAGAGAGCGAGAATTGAGACTGATGGAACGGGGAGTGTATTAGCCTAGTCTTTCCTATATGGGAAATTCTTGGAGCTTTTGAATTGTTTACGCAACACAATTTCGGAAGTACACAGTGCGGTTCAAGGCGCTTCCATATTCGCTCCCCCACAAAAAACATCGACAAGAATCCACCCTCCTCTAACAAAAAAAAAAGGTACAGGATTTCCTCGAGAACCTGAACTCGGAACTTGGAAAATAATTATTACGAGGTTGCCGAGCTCGCCGATGTATAGTGAAATTTATGCAGATTTCGTTGATGTTTATTATCATTGTGATTTCTCGGTCTCGCGGTGACGATTCGATGGTGGACGCGTTAATTTGCGCGTTATAATTATTTCCATAACCGGGCGTGGGTCGTAAAGACAAGACAATTAGGGCACATTGTTGTGGAGTAATTAAAATAATAATTGCGCCGCCGCCGCACGGTGACGGGATCGGGTCGTGGGGGTGGCGCTGAGGTGGCGGCGGCACACACGCCTAGACGGATGACGGTTTCCTGAAGAAAGCATCTGGCTCGGTTAATAGCCGGCATAATCGCCACTAAAGCACGGTCTAATAATTCACTCCCCGGAGGCGGCGGCAGTTCCAGTCACGGACCTATAAATTACAAAACATTAAACTTTTCCCAAACTGTCCAAGAAATAATTGCGACTGTACTAGGCGTGTAATTGGAACTAGAAACTTTCCCTCACCTCCATTATCTCCCCGGTCTCTAGCACTTAAAAGATTCACGTCGCGGGTTTCAGTACCAGTTCACGTTCCTACTTAGCTCATAACTTATTCACGCATCAATCCCCGAACAGGGAAAGAAGTACTAACAAATCGTTTTTCGCGTGTCTGTTTGCGCGAATTAGGGCCCTCCGCATGCGAATGAAATCGCAAACGGGCCGCGACATCACGGGGAATAAGACGAAGCGATTTTTCCCGCGGATGATGAATTAAGTGTCGTAACTATTTTAGAGAGGCGGGCCCGAGTCGAGCGCCAACACCGGACTCATCTATCATTTAAAACTAATAGAAATTCACGACCGAAACGGCGCATTATTCATATATACCGGATAGAGCCGGAAACTTTCCGGGGGAATTATTCAAACGTTTATCCGGGCTCTTAACGGGGCGCGCTTTGATGACGATCGTTTTTAAACTTTCCGATAAGATCGGCCGAATTAGCGTCGAAGCGGCCGCATTATCATAACACAATGCGAAATCGAGCGAGTCGGAAAAGCGAAGCCGAATCAATTTATTTTCGGGTTTCGTGGAGAAATGAAGCGTCGGTGGGGTAAACAGGACGCGATCGGCCCTTTGGCTCGAGTCGTCCTCTCCCTGTAATTAAATCGGTTTACACAGTCTCGTTCGGATCGATTCGATCGCCGAGGGCGGGGAACATGTTTGCCTACCACTCTTAACAGAGTAAATAATTCGGCCACCCTTCCTGTCGACCGAAAATGCACCGACGAATCGTCTCTTAATCTTCGGCCGAATGGAAAAATATCCCGGGGAATTTTCGCGAAAATACATTCCCGACCCGGATGTAATCGAGTGCCGGAGCCGCCGGACTTTACAACTGCGACCGCAAAAGCTGCGATTTTGCGCGAGGCACTCGAAGTCGTTGCGAGCTTTTTTGCACCCCGTACGGTATTTAATTATCCGCACGCCGGAATAGTTTCAAAACATCAACGTTCCGGACGAGACGGGGCAATATTGTTTTATTAAATTGTTTCCATTTAGTTGAACCCGGGGGACTTCCGCGTGGCGTTTTTACCGACCCCGGATTGCAGTAATTGCTTTTATCCACTCCTAGATAATAATCATACTATTATTATTAGAAATTTTTGGTAATAATGGGTGGCGTTATTGATATAGATCACAGTTCGATGAAATAAAGTGACATTTCCAGCGATTAATGGGATCATTATTGCATTGGCTGTGGCCAATCAGAATAGAGCGATTTTCAGGTACAATTGGCAACAGCGCAACATTCGCGAAATTGACATTCGAAAATGGCGACCATTTGTTTGAATAATTGTTACGAGTGGTGGAGTGTCGAAAATTACTTGATCGTTTAATTGAAAATATGCATATGAATGATATAAGTGATAGTGAAAATGGAGACGAGCTTATAGGAACGGCTCCGGAGATACCAGATACCTGAAATATCCAGAAAGAGCTATGAATGAAGGTATGACACTTATAACAGTTCCCTTCGCACTGTTCGCAGCTCACAAATCGGCGCCGATCTGACAACACTACATTCTGTCCGTCACAGCTGTTTTGAATGAAATTTGAAAGTTGAGCGAATTTTCGAGAGCCGTTTTAACTGTTTTGGAGTGGATAAAGCATAGTATTAAGCTCGCGTGTTTTGGCTTTTATTCGCTCGTTTGAATTACGCCACTCGCTGGCGCTCGTGGCGTAAGTTTTTCAAACTCGCGAATAAAAGCTACCAAAACACGCTCACCTAATAATATTCTATTAAATTGGATTAATTCCCACCGTTGCCTTGTCTCGGACCGAGGACAGGCCCGAAATGTTCAACCCCTTGAAGGCCGCGTTATTCCTTTTCAATATAGTCGCAGATAATGTCACCGGCGACATTATTAAAACCTAATCAGAACCGAAATTAATTGGATTTCTTTGTTATGTTATAAATACAACGTTCGAAAATCAGAGGAATGTCTAAAGCAGGTGGAAAAAACATCATAACGAGCTCTATTATTAAATTTAAATTACGTGCCCAATGATAATGGTCGCTCCGGCCTCATGAGTATAAAGAACTTGTCAAATCTCTTTATTTATGTATAATCCTCGGTTTTTATACGGCTCATTCATTATTAAAACGTTATGTTATTGCGGTATAGTGGAGTGTCACGCCATTTCCAGAGATCGTGCGATATCTGTCGCACGTTATGCAATTTTCGTTTATTTTTATAGTACAGGGAAAAATCCAATGCATTTTCGCCCCGAGTTAATCTCGGGTGCCGTAATCATAATAATAAATCGATCGATTTTTGCGGTTCACCAGTCCCCGTCGTCGCACACTTAGAGTCAACAAAGCATCAACGCATTAATATTTATGCCACGTCACGGGGCATTTGTTGGAGTTGGACACGAAGCCCCCGGGATTTTTCATGAATATTACAAAAATGTTTCCCGTTTAAAAAAAGATTATTCAAATGCGCCGGTGGAAGCGCGTCGGGCTTACGGCCCACACATAATACGGACGCGGTCCGGCCGTTCCGTCCTCACCTTCTAATGCGCCGACTTAATGACCCCGAAGGGTCATTATTAAAAAAAAACGCCTAATTGGTCGTACGAATCCGGAATCGCCTATTCTGACAGTACAGTGGCGTTCGTGTTATTGTTTGGACTCGGCATTAGTTACATGCATGGGGGTGGCACCGAGTAATCGATTGCCTGCAGTTATCAGGCCGAACAAACCTCATTCAATCCGAACATATCTCGTTCCGCCATCACCGTATCCGGGCGTCTGTTGCGTCGGGACGCCGGTTTCGCGATACCGGAGCAGCCGGCGTCCGAAACTCCCCAGATTTCGCCCCCGTCCATTTATAGGGGCGGTTTCCGTCCGCGCGGGTCCCCGGAGGCGGCGCTCCGGTCCCCGGATTAATATAAATGCGTGCGGTGTCGCCCGTAAGATGGAAAAAGAATCGTCCGGTTGTTTGCGGACTCGAGACGGGAAATAAAAATAAGCGTCAGATGCGACATTTTCGCGTTGTGGACGTCGTTCGTTCCGGGGGAATCGATTGCGTCCGGGAAGCCATCCATCAAGATATCGGGAGCCCGTGTATAAAGGGCCCAGAAACCATGCCAAAATGCGGATCAGGTAATTCGCCAAACAAACTCAAAACTGGCGGTAAATTTTTTTTTTCAATTTATTTCTCGTGGAACTCTCGGAGAAAACTAGGAAAATGTGGTAGAATTCGACTCTTTTTTTTTTCAATGATACTCCTGACTGGAAAGCCTTTTAAATTTTTCTTCGATATCTCGACTAATAAGAAAGTTATACAGCACACTGAAATTTCTGACTAAAATTTCTTCAAAATTTTCGAAAATTGAAAAACCACTAAATGTTTTCTAAATTAAAATCTGGACACCTTTCTTGATAGATTTTGAGCAAATTAGGCGATTCCCGCCTCACTCGACTCGATAACTCCACTAATAAGAGAGTTACTGCACTTTTACTACCTGTGTAGCAATTTTACTATAAGAGTAATTTAAGTAGGTACTAATTTTGTAATTTTACTAAATGTCATCTGAATCAAGATCTGAATACTTTTCCTGATAGACTCTATATCTCAACGAATAAAGCAAGTTACAGCACTTTGAAATTCTTGACAAAAATTTCTTCAAAATTTTCGAAAATTGAAAATCACCAAATGTCTAAATCGAAATCTGAAGGAGTGTTCGTTTCAGTTTTGTGGCACCCCGTATAACCGAAGAACCGAGAACGATATCGGATTCTCCTTCTCGCTAGACAAAAACCGCTGCCAATCACCGAATGTAAATGAACTATTTACCGAGAGCTTTCGCTCAAAGAAGTAGGGACAAAAAGCGTTGTCGAGACGTGATTTGCGCCAAAGTAGACACAGGAATCTGCGCTTTCTCCAAAGTAGCGAATTGCGCAGTACGTTCGAGTGGAAAGTCGACTCGAGACTTTGGAAATTATTCGGCCAGACGACTCCCGCCGACTAACAACCTGTCCCTCAATCCCCCGACAAACATTCCCAGAGGGGATGAGAAAAAGTCCGGGCGATGACGTTGCGAAAACTTCATCCCCTAACCGAGGAGTCGGTTAGACTGGTATCGGGGAAAAAACCGAAAAAGGTGCGCCCTTGCGGGCTTATTTACGGGAGGTGAATAATTCAGGGCCGTAATTCACATGCTTATTCCGCGTTAAGTGTGTCCTTTTGTTTTCGCGTGTGGCGGCGGATTTACCGCGAAAACACCCCAGCGACTCCAAATTAATTTAACGTCCCCGTATCGGCACTCGGCGCGCTCTTAGGGCACAACTTTCGGGCGCTCGACGATGACGACGGCGTTAGAGGCGAATTATGTACTGGGGCAGGTTTTACAAGCGGCGATCAAAATCCGGAACGCCCCATCAGCAGTAAAAATAAGGAACTTCGGCCATCATCAGTTTCCGGCAGGAATCCTCTTCCGTAATAAACATCGGACAACGCGATTTCACGGGCAATTAACCCGGTTGCACAGATCGCGATGCAAATCCCTACTCGTTGCGGTTCAAAGGGCGCAAAAAGTTCCCAGGGCTCGCGCATAGTCACGCACTATCCGTGTGTGCGTATGTTATTATCAGGCGTAATTAAAGTGATTTGTGGGAGTCCCGGCCAGGTGCGATTGTCCCGGAGCTCCGGATTTTTCGGGGAACTCGGCACTTAAGCCAGTCGGCCCGATGCGCATTCGGCCGTTTCGCCCCGAGAGGGTCGCCCAGTGCCGATTCGGTCGGCTGTTGTTTCCGTTAAGTGCGGCTGAGGTATCTGCAAACTTTGCTGATCAGATTTTGCTAAAAGCGAGATTTACAAAGCTGATAAATTAATAATGCCCCCGCAGCCATTTATTCAAGACGCCGTGTGCATGTGGGGGCTTATTTACGCCGGATGAGGACGCAATTAAGACGACTCGCGAAACTTTCCACCCTCCGAAACTACCCGGGAAAGTCTTATTTTCGGGACTGAAAAATGGCGGTCGCGGTGTTTCCCGGATGAATCGGTCGACCTCTCCGGATTTTACGGCGCTCATCCCTTATTGTCCTCTTGCAAAACAAGTGGAAATATCGGCCCCGGCTCGCCATACGTATAACGCACAGTGATGGAGAGAAAAGCGACGTCTCTGGCGCCCCATAACTCACCGGAATTTAATGAACTTTTCGATGATTTATTAGGAGACTAATATTTTAAACGGCGGACAAGCTAAAGCACCTCCGTCCCGCGTCTTGCACATACGAAATGCATCAATCCGGGCCGATAAATTTCCGGTCCGGATCTCGCGCGGTCACTTTCGGGGTATTTTTTGAAAATATCGCCGCAATAAATGAAACAAATTGATCAATAATTGTCGAACATGTTTCATATACAGTCCAGAGCCGATACGAACCAACTAACGAAATTGGATTACGCGTTTTCCCCCCTGCGTTTCATAAATATAAACAGCACTGATTTTTATTTGGCTGCTTTATCACCCTCTAATTAGGGCCGTAAATTAGGGGGCGGAAACCGATACAACTTGATTATCACAATTCGTTTTTTTTTCCAGAAGATTGGACGGTTTTACGCTATTTTATTAATAATGGGCATTCTGTTTGCGTATCACATAATTATCGTCATAATCATTATAATTTGCTCGCAATCATTTTCAAAGCTGATACCCCCCGCCAATTTACACAACAAAGCTAAACTATTTCCAGTCATGTCCACGCATACCAAATTTGTAAATTAATTCCTTTTATTCACTGCGTTGTTAAAATCTCTTTGTATAATTTTAATGAAATATTCCAAAACCGCGATAAAATTAAATAGTTGAATTTCCAAATACTGCACGGTCAAACAGCGTTTGACTATATCGATTTTGAATCAATTCAACCTTACGTGGGCCGGCGAATTACATTGGTAAATTTAATTCCGATTTCAGGGACGATGAGATACAGAAAATTCCAGTCGGGCTTCCTGTTATTTTCTTTCAACTTTCTTTCGATATTTCCTTATTCGTTATTTATGTTTACCCGATAATCAAAGCTTGTTGTCGAAATGAAGTCGATAATAAAAAAAAGTTGTTTGCAGATTGCAGGCATAAGATAAATCAACATGTTTTCAATAATGTTCCTCGCAAAATACCGATATCTGCAAGTATCCTCGTGGGGTTTTAAATAGCTAGATATCCACATACAAAAGAACTTGAAGAAGTTATTCCGTTTACACGGTAAAGAAATTGATAAATCGTACCTACTACGAGTACAATATTTTCGTAGAATGTTGGTAATGTTTCTTTAGAATTTGCTTTCGGGGTGGCGCGTGACACTTATATGTAGTTGCTTTTAACAAATATTTCTGCTGCATTTTCCATAAATCAATCGAGTAGATGTTTGTACACGACACACATCATGATACTTTGTGATGGAAAGTAATTTTACAACCGGTTGCTATGCACATTATTACTCTATCGCCCGCTCCCATGGTTCTCCATCATATTCGAAGGCGCGGAATTCTTGGTCCGCGTCCGGTATTTAACATGAAAACCTGATTCGTATTCAAGACTTTCGGGACTAAATTTGGCTCGGCCTGAGATATTCCAAATAAACATGAGCGAGTGCGGTGGAATCGGATAAGAATATAGCACACGCGGCCAATGGATCTGCCCCCGGAGTGCCGTCGTCTCCGGGGTGCGACTCCGGGTACACCCCGATGAATAATGCATGGCCGAGTGGATGTCCATTCATCGATCACGGGCCAATTCTTCTCCGGAAGAAACGTAGTTTACATGTCATAAATATTCGATGCGCACACGAGGGGCCGACTTTACGCACCCCCGAGCCGCCACCCCCCCGGACCCGGATTAACGGCCGATGAATCCGCGCGGCGTGAATGTCAGCGGCCCGTTCTAATTCCGGAATCGCGGGTAAAAAACGAAACCTTCCTCGAATGTCTAGGGAGAATGTCCGGCAGTAAATGTTAACGAAAGAGACCTTTACTAAAGTTTACCACGGAAATACAGGACCGGCATTAGAATTCTCCCACGCGCGTGAAAGTTCTTCGAGAAAAAGTCGCTTGATGATGCATTACAATTATCGCGCTCGATCCGATCCGGCACAGTCGAGGAATTAATCAGTCGGATGGCAAACGCGCTCCTATTAATTAAATTAATTACATGACGCACGTATGACGCGGCTTATTTGAAGTCGCGAATGGGGGCGAAGCCGTGCTTTATAATACGGGAGGTAATTGCCTGATGAGCGATGTCGCGAACCCCTGGAAACGTCCTACTAATCTCGAGACCTTAATTCAACCCGATCCGCGTGTGTGCCCCTAAAAGATTGATCTTCTCACCTAGCCATTATCGTGAAAATTAGGCGGGATTAAAAATAAACCATGAAATGCAAATATCAGTGGCGTGCTGCACAAAGCTAGGATCAGTGCATTGCAAGTGACATTACCGACCCAAACCATGCCGGTTACGGTGGTTGTTTACGGTAACGGGGCAAGACGTGTTTGTGGAGATCAGCCGGCCCTGCACGGGTAATTGTAATCGCACGCCCTGCGGCCGCCCTAAACGTCCGGCATTATACGGGGCGTAATTTTCTCCGAGGCTTTCCTCCGAGGGGGGTTGATGAGCTTATAAGTGCATAGCAAACACACACACCGGGTCCCGGGCGGACCCCGTAAATTAGTTCGTCGTAGCGTCCCCCCAAACAACGCAAATTTGTTTGCCGACATCAGGAACACGCTGCAAACGTTCACCTTTCGGAGCGCAAAAACCCCCTTTATTGTCCGGTTTGATAAACAGGAGGATTATGGCCGGGGTCGAAATGAAATGATAATGGCAGTGCGTGTGTACGCTCCGCCGAACGTGTACCTCGGTAATTAATTGGCGGCGAGCGGAACCTGTTTGTTTTGTGTTAATTTCGGGTCGTTCCTTTATCGGCGGGCCGAATCGATGCACGAATTTCGTCCGATTTGATGAATTGCCGGCTAATCCAAGGCCCTTTCGCCGCGCGAGAGACACGGCCCAGACGCCCCGTAAAAACCACCCCGAATTTCTCCGGCCGATGCGGCTAAGTCCGAGTGACGGTAAATTGGGGTGGGAATTTCTGTCTTTTGTCGCCGTTTTTGGCGAAACCGCTGAAAAAGATAGGCGCAATTAGATCAATTCATCGATCCGTCGGCGGAATTGGTTTCCAAGCGAACCCCTTTTTTGCGGGCATTATAATCACCGGTGATGTGTATTTAGCAGAGTGCCGCTTTTTCTCCGCCCTTTTAATTCCGTTTCTTTCGCAGGCGCCGTCGAGCCCTACTCCGGCGAGGGCCTCTTCGGCGGCAACGCCAGCATCTCGCCGTACTTCGAGTACAACGTGCCCAGGAACGTGACGACGGCGATGGGACAGACGGCCTTCCTGCATTGCCGCGTCGAGCAGCTGGGAGACAAAGCGGTGAGTGCCCCGGAACGAAACCGGCCCTTTCCGGCCGCGAACCGCGGGGGAGCAATTTCCCCCGGTTTTGCATTGACGGATGATTTCGGAGCTCGAGAGCCGCGGTCATGAGAGACGCCGCCACTGACGGAAACAAATTACCGCACGTTAGGGGGGAATACAACCACCCTCTTCGCATAACTCATCTCCTCAATTAATTCCGCCGGAATTTTTCACCGTCGGTTCGGCTAAACGGGCAACTTTCTCCTCTATTGAGCCATCACGGGCTAGGTGAACCGGCGAAACCGCGAAAGCAACGAGCGTTATCTTATTTTTTTGCCGGATTAGGGGTGTGGATGTTGGTGGTGGCGGAGCGCAATGCGTTAAGGTGATAATTATTCTCTTTCGTTTGCCCTTTTTGCGCTTTACTTTCGCGAGATAAAATGATAAAAATGCGCTTTTCTCGTCCCGTGATACCGCCATTACGAATTACGAGCGCAGTGCGGAAACGACCTCGAGCTTTGGATTATTCAAAGCTTCGCGAATCGCGTACACTATGCTGCACTATAAATTATTGAAAATCCAACCGCTAAACTTTTGTTATGGATTAAACACAGTATACGCTCTGTGATTTTAAGACATTTTTTGGTTCAACATAGCCAGGGGCTTTGCGGATTGGATCAGGCCGAGAATATGACATAAACACAAACCGGTGGCACATAATTCCCCGTTTCGGGGAAATTGGGCGCGAACAAAACGTGTCTTCCGTCAAATTTTTACAGTCGCGAAAATGTTTACGATTGCCGTTTACCACCTGCGCTCCTTGTTCACGAAAGAATACTGACCCGAATTTTAGGCGTTTACGGTTCATGCCCTCGTTGTTTATTTCGTGTGTTTATGCCATGTAAGGAAGCGTGTCGTGTTATTCCTACAATAGTCGCCCTCGAAGGGGTTGAATGTAAAGGGGTCGCCCAAGTCGGGAATATTCAGATGGGGATTAATGAGGGCCCCAGACACGCAATGATACAAACTCTCGGCAAAAATAAGCACATAAATTAATGGACGGGATTCAATTCCGGTATACGTGCCGGGCTAATAACGCGAGTACGTTGTAATGATGGAAGTAATGTCGTGTCGCCTCGGCAGCCTGGAGATCTCGTTCAAAATTAAAGAACACATAAAACTTAATACTATGCATGGCGGTTGGTCTGGGGCATAAAAAACTCAAATTACAGGATACCTTTAGTGCCGGTTTTAGTATCGCAAGCCCCGGCAGCCTGGCAGATCGTAAAATTTCAGCGGACCCGTCCTTAGCCGAAACGGATTTCGCATTACGGTTACCCGCCCTCCCCGAAATGTATCATTTCACCGTATCTGCACAAAATGCAACTTTATTTAGGACAAAGAGGAAAAAACGTCGTCAGTGTGTTGCTGGATCCTCGCCAAACCCGATACGCCCGCCCAAACACCACCATTGATATTTTCGAAGCAATTTCCGGGTGGGTTTTGCATCGCATGCAATAATAATCCGCAGACCTCACTCACTATTAAATAAAAACAATTTTAAATGTGCCTCCGTCAGGAAATTCGATTCTCGCTCCAGCTGAGGACGCAGATTTTATTCAAAAATTCCTCCCGAAAAATATTACGATCCGACCCGAGTTTTTAGCGAGTTCCAGTTTACGATTGTCGCCCTAAGAAACGAAACTCCGGTCCGCTATGACACACACAATGTGTGGACCGCACGAACCGGATTGAAATTCGAGCGGACGGCTATTACCGCCCCCGGAGTCCGGGCCCTTCGACCGCAAGAATGTGCAAATCACTTCAATATGGTAGGATACTCGATAACCATCGATCTCGCCCCCAATTAAGCCAATTATCCCCTAATTTCACTCGAGACGGAAGCGCGCATGGTTAATATGATATCCATGCATGGTGGTGAAATTGAAAAATTACTGGAAATTTCCGACATGCCCAGACGGCGGTCGGTATTATCATATAAATGCCAGACGGTCTTGGGCCCTCGAATCGGGCAAAAAGTGAGGAATATGTTGGAGGGGTGAACTTCGTATGCGTCTAGGCGTTCGCCCCCTCTCCATGTGGAAACTAACAGATTCGAATAGACTGAGCAAAACCGCGTTATCTCGAAGAAATTGCGCTTTAGCACGGGAAAATTGTGTTTATCGCCCATTGTTCTCATTATCACTGCGAGAGGATCGGATTTAGTTCGGGGCACGGGAACGCTACGATGGATTAAAATCGCTTAAATTCGCCCCGGGGAAACGTTCCCAACTTGCCATTGTGCCAGTTTTACAAGGCAAACTCTCGCATGAGCTTAGTTATCAGGGCGTTTTTCATATACGCGAACTTCTTTAAAGAAAATTAATTACGTACGTATAAACTCGCAAGAAAACACGAAAGTGGCATGATTTAAAAGGGGATGAAGTTCGAGTCTCCTGAAAAAAAACTCGATAAATATCGAGCGAGTTGTCAATGTCTCGCGGGCGAAATTGAAGCTTTATTTCGGTCTAGTTCGGGGTGCTTTAATCCCCGAGCCCGTTATATGAAAGCGCATAATGTGCACACCTGAACTTAAATCTGAAACACGACGCAGCCCCCGCGTTTCGCCAACTTTCGTTGTAGGGGTGAGTTGGCGGCAGACACGAACCCGAAGCCGGTTTTTGTTCCGACTTACTTCGGGTGCATTAACTTTGATCCAGTTATATGCACACACCCAGAAATCGTTCGGCGGAAATTGCGCGAAAGGGGCGAGTGTGCATTCGGGCTCGGGGGTGGGCCGGGGGTGGCAAGGCGGAGGCGCATACGGACCCATTAATCAGGATAAACTCTAGTGGAAACTTGTCAGACGTTTAACTCCGTTTCATTTCTTACTCACCTTTCGGAGGAGAGGGGACGCGCGCCGCCCCGGATAAATATCGCTCCCCCAAGTCCGGAATTCGGGGGGTCGGCCGGAATTGACGGCCCCGTCGGCCGATAAATTCAGACTTAAAAGGCGGCCCAGATAACCCGGATCGGAATTTCCCCTAATGGGGCGCGATTCTCACTCTCCGACCTCCGGCGGGCACCTCTGGCCGTCGAAAAGTTCTGCGGATTTCGTAATAAGCCATCGGGGCTCGAGATAACGCAAGACATTTCCACTTTCCACCCGAATCTGTTTTGTTTGTTTGTTTGTTTCGCTTCCGGTCGGTTTGCCCAATAGAATCTCCATTATTTTATATTTTCTTGTGTTTGAAGTTTCGAGTTATTTGCCATCCAATTCCGGGCGGTTTTTCGGTAACATTTCGATTTCCGAAAATGCGTACCGGGGAATGTCAAGTCAATTTCTTATAAAATATGGAGAGTTTATTTAATAAAAAGGGGGAACAAAGTTTTCGAGATCATTCTCGACGAATTGATTTTACACCTCTCGCATCCCCCGCCGCCCCCGAGAGTTTCGCGCTTTAAACCAACAAAATTGCACGCGACGGAGGGTAAAACGCTCATGTGTATCGATCTAAAAGGCGACAGACGTTTCCAGAATTGGATACCACTCAAACGGGGTGAAATTTGCTCGAATTCAGATTAAAAAACAGACCGGGGTGAATACGTAAATCTGCGGTCCGAGCTACATAAATCCGCGCGAAACTTCAATCCCGACCCGATAAAATTTACAGGTGCGAGATGAAAACTTTCGAGTGCCAATTGAACCACTTTAAACTCTCCACTTTTCTGCCATAGGTATTATACGAGGACAAGGAGAAGAATCCTTGCTTTTTCGCTTAAAAGGGGTGGCTATACCTATATAACTATACGGGTGGAAAAGAGAACCTCGAACGGGCGGGGGTGGGAGGATAACTTCATCCCCCGTTTCGGGTAGGCGAGACTCGCGCTAATGAAAAATTCACGATTTTAAAACGTAAGTTTCGTGCGTCTTATAAAAGCACTTGATGCGGTCGTTGACGTAATGCGGACGTAATCTGGCGTACTTTTCGTGTAATTAATCGATTGTCGGCCACATATTCGGATTTAACCGTTTCGGGAGATATTTGTTTACTGCATGGTCGTGCGGAATCCGGAATTGCCTGTGTACCGACTCCCGTCGAAATGGGAAAGACGGTTTGTGGAAATCGCAAAGGCTCCGGCCGGTTTTCCGACCGAGTTCCAGATATTAGTTTCATTTGATGTCGTTGAGTAAGCGAGCCACCGCACCGCAGTGCATTTCCCGGATTTGTCCCCCGGATCGGGGACCGGGTGCGGTATTTGCGGGTTCGCCGGGCTCCTCCTGCATAATGGAGTACGTCCCGTTTAATTCGGGGGACTTTCGGCCCGTTTATTTACCGGGCGTCGTGACGCTCGTGTGATCCTGCGACGCGGAAGAATTCGATAAGCCGACATATGCACATGCACCGCTATTATTATCACTCCACCGTATCGACTAGGGAAATTTATTTCCACTATAGGACCCCAAAAATTACCTCAGGTGATGGAAAACATCGATTTACTTTCATGTGATGATGGTGCTTCACGCCTCTTATCTTTTTTCATATAAATTTGGGCCTTAATAAAGCAATTTAATTTAAAAAAATTCCAATTTGCCGAATTTCATTCCAGGCGACGAAACAGTTCCCTTTCACCGCGCTTTCATAAATATTCATCCGGATTTACGAATCTGTATCTTTTTTAAACGTATACAAATTAAAAGTTTTAATTCCATTTTCGGGAAGGGGAACTTATTCTTATTAATTCCCTCCGTTCCGATTTCGCCCCGGATATTTGTGATGATCGAAAACGGCAAACGTGGAGTTTCCCCCATGAATTCGGTAATTTCCCATCGTCGGGCAAGGAGACACTTCAAACTCGCCCCATTACTACTTTACTAATAAACAAGAAATTACCAGAAACTACCCACTCGTGGAAGTGTGGCTAAATTATTGTTCCGTTGTGTCAAACATATTAAGTGGTTGGAAAGTTCACGTTATCAATACGTAAGCGACTTTGATAACAAAGTTGGCTTCGCGGGGCGCAAACTTTAAAGCTTCTCAGAGAAAGACTGTAATGAAAGAGAGACGGGAGAGGGTGTTACGAAATTATGTTACGGAAAATATTTAAATGGGGGTCGTTTTATAAGGGTGTGTAACCTAAATTAAGTAGTGCTACTTTCTTTGTCGGGGTTCTTTATATGTCTCTCTCGTTTCCGGGTCGTGGCAACCCTTAAACTGTGTCATCCGACATGGAAGTCACAAACACGCTCTTTTACTCCCCGGTCAATACCGGGAAATTTCGCCAAATCGAATTGTCTCGGCTCTTAAAGTCTGCATGGAACAATCGTAAACGACAACCCCATTTTCTTGCTTTTAGAAATAACAAAACTGCATTAGAGTAGAATAACGGAGACATACATACCTATTGCTACTTTTATTCCTGTTGCAAATTCAATGTAACGTTTTCAAAGTTATATTTATACCTACTACATCAAATTTGATTAAAAATTGTTTTGAGTTTTTTTTCATCGTTTGAATGAAAACCGATAAATCAACATGCACACACGAAAAATATTGAAAAGATTATGTAAACACAAAACGAAAAAAAAATCGTTTTAATAACTCATAAAAACGCAGACCGATATTTTCGGAACAATCAGTTTGTGAGACCGACCGAACCGAACGGAAAAAAGGCGCTCAAAGTGGCAATTAATAACTTTATTGGGGCAATCAAACGACGAAACGAGCCGCGTTTTATTAAAACGCCAAAGTGGCTGGCAAAAAATCGTCATCTTGACCTCTCCCGGAATTTCAGTTGTCGCAAAAGGAACGAAACGAACAAACACGAAAATCGCGATACGTACACCTCGCACTACTACCGGTAATAACTCCTCGCTGAAACATTATTCAGACGAGAGAAGAAGAGACAGAGACGTGACTGTCAGGGCGCGAATTAATTTCATTTCCTAATCCGGGAAGGCTCTCTCGCTTTGCTCATGCAGTCATAACATCCGTGTTTCTTATTCTCTTCACAAGTCGTAAGACAAGTTGTGATATCAACTCGGATACGGTTCTAAAAACGTTATTATCTCGAAAATAGGGATTTTACAGCGAAGCGCCATTTCGGTTACCCGCACTCATAAATAATCGATCCGCGGGGGCGAATTAATTGGAAAAAGATGAAAATTGCGCCCCGATGGAAATAATTTTTTCGTCGTGTTTTATCGGGTGCGAGACGTATCCCCAGATTATGGATTTAGGACCGCCGCTCTCACCGTCCAGGTAATGGCTTTGAGCCGTAAAGCAAACTCTCCCCTTTTCATACCATCAAAGATTAATCGTCCGGCCTTTCCGCCCTTTGATCCGAGTGCAACTATTAAAAATCTCGAGAGAAAGATGAGCACCGGGCTAGGTGTGGGACTCCTGAAATTTCCAGAGGGGTCGCAACTTTCCCGCAACTTCACCACGGAAAAGTTCTCGACAAATTTCCGACGCAAAATTATTCAAAAACGAACATCGGTCGGGTGGGCGAAATTTCTTCCGGACTTTAATAATAACAGGCATCATGGGGGCGATATGGGGGCGCTTTTCAGCTGGGCGGACCGGGTGAGGCGCACCCTCATCTCGGTCGTGTCCCGCCACCATCGTCTCCAGGGGGCGATCTGGTCGCTAATCAGCAGGTACATGGAGAGGCAGTAGCCGAGAATCACCACCCCTATGAAGACGTAGATGCAGCTCCTGGTCCACGTGGTGTTGATGCTGTACCGGTCGCACTCGGCGACGAAGTGCTCCTTGCCTAAAAGGCAGACGACGGTCAACCCCAGGGTGACGAGGGTCAATAAGACGGCAACCACGAGGTCTGACTGCAACTGGACGCGATTTTCGGGCCTCCGGAACCAAATCCGGGCGCTTTCGCACAGCTTATAGCGCTGCGAGGGCTCCGCCGTGTACCGGTAGGTGCACAATTCGCAGTGGTCCCTGCTAGACGAGTTCAGCCACTTTTCCAGACATGACAGGTGCACGTACGCTAACGAACCCTTGCAGTGACAGGGCGAGATCAGGGCCTCCTCGCGGTTGGGGCCCGTGTGGCAGATGCGGCAAACTAGGCAGCCGGAGGACGGTTTTCGCGACGCGTCCACTACAATAACTTCCACCTCCGACATTTTGACAGCTTGACAGCGATCGTGACAGGTGAAGGCCGAATCGCCTCCTTAATTGGCCCGGCTCGGAAAAACCGGGTGATTGCATGGTAAATAGAGCGGAGACGGATTACCGAATACGCAAGCGGCTTACCAGGCAGACACTTGATCCGATTTGTGATTTTCCGGCGCACACGGATTGATTTTCTGCGGGTCCCCCACGTTTTCAGCGAGCGCGTTCAGGAATTGTTGCCTTTTATTGGATCTTAAAGTGTTTGCCCGGTAACTGATCCATCTTTAGGAAATTGGCTGGGTGCGCTCTACTCTTCAGCTCCCGCACTTTGATCCGGAGTTTATGAAACTGATGCGAATTCGTAGATCAGGGCCGGTTGCGTCGTGTTTCGTGTGGATTTATGCCCCCGATAATTGGGGGCGATAAATCCCGGAGAAACTTAATAAGTCTGGAGCGTGGCGAAATTTATTTATTGCCAGTGCACTAATTTATTAAATTTTAAAATTAAACGCCTCTGTGTGTAGTACACGCGGATTCCCGTTCGCGCTTTTCCCTTCTCAATTTGCCACTCTCTTTCCGTAGTATAATAATACGTCCACGGGAGCGAAAGCTCTCGCCCGTGCGCGCCGCCCGGGATGGTTTTATTCCGTTCGCAAATTTATTTTATAATCGAATAATAAAGCGCAGATGGCAGATTTAAGTCGCACAAATATTTCAATCAGGAACCAAGTCGGGAATTAAGGCGCCAAACCAGGAGGGAAAGTTTATTAAAGTGTCGGGAATAACTCTGTCCTGTACCTGCCACCGGGATAAAGTAATAAGGAGGATAATAAAAGAAGTTTGCAAGTCATTTTATGGCATTTCATTAAAGCGTCACCTTGCCCTCGCGCCGTTGACAGAGTAAAGTCTGCATAATAATAATGCCTCGCAAAAATAAAACACCCCAAACAATCCAAGTCTGAACTCCCGAAATATGATAACCTCAGCCCACATCGCCTTTATTCGGCAAATGTGTAATATGAGTGCTAATCCCGAAAGATTCCACAATAATAGGAGAGTGTGGAGTTGGCTTAACTCTGTTAGTAATTGATGAATATAGCCAGGGCAAACTTAGAAACTCGTTATGTGAATTCGGTGCGGTGTTGATGAAGTTATTTAATAAGCGAACGAACGGCCGACTTTGCTCACGTCTTCAAAACCGACCAACCAAATCCTTTGTTTGATCGTAATTAAAAATCTCCTCAGCGATTTGCTCGGCAGACCGTTATATCCCCCTCGGGAATAATCTTTCGCTTTACCTACCCTCCGCACCTTGCGATATAAAACTATTGTGCCCAAAACCGATTGATTTTAATCAGCTTTCGGGACGTTATCGGACGCAGATGAACGATGGCTTTTAAATCGGTCGAGATTATTTCGCATCCCGCAACCGCACGCAGATTTAAATAATTGATTCGATAATCCACCAGACGGCTCGAAATTAATTGAAAACCTACGCAATAAATTTCGTCATATCACCGAATTTACGATTTGATTAAATCAAACCCGCTATAGACTTGAGGGTGTTTTGGTGTTGGAGGCGAGTGCGGTTAGATGCAAGTGTTTGGTTTCATCCCCTGGTAAATATGCATCGGGCAGTAACGCGATTACGGTTCCTGTGTGTGCAAATTAGGGCCCCATTGATCTGGTGTGAATCAGGACCGTACCTATACAATCTCCAATGGGGAGAGCGGAGGGAATCCTTTTACCCCAGTCCCAGATGTGCATGGGAGAAGAGTGGAGATGAAAGGAAGTCTCTTGGATTGATTCTTCTCTCGCCCCGAAACTGCAATCACGCGTTTCGTCTCGGAACTGACGTCTTATTGTTCCCCAATTTCCCTGTGCACATCGGGCATAATGACGCCCTCTACCGAAAGAGACGCGCCCATATTGCTTTTTGATGCGGTCGACGTCAAACGCTCCCGGGATATTCGCAAAGACGGTCTAATGCCCCTCGCGACTCGCATAATATCGCGCCGGGACATTATCCGCAGCCACCACATATTATCCGGCATTATGCGCACCCTTTGGTGGATATTGAAAAACCCCGGCCAAGGTTGAAATCGGGCGGCAGTTCTTTAATTTTATTCGCGAAAGTGAAAATGACTCGTTATCGCGTCGCGGCGCTCGTAAATAATTCTAACGGGCGCGGGCGTCGCTTTTTCGGGCGATACTGACTGATGAAAAAGCAAACAGAGGGCCGTAACGCGGACCGCCCGCGGCCGAAACGGCGATGAGGCCCCCGATAAATCAATCCGCTTTACGAGGCACCTGTGGAAAAATCGTCACCAAACACGGACGACCCAATTTTCCTACGGGGCGCTAATCCTGGGGAGGAAAGGGCCGATCTCTCCGGTACCCGCGATCTGGGGTGATTATCTCCCCCCGAGATACACCTGACGTAGTTCCGGAACGCGTATTTCCGGCGCCGTTATGGCTTTCGAAAATTTATCGCGGCGGGGTTTCGGAAACGCGCCCCGAAACTTTGCCGGGGGAACGAGCCGTTTCCCTAATGAAGGCTAAATACGAAATTTTTACAACCCCTCCAGTGAAACCTCCTGAAACGTGTCGGGTCGTTTTTCAACAAAGTGCACCGTATAACTCAGCCCAGAGCCCTAACCGCTTCACGCAGATAGAGCTATCTCGCCTCTTGATCTAGATAAACGTAAATTATCCGCCTTTACTAGCCGCAGTTGAAATTTGCCCCGAGTTGCAAAGCTTTCACGTCGAAACGGGATATTTTCCAGGGCATTGTCCCGGTCTCGATCATGTTCTTTGATGGACGCGTGATCCCGGGAACGGTTTTAAATGGGTTTCCATTATCAGGGCACGTCTATAATGTAGCTGCGTTCACCTTCTGGTTTGACAGTTTCGTTAATAAGGCTTTTAGTTCACTGTTTACACGATGACTTTTCTATGCCCTTAGTGGTTACGACCGCTGTCCGTGTTCAACAAACGCGGGTGAAGAAATTTGACGTTTCCCTAACCGACTACTTTTGGTAAAACATGTGTTCTGTATTATACAGAGAGTTTATCAACTTGCCCCGGAATATGGCCGGGACCCGATTAGGCCAACCTTAATTATTGCATTAATGCCGTACAGTGTTTCATTTTGCAACACAATGAGTCGACCAGGGGCTTACGTTGGACTAAATTCCGTCGGTATTTATCGCCCCGGACGGAAAGCCTTATCTGGAATGCCCCCTAAATCGACCGCGATTAATATTATCGGACTTTGCCAGACGCGCCCGGCATTTTTCCCATATTGATTTCACCATCCGCATTCACTCATCAACTCTCCACTATAATCAGAGACACGCGATCTACAAAACGAAATAGTCCGAACTCGGGACGGTTTGATCTCGTTTGATTGATTTATCGAAGAATTTCTGATGGTTACATTAATTATTTCCATTCCAGCTCGAATCTATCAATTCCGACGATTCTCGATTCAATAAAGCGTAATCCTCGGTTGATTTTACGGCGCCTTCGTCGGGTGAAAACTCTCCAGTAAAAGTTGCGGTTTTTCCTTTTACAGGGAAAAGAAAAGTGGGACGATGGCGCTCAATCTGTTTCAGTCGGCGACAAAAACTGCACCCTCGCCTAAAAGCCCCGAAATAGTGCGGCGAAACTGTAAAATATTAAATCCCAACAGGGGGGGCACAAAAGGAGCAAATGGAAGGTCTTAAATAATGATCCGACTGACCTGCAGGAAGTTCCGGCCGACGTCGGCCAATGCGGAGACCCCGGCTACACCTCTGCGCCAATTTGAAAGAGCTCGTTAACTCGGACGGCGGACAATGAAAGGGCATTACTGACCGATCACCAGTACCCGGCCCCAGCTGGAGGGAAAAACAAAACGGCACCGGAATTATTGGCGCAATTTTATTCCGAAAGAGCAAATTTCCTTTTAAATTCCTAAAAAGACCAACCGGAAATAAAGCTCTATCGATGTCCGGAGGCTTTAGTGCGGGCTCTTTATCGCCGCTTTTATCCTGGAACTTTTAATGCGCGAGTTGTAAATTTTTAAATAAATTCAGGTCGCATCGGTTATCCGCTTTAAATTACCGGCGAGAGTCGAAAAACCGGCTTTTATTATTGCCGTTGCACTCTTCCTTTTGGCATGGGGAAAATCCCTTTTTTGTCTTAATTGTTATACATGGTTATGGTACCTACAGGAGAGGGTGCATTATTTAAAAACCGTCGGGATTTCGGGGTCGCGTGATTTAGTGGCGCGTTTATTGCGGGGGCGGCTCGCTTATTCAGTCGGCGCACACAAATTGTCGGATTTATCGGACCCGCGTATAATAAAAATTGATGAATATTAATCCGCGCCCTCTTCTGCGCACAAATTACTTCCCAGTCTGTCTGTTTATGGACGCGGTGTATAATAATAACGAGTGTTTAGGTGGATGCACTCTGTCGAGTATTTCCTCAATTAGTCCGCAGTTGCAGAACTAACAAACAACCCTCCCGTCTCCGTTTCGCCCGCACTCGACACCGACATTACCAGCTTTAATAATGTCGCCACCATTGTTCCGGCAAATATATCGCCCGTTCCGGGGCCGGTGCGGCCGGAGATAACGAATTTTTCGCCAGAAACGCCGGATAATCCGCAGCGAAAGTAGTCGACTTTATTGTCCGCGCTGACCGGCCCAATTTTCGACCTGTCAAAGCGGTCATTTTCGCATTCTCTGATTTACGAGGGCAAAGTTTTAATCGTGACGGAGAAAGCGTCATCGTTTGTGACGAACGCCCTTATTGCGGCCCTTCCCCGCACGCACGCTCGCTTAATATGATTCAATTAACGGCGGAAAGGGCGCCCACGCGCTCCCGAAACGTAACATCAAACTGTCGATTTCCCGAAGATTGCCTCATTTTGCCATCCGGCATCGACCCTCTCGGAATTTCTCGCTTGGGCGTTATTAGGTGGGTGGAAACGGAAAAGTGCGATCGCGACAGTGGCGAAAGTCCTGTTTTTCCACCGGTGTAATTTTACTCGACAATGCGCACTAATGAAGGGAAAGAGTACACGCCGGAAGGGGTAATTTCATGTTAAAATTCTCATTACGGACCTCGTTAGCCGATTTCGAGGGAGGAAGGCGCGCCAAATCGGCCGACTTATGGAACGGAAATCTGGGTGCATTAAAAATTCAATTTCGAACTACCAACCGAGGAAACACGACAAAGGACAAAACGGTGATTTTGGGGTTTTATACAATCAGGGAAAATAAACCGCGAAATCGCGATGCATCAGACGACTCGGAGTGTTTGTTGAATATTCCCTTGACGTGGGTTATAGGTGTTTTGGTGGAGTTCCCGATAAGAGCAAAAGGCGTCGACTTGGAATTCTCTCTTGGTTAAAGGATAATATTGATCCACTCGCAACCCACTTCAACCTCCACCCTGGAGTTATTAAAACTTAACTTGGAGTTTGACTTGCATTCAAACGTTTTGAAAACAGTGCAAACGCCGAAAGCCCCGGAGTGCTACATGAACGGACGAGTCCCGAATTAACATCACTGATGCCCATCAACTCACTATGGCCAAAATAATTCAACATTACGCAAGCGGCAACGAAATATACGCAAATTGAAAATACAAATCAAATAAAGGGATAATCCATTAATTACACTCCGTTATTAGTATAGTTGTGATGGTTAACATTAGCAATTTTTTAAGAGTAATGGCAATTAATGCTAATCAGAAAAGCCCCAGACAGTCCCTGTATAATCCCTACTGTTCATAGTATTGATAATTTTGTAAAAATCCAGGAAATCCAAATCCTGTGTATAGTGGTATCCAATGTTCGTCTACCTCGACATTATTGATGTTGCTCATGAGAGCCGGCTGTAAACCGAATTATTTCAACAATTCGTGTTGTCGATGGATTCAATTTTCCATTATTTAGAGCTCCGGTGTTTGAGACGCGAGTTTCTAATGCGATTTCCCCGCGAAAGTCATCACCACTGCAGAGACGAATGTTCCATTCGTAGCTGATGTAGCAGGGTGCAGACCTGGCCCTCCTATACCTGTTATAAATGCAATTTCGCCCTGAGAGGTAATAAAAAAACCGTGGAAATTGCGTCTGCGTGCGGAAATGCCGGTTCCTATTTTCTTTCCATTATTATTTTCTACCTCAGACCTCAGGTGTATTTCCAGCTGCAGAAACCCCGCGATGCGGTATACCCGTTATAGCGATCTTATTAGATCCGCTCTGATTCACTTTTCACCAGCGACTGCCGTTTAATTCCGTGCTTTTCGTCGGTTTTTCCGATCGGCGGGTAATCCTCCGGTTTCTGTTCCAGGTTTCGTGGATCCGCAAACGGGATCTGCACATCCTGACGGCGGGCATATTGACGTACACGTCCGACCAGAGATTCCAGGTGATTCGGCCGGACAAGTCGGACAATTGGACGTTGCAGATCAAGTTCCCGCAACTGAGGGACTCGGGGGTGTACGAGTGCCAGGTCAACACCGAGCCCAAGATGTTCCTGCCCTTCCAGCTGAACGTCATCGGTAATAAGGGTGAAATCTGAATTCGCGCGCGTATAGGGGGCGCGTTCGATCGGGGTGATTGTTTCCGGAGGGTCCGGGGATAAATCGGCCCATCAGACGTTGCCCTCTCATCTTTATATAATCCCACGTATATTGCGGAATTGGCTTCGGACCGGGGGTCTTCCCACGGTAAACTCTTCTCTCCAGGGGCGCACGGCCGGCCTCGTAAATTACGTCTATCGGCCGCCGAATGAGAAATGTCCCGAATGCGGATTCCGAACAAATCCGCACATGATATTTCCCACCTCGGATTCATCCGGGGCCCGCGTCCGCCTCCGGGACCGGAGCCGGACCGGCTTTCAATCTTCCATTGTGTCTGTTTGCGTAACGCACCAACTAAAGGCCTTTCATGCGCCCGGTTTACCGGAAACAATGCGAATTACTCTTTGTTAAAACTAAATAACGGCGCTTTTGTATATGGCCGCGTTTTTCTCGCGAGAATTCGCAAAAAGTCCCAAGAATTTGGGCCGTAAAGCTCGCGCAGTTTACGGATATGAAGAAAGCTGGAAGTTTCGTAATGTTTTATTCGTCGGCTTATGCATTCCCCGCCCGAGAATTGCCCAATTTCCTCCCATCCGGAATCGATTCCCGTGATTATTTTATTTCGCAGTATCCCGAAGCAAAAATAGCCCCCGGAACAATCCATGATTTATTTATAGCGGCCGGTACACATGTCTGATGCGATGAGATTCCCTTTATTTCCGAGCAGCCGCCTCCGGCGTAACAACCGTCAGATTCGTGACGAAAATTGTCTTCACATATATCCCCCCGATCGGGGAGGGGCGACCCGGTTTTCGGTTTCCTTTAATATCGGTCCGCGTCAAGCGAAAAAGCAATTACTTTTTTAAAGTGGTAACGTCCGCCGTCACCGGGAGAAGTCTCGTGAATAAACATCGCGGGAAAGCCTTCACTTTGTGAAAATATTAATCGAAATCTCCCAATTTAACTTTTGCCGACACTCATGGGCTCTCAGATTAGAGCCTATGGGGGGCCGTACCTGGGGCCCTAACGTATAACGATACTTAGTCGCGAGTTTGATTAAAATTTAAAATACACCGATGCAGGCAACTTCCAAAGCGAGCTCTCTTATCACAACCGGATTAATAATTTCAATATTGAACGGTTCCGGAATTAATACTCTGCCTGGTGGCCAACTCGCGGAATTAATTTCGCCACATCCCGACATAATCCCGGTAGGTGAAAATTCCAGAACTCGAAATGAAACCGCCTCGAATTTTCCTCATGAAGTTGTATCTCGAGATTTCCGGGCAAATATTCGCAAAGGTCAAGACGGAAAAGTGCATAATAAAAGGGCGCTCTCGATATGAAGAATCGATGACTCTCCTAGGAAGTAGGAAGAGACGGTCCGTCGTTCATAAAAGTCGCACTTGAGAAATGGCGATAATGGGGAAAGTTGTTGACAGCTCTGCCATTTTCGGGGGTTTCCGTCAACCGACCTGGCGTCGGTGGCGCCGGATTCTATCCGCCTTAATTGGGCGCCGGTCGTGTGTCGGCGTCGTCTCTCGTTTTGCATGGAGTCGACTTTTGTGTCGTACATAAACCGACCGAAATTGTATAAATACATGGCAACATCCCTTCACAAAATAAGCGAAAGCTCGGCAGTTTTCGACCGTTTCCACGCTTTCATCCGCTTTCGCCCCTCACTCTTGTATTATCGGCATGCAATAAGTCTCCCGCCTCCATCAACATTCGTTTTCTCCTTCCTCCCCTCATATTCTCTCGTCCCGTTCTTCGGTTCCGTCTTTATATTATTATTACAGAAATGTGCGGCCATTACTGGGGACCGCGGTCCACCGATCCGTTATTCCTCCTAATATCTTAATCTATAACGGCCCCGTCAAAGCCGAACAGAGATATCTACCGGATTACGTGCGTTATATACCGCAGGCCATTACGGACCCCCTCGAATTGCGAAATTTTATTTTTGTGTTTTATTATTTCCATCCCAATACTCGTGCGGGTATTTATAGAGGTTTAGTAATAAAAACGGGAAACACGAGAAATCCTCCCGAGATGTAAAAAACCTGGAGGGATGATTATGTGCATACCTATCCGTTTACATCCCCCACATTGCCAGTTTTGTTTCTTAGCAAACATGCATTCGCGGCCCCATGAATTATTAAACACCCCCCTGTTTCCTGTATGAGCACACCAGTTATTCACCGAGGCCTTTGAAGCGGACAACACAAAAACCACAACCCTTTTTATACGTGTAGTCGATGACCTCCAGCCTGGGGTCGCATTAACTACGTGGCGAAACCCGGTACGCGGTATTTTTATCGTAATGATCGAGAGAGGGGGGTGCGAAATTTGGGCCGTTTAAAGAATTTCCGGGAGAAATCCGTGGCATCGCTCAAAAATTTCCTCCTCGCTTTTGGTGCTTTAAAATATTCAAGAGGAGAGGCAAGGAATTCCGCATCAGGCAACTGTAGAATTCCGCGGATATTTTTTCGAGTCGCGCCGGAAGAGGACGTGTTACAAGTCTGATTTGTTTCGTTATTTATAAAAATTTGTATTTCCCAGTGTGCCGCATCCGTGAGAAATTCGCTTCGGGGGCATTTTTACAGCTGCATAAGCCGCGGAAATGAGTTACGGCGGTTTCAGCGAAATTAAGGCACGTGCACGGCCATCGCGAATGCGCCATATTTTCCGAAAGCGCCGCTTTTAAAGCGCAATGAGACACGTCCACCCCTACGCGACTTTCTCCCCAGAGACGCACATGAGATTTCCAACAAAATCACCACCCAACTTAAGCCGTTTTGATTGACTCCAGTCCTATTACGGATGGAATTTGATTACTTCTTGGTCTTTCAAAAAGGGTTTTTCTCAGTTCTTGTCGAGCGTTTCCGGGGGCCGATCCTATTAAGGTTGCGTGTGCTTTCAGAAGCAAAAGCTCGGATCTTGGAGGCGAGCGACCTGCACGTCAAGGCGGGCAGCGCGGTGACGCTGACCTGCGTCATCAGCCAGGGGCCCCACGACCTGGGCACGGTCTTCTGGTACAAGGGCCCCGACGCGATCCAGACGACGGAGCCGCACATCAACGACGCCGACTCCTCCTCGAGGGTCACAGTTCAGGTGCGAAACCGTGGACTTGAGATTCGAGAAATTTCTACCCCTAATGTATCCGCTCGATCGGTTTTGTTTTGCAGAACCAATGGACGGACGGATTGACGTCGCGTTTGCACATCACCAGTGCCCACCTTTCCGACTCCGGGAACTACTCCTGCGTCCCCACAATAGCGGCACCGACGAGTGTCAACGTGCACGTCATCAACGGTAAGAATATTACATGAAAGAATTCTTGCGTTATCATCATGCATGGCTTAGGTGAAACTCGGTTAGCCGTAAGGCCGCTGAAAACCCTCCGGAAAAATTACCAGATTTCCACTAATAACGAAGTTATGGCCGTTTGAAAATTTGATTTTTTTTCAACGATACGCCGATATTAAACGCATTTTCTCACTTCAGATGACTCAGTTAAAACCCCATTGAAATTTTTCATCGATATCTCAACAAATGAAGAAGTTACAGCACTTTGAAATTTTTAAAAAGTTGAAAATTGGAAAATTCGAACAATTGTTTTCTTAGATAAACCAGATAAACCAATACCGGACGCATGTATCTACTCCAGATGACACAATAAGAAGCCAATTTGAATTTTTTATCGATATCTCGATTAATAAGAAAGTTTCGCCACTTTGAAGTTTGCGAAAATCGTTGAAATTTTCGTAAAAATTTCATGTCAAAAATTTAAAAAGCACGATTCTCGGTCAATTCGAAAGCTTTTTGCACATGTCCATACTGTTTTCGATAGATTTTTCGATTCTCTTTCGATTGCCGGGTAGCCCGAATCGATATCTTGATCGGTTCAAAAGTTAGACCGGTTTTAATTTCACGAGACCGATGATTTGGTGATTTTTCGGAGGCCATAATTCACATGAAAAATTACCTTTTTCCGATGCGCTCTAGGAGCATTTCGTAGATTTTTTTACGCTCTTTCGAATGCGCGGCCGCCCATCCCGATCGGAGCTTCGGTTCGAAAGTTATGGTCGATTGAAAATTTCGAGCAAAATTTTTACCCAAAGTGATGAATTTTCGAAAAAATCGAAAATCACTAAATGTCGTCCAAATCAAAATCCAGACACTTTTCCCGATAGATTTTGAGCTAACTAAGCGATTCCCGGGTCGTGCGACTCGATAGCTCCACTAATAACGAAGTTATGGCCGTTTGAAAATTTTACTCTATTTTCAACGGTACGGCAATATTAGACGCATTTTCTCACTTCAGATGGCTCAATTAGAACCCAATTTAAATTTGCCGTCGATATCTCAACAAATAAAGAAGTTACAGCACTTTGAAATTTTCAAAAAGTTGAAAATTTGAAAATTCGAACATTTGTTTTCTTAGATAAACCAATATCGGACGCATGTATCTACTCCCGATGACTCAATTAGAAGCCAATTCGAATTTCTCATCGATATCTCGACTAATAAGAAAGTTACAGCACTTTGAAATTTTCGGAAAAAAATATTTTTTTAAATTCAAAAATTTTAAAATTTGTTGTTGAAGATACTCCAAAACTAGACGAATTTGCCTACTTTTAATGACCAAATTCGAAGTCATTCCAAGTTTTTGATTGATATATCGACTAATAAGAAAGTTCCGGCACTTTGATGTTTGCGAAAATCGCTGAAATTTTTCCACTCCTAGTGACTAAATTCAAAGTTTCTGGTAAATGACTAATTTTAAGAATCTAACCATTATTTGCTACCTAAACCATGCTGTGTGATAATCACGAGGGATGGCGGAACGAGATCGGATAAACCGCCCCTCGGACAAAGATACGAAAGGGTGAAATCCGAAAGGACGACTCAATTCCGACGTCAGAAAGGCTCGTCAACAGATCGATCGACCGGGCTTAATTAATAGCCGCTGCGAAACCGATAATATTAAAGTCGTTAGTGCGGGGACTTTTCATAACCGGCTTTGTCGAATCGAATAAGAAAGGGCGAATCCGGGGTAGGACAAAAGGGTGTAGGCATGACCTCGGACAAGAAACGATCGTCTTGACCTGACTCTCGCTTCTTGTCTCGTTACAACGTCAATGACAGTTGATAATGCGGTCGCCGTCGTTATCATTCCGGGTCGGGCTCCATTTATTTCGATTTTTTCGGGGCCCGCCACCCCTCGACCGAGGCTTTTTTCTATCGGCTTATAATTCGGTCCTGGAACAATGGGGCCGATGGGGCGGCGCTGTCAGACAATGAAATTGAATACTTTTGTTGGAAATAGTTGGCAGCGGGGAAAAAAGTGCACACTCTCCTTTGTGAGGTGTTCATTCCGTGCCGGGCTACCAATGTGGCGGATACGTGACGTGGGGAAGCGCAAACATTTCTCTTTTTCGCCTTTTACATTTCATTTCGGATACCCACCTACATACATGTGCACGGAGGGCATTACGACCTCTCTCGCGCTATCAGTCATCCGCTTATTTCCGGTCGATATTTTCGGCGTTTTTATTTCGGACGATATGTCCCCGTCCCGAATCGATGGCTACATTATCCCGCAAATCCACCGGCCGAATGGACGAGCACTATTTTTACATTGACAAAAAGACTCGATCCGGGTGGCACTTGGATAATCGCAATACCCATGGGTATCGTCCATACCATAAGTAGGTAATCGAAATTGATTGAAAAAGTATTGAATAAATGATTCCATCAAAGGGTCGCTTTTGAATTCGATTGAATTATATGGTGCCTTGAGGCGCAACGCTGGTTTGATTTCCTTTCTACTGACTGCAAACATTTTTACCGCAATTGAATTCGAGGGTATTTTTTACCAGGCTGCCTTAGAATTTCGACGTTTAATGAGCTTTTATTTCGATTTATCGTCTGCATATTATATGGATTAATTGCCGGAAACGTGGAGCACAAATATGAATTTTATATCCGCTGTGGACTTAATTAAGCGTGAATAATTCACGGTGCCGGCTATTTGCTCGCCGGGATTTTGTCCGGACTGCAACTTTGTTATTTTTGACAAAGAGGGATTATCAATAAAACACGGGCACACGTTCCAATTTTTCCTATCGATTACGAATTAATACCCGAAACGCAATAACTTCATTTTCGTAATATAATGGAAAGCAGAGGAGTTGATTTGTGTTTGTTGTTTGCTTCCAGGAGAGCACCCCGCGGCCATGCAACACGGCAACAAGAACACGGCGCCGCTGTCTTTATCGCTACACTGCACCCTTGTATATAGTATCTCTGTCTTCATAATAAAACACATCAGATGAAACCTCTTGTAAATACGACTTTCATTTATCACCCCGCAAGCCCTTACAATCCCGCCATCATCACTTCCGACACGATATACCCAAAAACACTACTACGGACCAAAATCCGCGCTCCATCAGTCATTTTCAGCCCTTTTCTTGTAAAACTCTTTACATATAAGAATAAGACCGCGGTCGTGTGTGTAAAACATATCTTTACTTTATTGTCATTATCATCTTTTAATTGCGTACCTAACTGTTGTTGTTGATGGTGAATAACTTGACATCATTTGAAATACACCACTAAAAAAATATTAACTCTATAAATGAAAGTTTCCCTTGCAACAAATCCGATACTGTACTGTAAAACACCTTAAACTCATCGATTCCCTTATTTGATAATTAATATGCTCTTTATATTAAGAAAGATATTTTGAAGATTTTTTGTATATTAATGATTATTATTATTGTACTTACATATATTTAAGAAGAATATTCCGTTGATCAATCATGTAGATATTATTTATAGTAATCGACTTTTTGTATAAATAAAATATTAAGTAAATGTTATTTATTTGATATTTTTTCCAGTTTTTCTAGTAATAACACAAAGTTAAAGCGGAGATCCTATCTCCATTTTCCTCGGGTCATGTTAGAATTCCGTGAAAGTTGTCGCCCTCATACTTTTACCTATACCGATGTGCATCCAAATCTATTCGGAAACATTGAAAATAAATCACCGAGTAAAAGGCGAATGAAAACGACAAAATATGACCAGTATCGGGACTTTAAAACTCAAACTTATATCTCCACTCTCTCTATACTTTTATTCGCCGTTGAAAAGCGTGAAGTTGAAAAATGAACAATATAAAGTACAATTCGTCGAGACGGGAACAATTTACAACGTCCCCGATTGCCGATAAGAAATCTATGAGAGATTTCGTTATACTCGGTATTTCGTACACGTTTTCCGACCAGTTACTCGCTTCGAACGCCAGTAATGAGACCGGACAGTTATTAATTTTAAAATCAGGAAAAGAAGGAGAAAATGTGATTTACGAACTTTGCGCTTGATTTACGAGCGAACAAACACTCTTTATTAACTCCATTATCCCGGGGGAACACAGCAATTTACGAATTGTGCCAGAAACGGTCCTGATATAAGTGACTTGCAGACTTTCACGCCATCTCACGGATATAATGTAAACTGTAAATTCAATAAATTACAGGTCGCGACATCTATGAGCTATTCATCAAACTTTATTATTTTTAATTAATCTGTTAGTATAAAAAATGCTGAATTATACAATACTGTGAGAGAATGATCCGTACAGTAATTATTTGTTATCGCATCGTGACTCATTCGCTTCTTCCTTTCTACGTGACCGACTTTTTTAGGTTAGGAGACCGAGTTTGACATTTACATTTGACATCAACAGCTGACACCCCCTAGAAGAGAAGAGTGATGTCCGCTGCAGAAGAGAAGAGAGTCTGATAGCAGTTAAATGTTATTGTTTTGATTTGCATCTTAATAGATAAGATTAATAGTTCGTAAGTAAAGCAACAAAATATGTTCCGGAAATTGCAAGCCCCTAAATTAATCTAGATAAAATTAGACACTTCCTCATCAATTTTTTGTGCGGCAGTTTTGACAACTTTTCACGTTTATTGTTGTGGATCCTTTGTGTTTAAGGCAATGACAAAATGATGCCCATTAAGGATAATCAAGATGTTGCGTGCTTTTTCGTCACCAAACACTCCTGGAAGGGGAAGTGAGTATTTCCTCGATTATCATTTCCTGGATAAACACGATGAAATTCCAGATACAAACGTATTTTCTCCGTGGGAACTATGGGGATCACCACTTACAATCCCTCGAGTTTGGAGGTGACGAACCGATGGGCGTACAACGATTTCATCTCGTTACAGCCGCAGAAAAATGCAGGAAATGCGGCACCGAACGAATTCGTTATAGCCATCAAGAAAGATAGGAAAGTGGACCACATGAGATTCTCCACAGAGCACAGGGCTCAACTGATGACCGAGGCCCTCAGATTTAGGAATCATTTCGCCGAGAAACCCAAGGAAATTTTAGTGAGTTCTGAAATAATCACTGTTATCAGTGACCACATGTTTATCAAAATATTATATTACAGCGATATCACGCCTATAAACATCACTGGTCCGATGTGAGGCTCCCGATTGTTCTGGAAGTCACCCCGTATTCCCTGGACCAATTGGACCCGGCGACCAACCACATTTTGGCCAGTTACAGCTTCAAAGATTTCGAGGGTGTCTGCACCGTCTCCGATTACCCGGGCGGTTTTGTGATAGTCTGCGGCGGATTCGGACGTCTCCACTTATTCCAGGCGGTCGACTTCGAGGAGATCAAATCGAAAATGTTGGAGAGTGCCAGTATTAATTTAGGGATCAACATCAAAGTGCTGAGTACGCCTATAACACTCGAGGACTTCCAAAATCAAAGATTCGGGAAATACAGGTAACCTGAACCTCCATAACCGCCTCAATCATTGACAGTAACCAATCTTTATAGCGATGACGAGCACCTCACTTCCGTTTCCGAATTCCCCGTCTACAAAGTGCACAAACCGCGCCACTCGGAACCGATGCGGAGGACCCTGTGTCTTTCGGAAACCTGTCTTTTGGAGCGAGACCCCCAGACGTACAGCGTGTGCACGCTGCGCCCTTTATGTGATATTTTCGCATTAGTGAGATCCAACGACAATCCGCAGCTATTCCACGTTGAATACTTGAACGGATTAGTCAGGACGTATACAGCCACCGATCGAGACTCCTTATTAGCCTCACTCTTGGACGGAGTGAGGGCCTCGGGAAATCGCGACGTGCACGTCACCATGGTCCCCACAGAGAGGGGGCTGAGATTGGGGCCCCTCCATTTGCCGGTGGAGGAGGAGGCGGAGAGCCTCCACGTAAAATTTCTCCAAAATCCTCCCCCTAGGAGGTCGTTTTTCGAATGCGTCAGACGATTCAACGCTAACGCACCTTATAGCGGACTTCTATACAGCGTAACGCAAGAAGTACGTATTATTTTCGTCGGTAAAGTAGTTCGCTACTAAATTACCGGTCGTTGCCTGCTTTACCGGTAGTTTATTAGCGGGAAATCACACTATTGTATCTGTCGGTGTTTTCAAGGGTTTATTTTCTGAAAATAAGGACAAGTTGATAATGGGGGCGCTGCAGACCCTCGTCCAGAAAGAGGGCGATCAAAAGACGATTGCGTCCGTGGAATTGGAGGCGCAATTTCACGCTTTACGGCGATTGGTCGCTTCAAAAGTCGGCTATTCGTCTTTCACGATTTTACCAGGGTAATAAACTGCAATGAGGTATTTTCATGTATTTTTCAAAATAGCTTATCCGATACTATGGTATTCAACAATTAAGAAGGTATTTTTTTATTTTTTTTTAGTAAAGTTTAAAGGGCTGAAATAAATTTTTACAAATTTTTTTGATGACGTCAGCTACTCCGAGTTTTCTATGATCCAGTAGATGGTGCCACGCGTAGTTACAGTTACGGTGTTGATCCGTGCTATGAGCAGCGGGTGTTTTCCTCATTTTCGGAGGCATAATCACATAATTTTATTAAGAACACAAAAACACGGATGTCAGCAGACACTTACATAACGTCAAAATGTCGGTAATCGGTAATTCACCTAAAATTATTAATTTTTTATGAGCGCCATCCATCGACGAGCTGTGTCAACGATTTGGAGTTGCTGACGTCACGAAATTTTTTTGTAATCACAATAACTAATTGAAAACTATTTTTTTCAACAAAATTCTTACGCAGTAGTCATTTTGCGCCATATGCGAATATGTATCAGTCACAAAATTTAAATTTTATCTCCCGTGAAAATACCTCATTCGCGATTATGGCTAAGCAAAATGGCCGCCGAAATGCGGTGATTTATGTTGATATTACCTAGCAACTAATTTGTTGATTGGTAATTGATACTGGTTGCCAGGCAATATCAACAAAACTTGATGCATTAGGGCGGCCATAACGAAATTAAAAAATAATTTCATTGCCGAAATTTCAGATTTCGCGAAGCCATCGGGTGGAAGGTCGTTAACGCCCTGAAACGTAACGATTACGGTTTGACGCACGCCGCGATCGACATGATCTGCGCCCTCATGCACCCGATGCACGATGATTACGACCTGAGACAGGAGCAACTCAACAAATCCTCCCTGCTCCAGACCAAACCGTTCCTGGTGAATCTGCTCAACATGTGGACCACTCACATTGTAAGAAAGCTATTAAACGTCAATCGATAAAACGGTGAAGGTGATTTGGTGAATTTCAGGCCCAGGGTACCGGCGCCCTGGTCGTGTCGGCCATGTTGGATTTTCTGACGTTTTCGCTTTGCGTCCCGTACAGCGAAACCACAGACGGCAAACATTTCGACGTCCTCCTAGAGATGGTCTCGGAAAGGGGGCGGATGCTTTTCCGGCTCTTTCAGCATCCCTCGATGGCCATCGTCAAAGGGGCCGGTTTAGTTATGAGGGCTCTAATCGAAGAGGGCGAAGAAGAAGTGGCAGCAAAAATGCAGAATTTGGCTCTAGCGGAAGGCGCTTTACCGAGACATCTTTTGGCTTCACTGTACACTCAGGGATCGGACGGAAGGCTTTTGACCCATAGACAGCTCTCGAGACACCTGGTGGGGCTATGGGTCACCGGAAATCCCACAGCCATGGGTCTCTTGAAGAGGATTATGGTAATTAATCATAAATAATTTCTAACTGAATAAAAGTGGTGAATGTTTAGCCTACTGGTTTGATAACCTTCCTGGATTCCGTGGACACGATCCCGCCCGAAGCTCTCGAGTTGGAGCTTTTGAACCACAGGGATAACCTAAAAATGGCCCAAGATCACGCGAATAAATCGCGGAAGAACGCCAACTGGGCCGCCGTGGAGAGACAGCTGAAAATGGTCGAGAAGCGAGTGGAGCACTACACGAATTTGGCCCTCCAACATTGGGGCGCTCGCGTCGGGATCACTCTGGAACGCAAGGAGAAGATCAAGGAGCGCCCGATCGTGCTGAGGAGGCGCAGGGAGAGGATAAAGTCTGAACACAATTGGCTGTTGTTCTACTGGAAATTCAACCAGGACCACGCGCTGCCCAACCTGATCTGGAACCACAAGGTATTCAATTCACCATAAAACTCCTGCTCGAATTAAATCGGTGAATTTCAGACGAGAGAGGAGCTGCGCAGTGCCTTAGACAACGAAGTGAGACAGTTCACGTCGGACCGCGATCTGGCCGGGTCGGCGCTGGTCGCCTGGAACCACCAGGAGTTCGAGTTGAACTACCAATGTCTAGCAGAAGAAGTAAAAATTGGCGACTACTATCTACGGTTGCTGCTAGAGATGGATGAGCATAACGACGACTCACCCATAAGACGATCATACGAGTTTTTTAATGATCTGTATCACCGTTTTCTCCTCACGAACAAGGTCGAAATGAAGTGCATGTGCCTGCAGGCCATGTCCATAGTTTACGGCCGATACCATGAAGACATCGGCCCTTTCGGTGACACCAAGTACATAATCGGCATGCTTGATCGATGTGTAGATCGCATGGAACGGGATCGAATCGTGATGTTCGCCGGTAAACTGATTTTGCATCGCAGGAACGTCACCGACATTTTGGATTCGGGTGGTGTCAGGATTTTGGTCGATTTAATGACGTTGGCGCATTTGCACACCTCTAGGGCGGTGATCCACACGCAGACCAATGTTATCGAGGCATCTGCAGAAATGGAGGCGCGTCAAGAGAAGGAGTGGTACTACAATTCCGAGGAGAGTGGTCGAAAAGGACCAGTGAGTTTCAACGATATGAAGGATTTGTACAAGAAGCAGGTGATAAATCACAGGACTCGCTGCTGGGCAATGGGTTTAGACAGTTGGAAGACCGTTTCGCAACTGCCCCAACTGAAATGGTGCCTTCTCGCGAAAAATGGCCCGGTTTTGAACGAAAGCGATTTAGCCACTCACATCCTCAACGTCTTGATCAAAATGTGCGAGTATTTCCCTAGTAGAGATGCGGACGATGCTATCATCAGACCTCTGCCGAAAGTCAAACGGTTGCTTTCCGATTCCTTGAGTTTGTCCCATATCGTTCAGCTTTTGCTCACTTTCGATCCGATTCTCGTCGAGAAAGTCGCGACTTTATTGTGTGAAATCATGAGGGATAACCAGGAAATCTCTAAGGTTTACCTGACTGGCGTTTTCTACTTTATCCTGATGTACACCGGGAGCAACGTCTTGCCTATCGCCAGGTTTCTGCAGTTGACACACATGAAGCAAGCATTCAAATCAGATGACGTATGTTTTTTTGTCCTGTTTAATTGTAATCACTGATTTAATTTGTTTTGTAATTGAAGGCTTCTTCTGATATAATGCAGAAGAGTATCTTGGGTCACTTACTGCCGGAAGCTATGGTGAACTATCTGGAAAATCACGGTCCTGATAAGTTTGCCCAAATTTTCCTAGGCGAATTCGATACGCCCGAAGCGATTTGGAGTGCGGAAATGAGGCGAATGTTGATCGAAAAAATAGCGGCGCACATTGCCGATTTCACCCCTCGCTTAAGAAGCCACACGATGGCTCGTTACCATTACATAGCCATTCCGGCAATCAGGTATCCTCAATTGGAGCACGAGTTGTTCTGCAACATCTTCTATTTGAGGCATCTCTGTGATACCAACAAGTTTCCGGATTGGCCCATTCCTGATCCAGTAAGTACCAAATTGAAAATCAATTCACTGCTTTACTTTTAATTTTAAATTTGTGAAAATCCCTAGGTTCGCTTATTAAAAGACGTTCTGGAGGCTTGGAAATTCGAGGTGGAGAAAAAGCCCCACGTAATGACAGTCGACGAAGCGTACAAAAGCTTAGGCCTTGACAAGTCGTCCCACGACGAAGCCACCCTAAGGAAAGCCTACTACAAATTAGCGCAACAGTTCCACCCCGACAAAAACCCAGACGGGAGGGTAACTATAACGACCTAATCGAAAGAAAATCAGATTACAGTTTCCTGTAACAATTCTAGGAGCGATTCGAGGAGGTCAACCAGGCTTACGAGTTTTTGTGCAGCCGAAGCAGCTGGACGAGCGACGGCCCCAACCCTCACAACATCGTCCTGATCCTCCAAACGCAGAGCATCCTCTTCGGCCGTTACCCGGACGACCTACAACCCTACAAATACGCCGGCTACCCCCAACTGATCAAGACGATTCAACTAGAAGCAGCGGACGATCAGCTGTTTTCGAAGAGCGCCCCCCTGTTGTCTGCCGCCAGCGAATTGGCCTACCACACCGTCCATTGCTCCGCACTAAACGCCGAAGAATTGCGTAGGGAAAACGGACTTGAGGTGCTTCTAGACGCGTACACTCGCTGCGTTAACGTCTTGAGCAAATCGTCGAAACCTTCCGATACGGCCGTTACGGTCTGCACGCACATAACGCGCTGCTTTAGCGTCGCGGCGCAATTCCCGGGCTGCAGAGAGCGGATGAGCGGCATGCGGCAACTAATCGTCGACTTGTGCCGCATCCTCTACTTCAAACACCTGACGAAGTTGTGCTCGGTTGCCACCGAGTGCATAAGCGCCCTATCGGTCGACTCGATCATGCAACTCGAGCTTTTGAAAGGTGGCGCCCTCTGGGAGCTTTTGCTCTTCATGTTTTGCTACGATTTCACGCTGGATGAAGGCGGGGTGGAGAGGAGCGAAGACGCGAACCAACAAGAAGTTAGCAACCGTTTGGCTAAAGAAGCAGTAAAAGCTTGCGCGTGTTTAGGGGGTTACGTGGAGAAAGCGCAAGATTACGCACCGCTTACTAAAAGCATTTTGGATGCTTTGCTAACACCCTATTTGGTTACTCAATTGGTTAGCGAAAAACCGGAGGAAGTCTTGAAAACCCTCACGAGTAATAGCGAGACTCCTTACTTGATTTGGGATAACGGCACCAGGGCCGAACTGGTCGATTTCCTCGAACGGCAGAGAGGGCGTGAAGAGGCCTACTTGCAGATCCAAGACTTCAAGTATTCGGCCCATTCGGACGAGTTGAAAATCGGCGAAGTCTTCATTCGGATCTACAACGAACAGCCGACTTTCGCCGTTTCCGATCCGAAAAAGTTCGCGGCTGATCTGCTCCAATTTCTATCGGAGCAATCCGACTATCTGCTCAATCTGATGAACGTGGCGTACTCGACCACCAAGGAGGAGCGGCTTAAACACTGCGTGATGGCGCTGGACGCTTTGACCAACGTGATTCGGACCAACACGGCGGTGGAGATGCAGTGCATCGGCCATTTCGCCTTCCTCTTCCGCCTGCTGAACGTGGCGCACGCTCCCATTCAGAAGGGGGCGCTGGACGTGGTCGCCGTGGTGACCCGAAATAACGAATGCATCAGCGACATCGCCGCTTGCAACGTGCTCGGTTATCTCCTGTTGGTGCTTTACACGTTGCAAGATCGGCAAGCGGTCGCTTTGGATACGCTGCATGCGTTAATGGCGACCACCCCTTTAGTGAGGGAGGCGCTGAACAAAGGCGCCGTCATCTATTTGATGGATCTGTTTTGTAATTCGGCCAATTCTCAAGTGAGATTATGTTGCGCCGAGTTGCTGGCGAAAATGGGGGCGGATAAGTTGGTTGGGCCGAAAGTGAGGTTATGTCTGAACGCTTTCCTGCCGCCGATCTTTGCCGACGCGATGAGGGACAATCCCGAAGCCAGTGTGAACATGTTCGAGTCGGCGCACGAGCATCCCGAGCTCATTTGGGACCAGGAGGCCAAGGATCGGGTGTGCACCAACGTGGCTCGATTGAGGAGAGAGTGAGGTTTAACGTTGCTAAGCCTAGGTCGCTGTTTAAATCCGGTTTTCTAGGCATCAAAATGCGCAGAGTGAAAACCAGGGGGCGCTGTGGAAGGTTCCAGATACTAACGGCCTGAGTAATTTCGCCACTCCTAACGAAATCATGGTCGGCGGTGTCTATTTGCGGTTATTTATCTCTAATCCGGCTTGGACTCTACGTAAACCCAAGGAGTTCCTCTCGGAATTGATGGAGACTTGTTTGAACATGATGTCTAAAGAAAAACCAGACGTAAGTCGATTTTCATTGAAGTGTATTTGTTTATTATAACGATTTTTAAAGGGCGACATGTTGGAATTGAGTACGACAGCTCTGGTGGCCCTTTTACAATGTCAACCGGTTCTTTTGGATTTCATCCCACCTATGGGGCACATCCCGCGACTTTGTCGCCAAATGGGGGCAAACGTCCGCCAATCGGTCGTTCCGAAATGTTCGATCCTAATCCTGAATTCGCTGTCAAATAGCAATGTGAGTCTCCTAAACGGTTTTTCATTCCACTAGCAATCACCATTGCTTTCGAATCTAGGTACACAAGATACTATTATAACTGAAAAAAGTATTCATTTCTATTAATTAGTTCTCGATTTAATTTAAATGAAACCATGTTTTCACCAGGGAAGTTAATCTAAAAATAATGAATTTTACCGCGCCGGACAACCGTCGAGTCAACGGTACGCGGCCAAAACTGCAGGCCTACATATGCAACCCATAATGCAATTCCATTATTATTTCAATTCGCAGATTTGTGTGAATGCGATCGCGCAATCCGAGTGCATGCACCCGCTGAAGCAGGCGATGCAGGTGAGGAAAGACATGGTGGCCGTCGCGTGCGAGGCCCTCAACCGGCTCTTCTCGGTGAACCAAGATCAGCTGGTAAAGCAGGCGTTGGACGTGGATTTCGTGCAGTTCCTGTTGAGTCTCCTGGACGGTAGGTTGGATATCGAGAACGCGGCCATGACGAAAGCGCAGATCGTCAAGGCGCTGAAATCGATGAGTCGCAGTCTGCTTTACGGGGAGAGGGTGACTGGGATCCTGGAGAAGAGTACGATCTGGGCCGACTACAAAGACCAGAAGCACGACCTCTTCATATCGAGCACTCCTATCGCTGGTTATCTCACTGGTGAGTTCCGCTTTTTTTCGGTTTTTTTTTGGGTTAATTTTTGGGTGTTTTGTGAAGCCGGGACTCCCACTACCGCGGGTTACCTGACTCAAGGCTCTAGCAATAAAGTGCCACTGCAACCGCCTCCGGTCGATAAAGAAGATACCGCTACTATCAGACAGGATGGTCTCTAGCTTTTCGTAACAAACGGTGGATAAACGGCCGACAGGGTGATTAAAATGAATCAGCACTGTGCGTAATAATAATTGTGTGAATATAACATTCCTATGTTTACATGAAGCAATAGACTTGAAAGAATTTAAACTTTTTTTTAGTGTATTTGTGTAAAATTTACTACTGTGAAGAACAATTTGATTAAGTATAAAAGTACTTTGTATGCTTTACTAAGATTATTTATGCTTATTATCTGAAAATATATATTTTCTATTAATATTATAAGCGATTTCGTTTTGTTTGGGGTTGTAGAAAAGGTGCAAATATGTGGAATGATTTTATTGTTAAAAACGCTAACAAATAAAATACATTCATGTATTTAATTTAACTTAAAAAAATGAGGCACATTATGTAATTCGGTACATATAAGTACATTCGACAACACTTATAATTATCATTACGTAATTAAGACTACTCACAGCTGCAGTCTTTTTGTTTCATATATTTTAAACAGTTAAGACGATAGACATTTAAGTTTCAACAGTTATATCATAAGAATAATAACAATTCTTAATTGTTATTACGTCGAAAAATTAATATTTTCAATCACATACAAGTATGAGGGCAGGTACATCGAAGTCGATACAGTTGAAATGGAGAGGTTCCAGAACTTACAGACTTATGACCGAACAATCAACGGCGTTCGTTATTTGAATCGTATTATCTGGCGGGTACAATGGGCTTGACGTAACGTTCAGAGGACTGCGATTGCGGAGTCCTCGATAAAGCAGATTTCTCTTTTTTGACGATATCGGGAACTTGGTCGACCTCCAGGCTCAGGTACTGCGAGACCGACTCTAAAAGCCCATCGAGAGATTGCCTGAGTTCCGTAAAAGTCGGGCGGTCCTTCGGCGTCGTCTTCCAACAACTCTGCATGATTTGGTAACTGAAAACAATTTGAAATAGATTTCAGCCCTTTAAACTTCACTATAAATTACAAAAAATACTTTCTCGATTATTGAATATCATAGTATCAGATAAGCTATTTCAAAAAATACAATTCCTGATGATGGTACTCACAGTTCTGCGCTGCAGTTGCTGGGGCGTTCGAGCCTTTGTCCCCCGGCGAGCAGGGGCAAGAGGTCGCGACTGTGAACGGTCGCGTATGGGGTGCCCCCTAGGGTGACAATCTCCCACAGGAGCACCCCGAAGGACCAGACGTCGCTCTGGGTCGTGTACCGCTGATGGGTCAGCGACTCGAGCGCCATCCAGCGGACGGGCAGCTTCCCGGTTCCCGTCTTGAAGTACACGTTGTCCTGGTAGACGTCCCGGCTCAGCCCGAAATCGGACACCTTCACGGTGTGGTCGTCGCAGACCAGCACGTTGCGCGCCGCCAGGTCGCGGTGCACCACCCGCGTTCTAGCCAAATGCTCCTGAAAAACCCTCCAGTTTTTCACAATTCCCTATTAAGTAGGGACGAAATTACTTACCATTCCCATTGCGACTTGCCGCGCTATGGAGATGAGGTGCTTCGGCTGGACGATAAAGTCCGAAAATCGGTCAAGGTCCTGGAGTTCGTACGTCTGGTTAGCGAAGTACTTTCCGGAACTTCCGGAGCTTTGATCCGCGTAAATCAGATCACCCTGCGGACTATCCAGCAGACTTATCAGTAATAATATCATGATGTAATGAGCGGAAACTCACGGATTTGTAAGTCTGTCCCAGGCGTTCCTGAGGTAAGTCTGCAAGTCTCCCCCGGAACAGTATTCGACGATCAGCAGGGGTCCTTCGGGGCGCCCCTTCGTGATGCAGCCTATCAGCGAAACGACGTGCAAGTGCCGTTTCACCGATTTCATAATCTCGATCTCTTGGGAGAATTGGCGGACTTCGTCCGCGGTCGGTTCGGGTTTCAGCATTTTTATCGCGACTTCCGTCCGGTTTCCGTCTTTCTGGATGAGGTAGCCGCGTCTCACGATGCCGAAAGCTCCTTCGCCCAAAACGCTGTGAAAGAAGACGTTTTCCGGGTTCAGTTCCCATTCGTCCGTCAGGCCCGCGTCTTCCAAGTCCTCGTTGATGAAGTCGACGGAAATAGTTGCGGGGCTCTCGGCGGGTGACTTTTTCTCGAGATCCTTAATTTGTATTGAATAAGACATTTCGAATGTTGAGGAAAATGGAAACGTACCGTGAAGTATTTGCATCTCTGCTCGATTCTCTCCTTTTTCGCTTTGTAACGTTTGACTGCATAGACCGTTGCTATAATTGATCCGATGAGGATAATTGGCACGATAACGACAAGAATCAGTCGGGTCACGGACCAAGAGTTATCGGTTTGGTTAATGATGGCAGCTCGCGTTCCCGTAACGTGGCGATTTTGAAATGCGGGATGGCTCGGTCCCATTTTAGACCAAGCGGTCAAGCTCACGTGGTAATACATTCCCAGTTCCACGTTTTCAAAAGCTGCACTCGTTTGATCCTGAAAAATTTAATAACATGGGAAATGCATCTCGATAATTATACCTATTTTCCAGGAATCATATGTTAGTTGATAAAATCTGTACCGAGTATGGAGCAACAAATTACTTGATTATGTCACTAATGGTGAAAAACACTAGGGAATTTACTCGGGTACTCAATCAATAATAAATTATTATTGAAATGTGTAATGACCCTGCAATCACGGTTTCAAAAACAAGGGAGGTAAATATACCATTATCGATAGCTCGATAGTAAACTAAATTAACTTCAAACAGATTTTCATTTCTGATAGGACGGTAGTTAGCTGGTTATTATTACTCTTATTGTGTAACTAAATAGACTCACCCCTGCAACAGTTAAATTTCTGCCAGATGTGTCGTGTTCAGAAAGGAGGTTTTTAAATGTCGCAACGTAAAATGAAGGAAGAAGATCGGGTCGTGTCCACGTAAGTTTGACATTGTATCTGGGAAAACCCTCAAATTCACCGTCTTCGATAAAAGATTCCTCGACTACAAGATCTTGAGGAGGTTCCGGTCCTAAATTAAAATTCCGGATTGAATTATTTAATCCGCGGAGGATTGTAATGAACTTACTGCACATTTCCAGGCTGGAATAGCTGTCGATGCAGGACGGGGTAGCTATGTAAAGATCAGTCTTTTCGCTCTCGAGTTGCATATCCGGCTTTCTGGCCCGCACCGCTACAGTATAATTAGTTTGGAATTCCAAATCCTCCAGAATCACGCGGTGTGAATCCGTAGGCTAAAATGAACAAATCGCGTCAATGAATGGAACATAGACTATCATGCTTAGTTTCCGTTTGATGTGGGAAAACATGTTGATTCCTACAATATACTCACATGATTTACTTCTTTTTCGCCGTAATTCCCCAGTTCGTCGCCGCCGAACCAAACAAAATGGTAAAAGCAGGATAAGTCTGGAAAATTAGAACATTTTCATAATTTAGATGAGTTCGGGTGGGATATTTCGCATTTTTTGTTGGCCAAATACATCCGGATATTCGGTTTTAAGCCACACATCATTAAAATCGAAAAACCAAGTATTAAATTTCTAACAAAGCCACACATTTTCAATGAAGCTAAAATTGGTGGAGGTGTCGGGATAGGAAGTGAAATTTCTCCATCCGATTTTCCGACTGGAATTTCCAGTGGTAGACTGCGACGTTCGTTAAATTATTAAACCACAAAGTGCCCGTTTTACCTTCACTGGGAGTCCACTGAATAACGGCATCATATTTGTTTTCCCTTAGTACAAGTTTGTACAGAGAGATCTGGACTGGTAACGGCTGAGTGTTCTCATCCGAGGTCCTGAAGTCGATGTATTCGCTCTTCCGGTATTGATTATCTTTTCGTGATACACCCCACAAGCGAACTTTATAATTTGTGTTTTCGTGTAGATTTCGTATTGTGGAACTGCCGCAACGGGTCTGCAATTATTCCAATTCATTTCATCACTCTTCGCTCATTTTCCAGATTGAAATATCGTAAATGGTTGATGAATGATGACGATCTAATTAAGTATAATTACCACTTCTGTTATATTCTCGATCCGGTTATCATCCTGCGAGCGTGTCATCGTCACTTCCAAAAAGTACACCATATCGGATTTTGTTCGCCAACTGATATGCGCGAGATTATCCTCTTTACATTTTAATTGGGGTGCTTCCAGCGGAATCTCGTTAAACTCCGGAAACGCTGAAAATAATTTTGATGAAGAAAATCATGAACTTTGATTATATACTATTGCGAATTAAAGCGTTTACATACCTTTGCTGATATTAGAGACTTGGTGAACTTCACAGTTACATTTCACAAAATTGCAACTTGAACTAGCTGTGCCAGTTTCCTGAAAATATAGAAACTAGTATAACAATAGATTACACAAAATACATGGAATCTAATTAGTATTTTCGCTCTGCAACGTTTTCTCTGGCAGCTCTAAAAAGTACGTTATTACCGTTTTAAACTGAAATCTAGAGAAGCTTATTGTTTTCTATATAAGAATGTTAGTTCAGTGTCGATTGTATATCGATTCAAAAGTCAATTGTCTGTGTATCTGTCTGTATTTATGCATGCATAATTGCGCCGATTGTAAAGTGTAATCAGGACGAACGACGCTGTTTACATTATATGAAGATACGTAGGTATAGGTACGACAAAATTTGCAAATAACATCGTCTGCAAAATATCTTGAAGAAGAAAGTTATTCCATCATAAAAGTTTCTCCACGGAGTTTAAACGGTGTGAGTGCTAACAAATTTTCCATTACACAATTAATCATTCTTCATCAAATTCGTGAAATATATCAACGACATTATCAACCCTAATAGAAAGCTCAACTTACTTCGGATTTGTACTTTAAAATGTCTTATATTCTTGGGTTTATACTCGACTGAAATTAAATAGAGTTATTTATTTTAACTTTAAAATCTACAGTTTTATTTTCAGTGTTAATGATTTTTTATCTAAGCTATTCTAATTCATCGGAAGTCGCATATTTTCCAGTCTAATGGAGTAACCATCCGGTAACTCATGCCTAATTATAAATTAATATCTTCATATTTACTAGCATTACCCGTATTACCCTATTACTATGTAAATACGAATGATGGGAAATTTTATTTATATATAAGCGCATTATTAAGTATTTTTGTTAGGAGATGAGGCAGCAGGTTGAGCTTATTCCATTTCCTAATAAATAATTAAATGATACATTAAAATTTACCAGTAATAAATCTAAGGGGATTCTTTCCACCAACTCATGCGGTATCAAGTAAAAAACTCACACACATACAAATTTCAATTCTAAACGCCTCTAGCGATGCGAAATAAACGTCCTACCTATAATGTTATTTCAACACGACGTTTTGAATTAAACTTGCAAAAAGGTAAAGTATAAGGATGGTATCATAAATTTATCATAATTTATTATAATTTCTGAGCTTTATGGAGCGAACAGAATCAAGGGCATTTCTTCATTCACCGTGTAAACGAACCCTTGACTTTATTTTCAAATGGCAAACTTTATATGTAAACGTATAATGCAGAATAACTAGCAGAGCATACATCATTATATTACAGAAGCATAAAAGTAATGCATGTTGCATGGCTGATTTTTTGTAATTAAGCGTTATGCAAACGCGTGGAATCGTGATATTGCCTCCTGCGTAAGTTTCAAATTAAAATTTACTTGCAATCAAAAATAATTGGAAAAACAAATAAGTTATTTATTTTAAGAAAATAATTTTTTTCCACAGATTTTCTACTACACAAAAGTGCGAAAAAAAGAAATATGCTAAAGTAGTGGAAGTTGCATGATCCGTGGTTCATGTGTGGGATGTAATCTACTCGATCAATTACTTATCTTAAAATAAGAGGTGATCGATCGATTTTCAATAGCTTTTAAACTTCTGCTTTTAGTATAAATTAGTATTGTTGGCGGTTCCGTGGGAATCATTAGATTTCTCGTTTAATAAATGTTACATTAACTTCAAATATATGCCCTCGGTACTACTCACAGAGGTATTTGGATAGGACTAGTGGATGAAATCAAGTTTTCGACGTTATTTCTTAGTAATGAGGCGTTTAATGCGAACAGAAGTACCTACTTACCGTGCGTTCGAATTACCTATTACCGTGTACTTCAGGCATTTAGGTGTACGTGCTATTTAAAAATGTTCACTAAGTACGATTATTAGTAGGTTCGAGAGCAATCCTTAATACATGTAATACCATCCTCGACGGCATATAAGATCTCTTTGATTTTTTTGAAGATGGGATATATCATTAATGAACGCGTCGACGTATTTTCACTCCAATTATGACGTTAGAACATCAGGATAGGATAAACATGTTTTCGTAAATGACAAAATTTTCAAATAAAAAAAATCGCAGGAATGCATCGCAAGTCGAAAAGCATGCTTCCAACTATGAAAATGAGCCAACCTGAGCATTCCGACTCATCCAATAACCGGGCCTATACATATACTAGCATGTATACATATATGAAATATTCAAAATATTTCATAATTCCACATTCAGCCAGTTCTGTTCAGAATAAAAAGACGTGTAAAAGAAATATAATAAAACATACCGTTATCGATGGTCCTCTGAATGTCGCTGGATATTTAACTTCTTCCCGGCAAAAACTCTGGCACTTGGCCTCAGAAATTTGTGTTTTTATTATCGGATCAATATCATCGGTAACCGCATTTTTGATACAACAAAAAGTCACAAAAACTACCACAATACACTTCATTGTACTCAAATGAAGATGAATTTATTGTAATTTTACACGAGTAATGTGCTAATCATACGACACACGTGGCCTCTTTTATTCTGAATGGCATTGAATCCGTTCAAGGTATTATTAGGCAGTATAAAGTAATAATGAGGATGGCATTTGAAGCACCTGACCGGTCAAACAAAAGCGAACTGACTGACTCCCGCCACTTCTTATCACTAAATTTTTGCGCTGATGATGGTCGCGATCGGGGGTGACGTCGAGGATATTACCTGTAGCCTGTAGTGGAGGGGATTCCGTAAACCGGAAGGGGTATTGGGGTCGAGAATTACCGATGGTGGCGCTGAAAACACCTGCCGAAAGTCGTAATTTTTTTGACATTGATTGGGTTTAGTCTGGTTTAGTGCAGTTTTTTGTGAGTTTGTGCGCTTTATTTGCTACTGTTCGACGTTTTTCAAGGGTTTTCGTGTGGGAAGTGTTTCCAGGACTCAAATTTAACTGAAACAGTACCCATTTTCCGTTATAATAACAAAATAAAGCCCATTTATTAGATATATTAAACATTACTATGTAGATTCAACTCTGGACTCAATCATATAAATTGTGAGAAGCAGAGTTGACATTATGCCTCTGGGCATAGATAAACCCCTCAAGATTGGCAAGAGCACGTTTGATTTTTTAATCCCGATAATTGCGGCACGAAGGATCATCCGGAAATATCCGACGCCCCTGGCGGCTGTAGATGCCGCCACTATAAATCCGTTTCTAGGATACAATCGACGTATTCTCGCATAGCCCTCTTTGTAAATTTCAATATTTATAATTTTTTTTATAAGTCTATAAGTGCACCGCACAGGTACACCGGTTTATGCCCACCTTCAAATTCAATTTTTCTCGTGATTATCGAAAATAATTGAATTTACAAGGTTAATTGAAATATTTTAAACATAAACTGGCAATAATTATTCTAGAAAAAACGAGTTAAATCATATTGGAATCAAAAAAATATATTGAAACTTTTGTCACTAATAATTTTTCAACTAGAAATGATGTGTATCCGGAATACTAGCCGCAAGATGAGCAGTTCCATAAATTGTTCAAACAATTCAGATCCTTCGCAGTCGAGTTTGCCGTTCTTGCACTGATGAAAATTTTGCAGTGTCGGTGTCCGTAATTCAAACAGTTTGAAATTTTGAAAAATGCTTGGAGGTTCCGCAGAAAGTATCGCAGTATTTGCAGTACTCTTCATTTTGGCCTCGGAAATCGGATGCACGTACAAGAAAAATTTGAATTAATTGCCAAAATCTAGTTAAATTATTTTAAACACACACTCACAGTGAACAAAGACGATCCTGCATCAAGATGAAACTGATTCCATGAATAATACAACATGAATACAACTTAAACGCACCACAATAACGTTTCTTGACTTCACAAATTTTCATAATTCAGGAAATGTTCAGGAATAAATCTGTGGGAATAAATTCAAAATAAATCATCATCATAACAACAGTGACAATTTTGATCACCGCCGCCTGTATTTTTTATCACCTCCGCCTGTTTTTTTAATACCGCCATCTAATTGATTTATTGACAAGTTACGAATTAAAGAGAACTGCAAGAAATTTGGCGAATGTGACTCTATCTAAAATCGACTGTACGAACTATTGCCGCCTTCGGTATCGGGATTAATTATTCGGCCAAGTATCCCATCTTGGGGAGATAATCTTTGCCTCTGGGCTTTGGAAATTTGATTAAAACTTGGTAAATCACCGCACTGAAGACGACAAACCGAATTAAGTAAACCGAAATAAACTACAAGACAAAGTTTAATTGATTTCTTTCATTTCGTATTCTCTATTAGAGCTAAATTTGTATAAACATTTTTAATATAAAAAGAACATTGAATGTGAAGATTATCCCCGTGAGTAATTAGCGTTGATATAATGGAATAGCACAACCAACAGGAAAAGTACTACTCCTAAGGCGTTTGAGAGGATAGCAAGATGTACATCTGTGACCATTCTGTAATGAAAAAAAAAATTAATGGGGAGAAATAAGCGGTCCCAGATACAAATTTTAATTTGTCCTTTACAGGAAAAGTCGACTTAACAGGAAACTGTACTGTAAAATAAACCAGTGGCGCCACCTTCAACAATACAAACGCCTAAAATGTAACCTCAGTCTCCTAATTTAAAAGTTTTTGTGTAAAATTCGTTATCGTCTATCGTTTAAAAGGAGACAGTCACAGTTTCCAAAAGCCAGGTGAGTTGTAATCAAATTTATGTAATGTTAGCTGTACGCAATCGTCTCTAGAACGTTACAATAAGGTTTTTGTGAAATTTGACCGTTACTGATCCAAGATGGTTCAAAATTTTCATCACACACTAAAGAAAAATGTATTAGATATCGAAAAACTCACTTGGATAATTGCAGTAGTCCTTTTTTAAGCCTTTTTTGCTGAAATTTGAGCTGTACGTGGCGTATTTAATCACCGGTTTTCTAAAACGTCAAGTGTCAAAATTATAGGTTGACAGATGCCAAGATAAAAAAGAGACCTGCAATACTTTCGGCTTGTACTTTCGACGTCAGCCAAGAGATGGCGCAACATGTATTGAAAATTTTGTGAATCCCCGAATTCACCCCAAATGCATGTAAAGGGTTCTTTCTCCAATTCTAGGATGTTTCTGGCCACCGCCTCGACGACGGTGAAATTCCACGAGTTCCCCAGCGGCACGGTGGTGCACAATTACCAACCGGGCACCCAGATCGACGGCCCGATCCGCAGCATATCGTGGAGCAAAGACGGCAACTGGCTGGCGATCGTCCCGCACTCGGGACACGCCGAGATAGTCAGCGTCAAAGACCAGCTGAAATTGCTGCACACCATACAGACGATCGACGATCCGTCGTGCGCCTCGTTCCAGCACACCACCAAGAAGCACGTGGCCGTCGGCACGAAAGACGGCCAGGTCCTCATCTACGACATCAAATCGCGCAACGTCAAGAAGAGATTCCCGCGCGCCGCCTCCGCCGTCACCCACATCGAGGTGACTGTGAAAGACCACCACGTGATCGCCGCCTCCGACAACGGCGACGTCAACTTGTACAGCAACACCACCAACGGCCTGATCGGGAAATTCCGCGTCCCCAAATCGCAGACGGTCAACTGTATTAAGACCAACCCCATAACGCGCAACCATGTCGCCGCTGGAAGCGCAGAGGGCGTTGTAGTCGTCTGGGATTTGAACGTCAACAAGACGAGGTTTTCTGCGAGCGACCACCACGCACCTGTCACTTCTGTCATTTTTTCGCCGGTCAATTCCGATCTATTCGTTTCTACAGGCCTGGATCGGCTCTTTTGCTTCTACGACGCAGGCGCTGGGAAGAAAATCGGCGATTTCTTCGTGGAGAGCGGAATGGTGGCGGCGGATTTTTCCGCCGATGGGCTGTACATAGCGGCCGCCTCTCAAAAGGGGCGCGTTTACGTCTACGACTCGCGAAATCTCCAAGAGCCCATGCACACGTTCTCCGCTCACAATTCTTCGATCGGGCAATTGTCGTTTCGAAAAAGCGAAGACCGGGCGCTTGATACGAGCGTTACTAGCGTGATTTTCGAGGCGGAGGTCGCCCAAAACGGAGCCGAGGCGAAATCGAGCCGCCGCGATTCCGACTCGTTCAGTTTCAACCTGATCCATCCAACAGCGGCGGCGTTGGAACGGAGCGAAGGCGATAAGGAGACGGGCGATTCCTTCATGGCCGCCATGGGGCTCGATAAAAGCACCGCCGACATTACCGACAGCTCGGGGCGGCTGCTGTACGACAGCAAGAAGACCGCGACTACGCCGATCGTTTCTTCCACGAAGATGCTGAAGGAGATCGCCGGTGACAGTCTGCAGAAGGCGTCGACTCCTAAGCTGCTGGCGCACGAATTGACCGTTCCGATTTCGCCGATCATCACCCAAAATCAGACGCAAAATAACAACCAGGAGTCGATGGCGGTTAACCCATCTGGGGTGGAGGAGATGGTGAGAAATGCGGTGAAAGCGGAAATGCAGTCGGCTCTAGAAGAGATCAAGAAGATGGTCCATTACGAAAAGAACTGCATCATGTCCGAGACGAGGCAGTTGTACTACAACACCCTCATGGCGATGGTCAAAGAGTCGATCAAAGTCGAGAACGGCTTCAACAGCATCAGGGCCGATTTGATCGCGATTCAAGACGATTTAGCCGTGTTGAAATCGAAATTAACCATGGATTGATTGATATTTTGTACTGTATTTTCCTATTAAAAAGAATTTAATATCTGCGATTACTGCACGGACTGGCGGTCCGGATTTATTGAGATCTGGCGATATTGGCCGTTCCCCTTATCCGCGATTCCGAAGGATTCTTTTTATCATTGGTCCTGTTGCCGGGATACCTGTGTCCCTTTTGTGTTCCGGGGCGATTGCGGGAGGAAGTCCGCGGCTTTGTCCGGGAAAATGAATCATAAACCACCCGGATACAACGGAATAGGTGGAGATAAGCGAACGCGCGAGGTGACTCATGGAAAAGTCTAATGCGTATTTATTAATTTACAGGCCGAGCCGTCGCACACACGCGCCGTGAAAGAGGTGAAATCGAAACGGGAAAAAAGAGGCCACAGATTGGAGGTCTCGAGGGTGCGCGATATTACGAACGGACGATAAGGGGTTCATAACTAATAGCACCGTTCGGGGGCTAAACGAGGTTCACAATAACTATTATTTCAGTATGATAAAAGTTTAGTAATCCTTTGGCCTAATTAGATAAAACCTCGAGCCACGCGACGCGATTTCTTCCGAATTCCTCGTTTTTTCCTTTGATTTTTTCGCTTCATTTGTACGACTGCTTCTGGTTCTTTTTTGGTCCTTTTGCGTTGGTAAAAGGCAAACCGCAGTGCTCTACCGCGTTGATGGGGTTACTGGATCAAAATTTACATATACTCTCGTTCGGTTCTAGGCGCTTGAACAAAAGTTAACAGTCCGAAATCATCACGTTCAACTGAAACTGCATTCATGAATAATAAATTAAAAGTGTATATTTTTAAATTTGTGATGAAATGTACAGATTAATACGTAATTATTATGGACCATTATACATTACAAAGTATAAAGTGATACTATCGTCACTCGGGACGGTCTTAAAAAATGTTTGGAGCAGTAAAATGTACAATAACTTTGCTTTTTTATTATTTTTCAAGTTATAAACATATCTAGATATCAACGGTGTAGAACTGTGCACATTGGAGTTGTAGGTATTTACACAAAAGTGGAATATAATAGAGGCCAATTTGAATTAATTCAATTACTTAATCTAACACTTTAAACATACACACCGCTTTTCATTCTTTATGGTTTAGAATTTCAATACCGGTAGCAAACTGGCGCTCTAATAATAATCAAGTTGTTTATTTATTTATGAATTTCAGAAATCACTTTACGAATCGTTGTAACAATCAGAGCGGTAATTACGGATTATCTGTGGCGTTCTCAAGGTTTGTGTTTTATTTAAATTATAATCCCGGCGAGTCCCGTTCATGGCCGTCCCTCTCATGGTTATTACCAATAATATTATTAAACGCGAGTGGAAATTATGATGATCGTTCGGAAAATGCGACGGTAAGTCGATCTGATGGCCGGTTCCATTTCTGGGTTATAAATAAAAATTCGACCTCGCCGCCATCATACTTACACAAATTATCGTTTCGTTTCGAGAAAATGAAAATGGGAAAAAACCGTGTGGTGCGTCGGCTCGAATAACCCATCGCATCGCGCACACAATGGACACAGTATATATAAAGCGGTAATGATGATGACTTAATGGGCACCTTTCGGGATTTATAGCATTGCTGAAAATGATACCCATTCCCGCTTATTAGATGGCAGGCTCAAGCAGCGTGAAGATTTCTGCATGTGAGGCCTAATTAACCACACGACGTGCAGCGTAATCACAATCGCCGGGCTCAAATTAATTCGAAAAAAAACGTCAAGTCCGAGAAAGAAAATCCCCGATCGTTTCTCGTTAGCTTAGCGGTGGTTGATGAAGAAAACACGACGGAACTGGTTTTTTGATATGACGCATCTCCCATTTCATTTACTTTTTTCATTAAACCGCAGACGTGGAATTATGGGTTGATCGTACTCTCTTGCATATCACTGGGCGCCGACCCGAGAAGGACCGGAAGTGCCTCTCTGGAGGTGAATCACGGACTTCACAGGTCACCTGCGATCGGTTGACTCATCTTCGATACTATAAAACCGAACCGTCAGGTGTAATTCACGTTTATTTATTTATATACCGTAAAACTAGGCGTCGGCCCCACGCTGAGAAGATACCTACCTAAAACCACGGAGGCCTAAAACTAGAACCGTAAAATGACTATTTTCGTATAAAGGAAACTTCCATAACTTATTGATAGAGACTGAAATATTCACGAAGGAGTCTGCGAAATATGCCAGCAATAGTCAGAAAAGCTCAATTTCTAAATTTGGCAGCTTTTTCCCCTTTTTTCGAGTTTTCCAATAAGGCGATAATATTTATCTGTCTCTAATTATCAGGGTTGTTTGTCAGTTTTTCCGAAAAGGAATTTCCTCTGCAGAATATGCATGCAGGTGGCCGTTTTCTCTCCGGCTTTTCAAGCGCTCGAGCTAAACGGATTGAATTATTAATCCGAGAAAAATAACTGTAGCGTATTGTGCATCTCCACGAGCCCCATCTCGGCTGATTTATTAATAGGATTCAATTTTTAACGACGATCATCAGACTTTAAACTGAAAATTAACCGTCGTCGCCGCAGTCGAGGGTCGATTATTGCCGCGACATGAAATCGACGTCTTCAATGTTTAATCGCGGAAAAAACGACGACAATGTCCAGTCCGTCCCGTTCTCCCCGGCAATGAGTCATCAATTTAGCGTGCGATCGACGCATTAGTCGATGGATATGCGAAACGGCCGAGGGACCCCGGGGTCACCTGACTCACGCCACAGGTGCCCATTCTTGCATTTGACAGCCCTCAGACTCCCGAGACTCCGAGACGTGGGACGCGGAAAACTCGCTCTCTCGGACTTTGACGTGAATATTTCCCTGAGACGCCACTGACATCACCACCCGGAGGACTAAAGAGGGAATGTCGTAAAATCAATCGCCAGACGAGTAAACAACTCACCTTTACGTTTAATTATTGTAAATCATATTTTTTTCTTCGTATCCCCGGTCGGGGGCCTTGACATTTCCCGCGAGAGATATGGGTCGCCTTTTTTCGACAGAAGACAGGCTTGGAGATTTCGCTCCCTCGCGACTTATCAATAATTCACCGGCGCCATTAGATTTCAGGGGCGTGAAAAAGTCACGAAATTATTTCGTAGTCGCGTTAGGATTTTATGCCGTGATGATGGTCTCCGCCATAAAGTTATGCAAATTCGAAATCTGCGGTCCGAAAAGTGAGTCCGGCCCCTCTCGGCAATAATTGAGGGTTTCTTCACCCGCCACCTGAGCCCCCCTTAGCAGGTGACCTGTGTCGGTCACAGTCTGGGGAGATAATCGCGGTGTGCGGCGGCCATTTCGGCACATGATGATGATGATGACGGTCTCATTGTGTCCATCGCGTATACGCGGTGATCGTTCCAGATGCGTGCCTCCTTTCGCATCCTCGGCGGCATCGGGGTCTTGATGGGAAATTATCGTTTCGTCGGACGAAAATTAAGTTACTTTACAGAGCGGAGGGTGTGCATTTCACGGTCTGCACTTTTCCTCGTTATTATCGGCCATTGTCGTCTCGCGTTTTCGGAACGCGGATTTATATGCACTCGTTATTGCGAAGAAAAACGCGTCTTAAGACGCGCTAATGGCGTTCGGCTCGACCTCCCGGAGCGAACTGTTAGTAAAAATGGACGCGTTTCGAAAAAGAGTCACGCGGACCTCCCCGCGGGAACTTTCTCTTCCATCTTCATTGTTGTGCGCGTCCGGGTATTTTTACAACGTTTGATAAAATCGTGGCCCTAAAAGCGGACCATCACGAGAATGCGAAGGATCTCCGCGATGCGGCCGTGCGATAACGCCGTCTTTTTCGACCGAGGGCGCACCGTCGCTTGCCGAACCGAACCGAGCCGGTACGATTCCGCCGTCACCTTTGCCCCCGAAAAACGCATAAAGAGCCGGGAAGAACTTCGGCATGGAGTCGACCGACCGTAATAATAACACTAACATAACAAACCGGGCTGACTAATGTCGTAGATAAGTCGGTGGCACATTAGCGATAAGGAAGCGTTTTTATTCCGTACGATCCGAGGCCAATTTGTAGTAAAAAAGCGATTGTGACATCGAGGATTGTGTAACTGTAATGACTAACAACAAATAAGGAGCGCACACGTGTTAAATATGAGAAGAAGCGGCGGTCACGTTATTGGTATCGCGTCCTCTCAGTTATTCGACGCGTTATTATCATGCATACACGAGAAATTCGATCTGGGTTAAGGTTAGGCCGAAGGGTGGATTTGACGGGCCGAGGAGATTTAATTCGGTCAATTAAGACCACCGGTTCGGTTAGATTATTCGGACCGTCTCTTCTTCTGTATCATGGTGGCTCGTTATACCTGAGGCCCGGGCAAAAACCCGTCGAGTCCCTCCCATAATAATTATTTTTTTCCGTGAGATGCAGACATAAAGGTACCCACATACCCGGCGTACAGCCGTCAGGCGGAGGCCGAAACGGGCAGGTATCGAATATCTCGGCGTTTTCGTTCGGCCTTCTCCTCTCTCGCCCATAGACGAGAAACGCGCTGATGGTACCCATATTCATATTATCAGCTGCGCCAATTAAAAACTCGCCTCGTATAGTAATCCGTCCGGCAACTGGGAGAGCTCTTCGGATTAGCGGCGGTCGAATACGGGGCGAATTTCCGAAACGTCAAAAAACAATTTCGTTCTTTGATTACCTCTCAAATTCACGCGCCTCAGGTTATCAAACTCCCCGTGCGCGCCCTCGCGCTCCCGCCGCCGATCCTGACAGATCTTTTCACGCTCTACATCTCATCTTAAATATTGCGCTTTCGACGTGAAAAATACACAATCGACGCCGAAAAGCGAAGTAAAAATCATGCCGTTTTAGAGGCGTCACTTTTCCGGACGCGCCGTGACGGCGGCAGGGGAGCTGCCTCCCCTGCGGATATTAATAGGCAATGCCGCGGAGACAAACGATCCCGTCTTATCCGGATTGACGTGCACTTTCATGCGTCGCCGACCGGATCCGGCGTTGACCTCCGCGATATCGCCGGTGCGCCCTAGGTCGATAACCACCCGTTTTCCGGGAGAAGTGCACTCTGTGTCGAATTTTGAAAAGTCTCTCCCCTCGCGTGCACACGTGGGGCCCGGTTCGCGAGAGGCACCCCCCGCGGCGCACCAGTCTCCACGGCAACGCTGCCGATGGGGTGCACTACGCACTACGCAGATTCCGCAATGTGAGATCCAGCCAGAGACCGATGACTCACCTCCATATTCCGCCATGAAGATGCACTTTTCGCCCCCATAATCGGATCGAGTTTTCCCATTTTAACCAGGAAACGAACCACCTGATTTTAATCTGGGGTGGGTGAATTTCGTGTCGTCTGATGCAATAATGCGTGCTGATTCGCGGTTTTCTGGTGTTACTATGCGTCCCCGTCCCGGGCTTTTTATTCAATTCCGTAATGACATAATACTACAAATTTGTTAAGTGCGTGTTTTTGCCTCGAGCGGTCCGCGTTGAGTGTCGGTCGTTATGTTTATGGATGTCGTTTTTTGTGCGTTCCTGATGTCCGAGAGAGGATATTTAAGTGGCGAGTGGTCGTTGTAAAGGCTACTGCTAATGAGCGATAAAATTATACAAATATTCGGGTAACGTCCGATCCGAATCTGGGTGAGGTTTATACCGGGACGGCTATCTTGATATTCTCGTAGGTACTGCGTATTATACGAGGAGAAGCATTATGGGCCCTGCTCGGATCTCGAGAAACTTTACCGAGCGAACTGCTGCCGAAGAGAAGACGGACCGGTCGTCGGGTGCGATACAAGATACAAGTTCGGTTCGGTTTCTGCCCGTCCGGTGTGGAGCAAACCTGTTTTTGTATCGCACAAGAACGAGGTCTCTTTAGAGTTAACAGCGAGATGCTGGATCCATCTCGTGATATTATAATAATAAAGGTGATGTTCGGCCAGTCAGAGACGAGGGTAAAAAACCGGCGAAATAATAATTTATGAAAATACTAATCTCGACACAGTTATTATCATATTCCCGGTCTCATAAATATGCATATCTCTAAAGAGCAGTTAATATATTTCCATAAATTAAGGAGAGGAAATAATTGCGGAAAAAATCGCTCGGAGAAAACGGAGAGCGATCAAAGTAAACCATCTGCGAGATATTTATGAGATAATGAAGACTTTAATTGTGAACCGGGGAACGTCGCCGGATCAACTCGACCCCAAGTTTTATTTTTTCCGGGGGGGCCCGACGCCTTTGACTGTGTGCAGCGCGAACGTTATGAATTCCTAAAACGGAAATGCATCTTTTATGGGAGCACGGCCGACCCGGGCTCCCCGGCCTTTGTAAATATTTAATTAAAAGCACAAACAGAAATTATTTCGTGCATTTTTGCGAGATTGAAGGCGCATTCCCACTCCCCGTTTTCATATCGCGCAAAACCCGGAGAATAAGATGGGAAATTTAATTATTAATCTATTTTTTCCGGGCACGACCCACGTTATTATACCGGCGACGTCATCAAGCAAAATGCACACGATAATATAATATAATACGGCAGCGATTTGCGGACGACCCTAGCGCGCGCCCTCTTTTTATTATCCATTTTCATAAAACTGTATGAAACGTAAAAAGTTTTAAGGCCTCTCCGGAGAATGTGTCATTACGAAAGCGAGAGTTATCGATTCCGGATTCCGGACGGTTCCCCCCGCTCCATATGATAGCCATCACGGAACCGGATCGGTATAATTATCATTCCACCACCTGATGATTTGCCTCTAAAAAGCAGAAAAATTAATTTTTATTAGCCATAATAACGCACCTGTTTCCGTCTTTCCGAATTCGAGATACCTGTAATTTAAGATTAGAACGTGCGCCTATCTCTAATCTAAATTGTACCGGGCTCGTTATAACTGAGGACACCTCCCATCGAAAAAAAATCTCGAACAACAGCTGAACGATAAAAATTACTGCGCCGTTTTTCCAATTAGTCAACACTTGATGGGGTACTTTATGGGTTTCCAGTTAATAATAATACGTGCGAGGGTGGGCTCGACGTTATTTTCGGTGGCGCCGGTTAATTATCATTGGTTCAATTGGAGTTTATTGGTCGATTACGGTTTCCGTTTTTGTGCGGGCCGAAAATTCGTCGCGTCAGGCCAGGGCCGGACCGCGGTGCCGTTTGCGCCCCCGGGGCCGTCGTCGCGTCGCTGTCGATCAATCAAGAGGCGAAACGGAAGAGGCCTTTCGACAATGGGCCCATCGGCCCTGCGCGGAACAAAAGGCCTCTTCCGCAGAGTGCGGAGCCATAACGCGCGGTATTTCACACACTGGGTCCGTGTGGTCATCACTCAATCATCGCACAAACGGCCTGTCAAAGTGCCACACACGGAAACCCAGATTCCCCCAGATAATGCATAAAACATTCAAACATTGTAATTTATAATACGAAATTTCCCTGATTGTATCTGGGGCCATTTTTCAAACACGTATGCGTGCGACGCCTTAAATCCGGACGATTTAAAGGCCACACTGGCACTGGCGGCCGTTCCGCGCAGTGGCGTCCGTTAATGTGCTGTTCCCGAACGGAGGCATTATTATAATTAAGCGGTATCTACGCATGGCATCAACATTGTTAAATTGTTCTCGGCTTTTTCACTTTTTATTGCGCCGAAAACACCGTAATCATCACCGGCGACCGAACACCGACAGATCCCGAACCGATCCTCGAAATTATCGTCCGGATCGCACCGAAAGAAAGTACCGCGGTTTTCTTTCACAAAATTCGAGGAGAATGAGTCGAAGTGAGCAGCTGATCAGCAGGTGGACCCGGTATACCTGGAGGTATTAGGCGGAATGGGCCCGGCCGTTTTCGACATGTGCGAGCCGACCAAGGTGCTAATTTCGGTAATTTCGGCAATTTACGACCTTCTGTCGCCGCCACGGACCCGCACATGCCGCCGACCGCAAAAAATTGTAATTGCGACATATCGCGAGTTTCGGAAAAAGCTCCGATTGATGAGCTTTCCGCTTAATTGAAGCGATATTTTCGCAGACGTGCATGTCTTCGGGTCGCATTTCCTCGGGAAAAATCGCGCCCTCCTCTGACAATTTCATTAGGGGGTGCCCTTTTATTTAGCCGATCGAAACACGAGCCGCCGTAAATTTGTCGAAATTTCTTATTTATTCAGAGTGGTTTGCGTGCGGTGTTTGCCGAAGGCACCAGGTATGAATTTAACGATTCCGCCGCTGTACAGATGGCGCAGTCCCATCATCAAATAGAGAAAAGCGGCGAGGGCCGCTCGATGCAGTCGAGACACCCCCGGGGCCCCCGTATGCCATCGCAAGGCCACCCGTTGAAATTATTAGAAAATAGCCGCCCGTGAGGAGCAACGACCTCTCCCTTTTCGCAATTCCGACCCATTTTCGCTTTATTATTTTATATACGGTGAAAAGTGGATGCAGGTGATTCCTCGGATGCACGGCGCGGCACGTGGCGCAACCTGCCTTCTGGTATATCGGACATTAGCATATCAATTAATGGACCGGCAGCTGTGTCGCGCAGCCTCCACCGAGTACGAGACGCGTGCCCGAAATTAACATGGAATTATTCCCAGTTACATTTTGCGGATCGATCGGCGATCGGTCGCGAAATTAATTGACTCGTTTCTGGCGATGAAATTCTCGCTTTATCTTTGTGGAAGGCGCGAGTCGTGTTCGAGTGGCGGTTACGGTATTGTGTCGCCACCTGCCCCATCGTTCATTCCCGGAGCCCCGTTTTTAATTGCGAGAGATGCCATTATTATATCGCGAACGAGAATCTGCCGTCTCGGTGAAATTTTCGGCTTTAATTACGCTTTCGGCTGAAACACGTCGAAAGTTGAAATTAGCGAGCGGCGCGGCTCGAATTCCTTCACCCTTTTCCCCGTAAGTAATTTTTAAAGGATTTTTCGGAAGTGACTCTTTCCCTCCGTCTCGCTCGCTCTAGTTTCGCGATAATCGCCTTAGGGCGGCTTTTTGTCGGGTTTCGCTCTAGGATTTTCCAGTCAAGTTATTTTCGCTTCTTATTTTTCAGTTCCTCTGGATTTCCTTTGCCCGACGGAAAAAAAAACTCGGCGGGAATCCGCACGATCTTGATTGATGACGTCGCAATTATTTAGCTTGTTCTCACTTAGTACCGAACTCCATACTTGAGGGAGAGGTCGCGCCCTTCCCTTTCGGATGAAAGGTACGGCGGCTATCACACATTTCGTCGTAAAAGGTCATGTGATCCGAACAGTGGAAGGCAATCTGGCAGATCCGGCTTCGGATTTATGTTCGACCGGAAGCGGGTGCGTTTAGGAATTCCGGTTGATGATTTGCGACCCGCATCCCTCTCTCGCGCCCACCCCTTTTTCGCCGCGAGGGGTCGCCTCTTCCGCTGTATTTTGCGGATCGGTTTTTTCCCGGGCGTGCACGGTGTTGCTACAGTCGAAAAAGGGACGGATCCGCGTGTATATATTTATTAACTCCGGCAGTTTTCGATATAAATCAACATTTTTGTGCGCTGTTAAAGTGTGTGTAAAGATAAGGTGTTGATTTATCATCGGTCGATGCGGGGTTATTGGTCGCCCTTTTTTCCGTGCCCCCTTCCGACTTTTTTCCGAAATTCCTTTTTGTTCCTCCGATTGTGACCCACATTCGTGCGGTGCGGGCCCAAGGACCTGTCTGCCGGTGGAATGCGGACCAGGTGACAGGAAACATGCGGATCCTGTGACGTCACATAATTACGGACCATCAGCTGTTCGCTTATAAGTACCAGCTGGGGCCTTCTGTCCTGTCGGTGGATGTGAAAAGAACCATGAGAAACGGCGATCATATGGGCGCCCAGAAGGCGCCCCTTCGAGAACCCAACGGCAAAAAATCACCCACAGGCATCGGCCAGAGCATAATACCCAACCCCGAAAATTCCCTCAAACACATCCCTCAATCGATAAGGATTTTTCGATTTATGACTTATCATTATGAATATGGCGAGTTAATTCGGTTTAAATATCAGTGGGAAAAGTTTCCCGGGTCTGAACGTGAAAATTTAGATATCATTTTAGCTAAAAAGCTTAAAACGTGATGGTACATTTACGTAATTAAAAGTTTTGTGTTTGAGTGCGCAAATATAGGGATTATCTCCGACGCAGGTACCCGTCGGATATGTGTTTCCTTTTTGCCTTTTATTATATCATAATCCGGATAAAGGGCGCATTTTAGTCAGTGGGATTGAGGCCGCAGGGCTTACACACTCGCGATGGAGTTTAGCTTTTCATTAGCAGTAACCTGCCAATATGAGCCATTAACTGATATCTCTTCCGAAAGGTATAAACTGAGTGGTATTTGTCTGTACCTGCAATAAAGTTTCCAACTCTATTATTAAGGATTCCCATTATTAGATAACTAGGAGACTTTCTGGTTGGTATACCGAGAACTTTAAATTAACCGGTCGCCTTTTTCCCTTTTCGCGACGATGATAATAAAACGGTCTTGTTTAAAATGAAATAAAACTTGACTGTACAAAGTAATTTCCGCACTAAACTTTTATTATTAAAAAGATTTCGCGAAACGTAGGTAAGTACATAAAGTAATGGTTGAAAAATTTCAGAGCTTATCTCGTTTCCATCATCATCGAGTCGTCGTACTCCCCTCTTCAGAAGTATATGGCAATGCGGATATCTTGATTCTCAAACGTACTCATCTTTTGTGTGTTTGACCAATAAAAGTAGGTGCGGGTAATGATACATTCAAAAATTACGGTTCCCAAAGTCGAGTTTTAACGAACCGTCACAATTTTCTACCTGATACGTGCGACTCCCACATCGCATTCGAAAAAAACACAAGAAGAGGAAGGCGTTATCTATCGGAGAATCGCCTCTTTCGGCCACACGAAAACCGAATTTGCAGGTAATGTAGTGTGTCGGCCGAAATATTCATCTAGACACGTTTTGTTAGCCGACACGGTCTAACAGCTTGATTACATGTTATTGGGTCCGCTTTTTTTCGTACCATCAAAGTGGGAAATCGGAAACGGGCCCTCAGAAATGACCTTTTCCAGACTGAAAGATCTCGGCGAGATTAGCCGAAAGATCCCTTCTACGACGGATCGGACATGACCGTGCGCGATTATTTATTCAGCGATAAGTTTACGAACGTAATTGCAAACTTTATACAATGTTAATTTACTCGGCAAGCCCGCGATCGAATTTATGGGCTTATGGAAGTATTCAAACGTGCCATTGTATAATTGTTATTATTATTACTGGCGGATTTACAATTTTTATACATTAACGCGAAATGTTTTATTTATTAGGTGAGGATTATAATTGCCATTAATGAAATACGCTAATGGACGATAAATCACAATAGTTTCAGTTTGCTTTTAGGGGGATTTGAGTGGTCGAGGAATGCCGGAAATACCTTCACGTGTAAAGAAATTAATAAACACTTTTATGGTGGAATAATCAAACACCTCCCAGGAGCAAGACACCGAACTTCCTTTATTGTATACCATGACTCGAGGATTTTTTCACAGTAGCGTTTTCAATCAAGACTTGGTTATTAATTTCCATACGAGTGCTCCGCATCACGTATTTATTCATTCCGTCTTATCTCTTTAGTACATTTAACTCGTGGAAAATTGGAATTATTTCGGTGGGCCGCTTCCTGCATCTCTTTATTATGCCGAAATTCGTGATCTCGTCTAATTTGTTTTCGAGTCCTGTCTACACCGTAAATAAATAAGTTTATGCAAATGATCAAGGGGCATTAATATAGCAGTAAAGAAAAGTTAATTGTTTTTTTATGTGCATGTTAGGTAGGTATTATAAAAGTAAATGATTGCGCTTTAATTAAATTTTAGTCGCGGTTTCAGTTTTTATTTTTATTATAAAATGTATCAACTATTAATGATCCCGCCTGAAGATAACGGTGGAACTCGTCTAGCAGCGAAGCGCACACGGATATGGGACGACTTCAAAGTGTTTCACGGATATTTTTCCCTGCTGGGATTTTACTGCGCGTCCAATTAGTTTCGGGAAACTCGCTCCATTCAGCTTTTTACACCTCCGTAAAATCGGTGCATCCAATTAGATGGGGCTGGAGTTAACAGGCCGACCCAGCCGAATTCATCACTTTTCGTGGGAAATCACCCGAGCGACCCAGGAAACGCCGACACAGGACATAGGACGACCGAACACCCTCGAAAATTTGAAATTTCCCAAAGCCTAATGACACAGAAAACCCCAAAGATGAAAGAAATCTCTTTGCATCTCTTATAACATGATTATTAGTCATTGCTTATTCATAAACGTTATGAATTCTCCACCCGCGGGTAACGAGACGAGTGTCGGATTATCGTGGAGCTTTCACGTTCCGAGCTTATATTTTTAACCCGGAAATCACTTTTCTTCAACACTGCCGTTCTTTTGAAGTCTCTTTCATACCCACCTACATGTGTAATCAGTATTTTCGGCCTCCACCTTCGCTTTCAACGCGGGAAAAACTTGAAAAGATTCTTTTATGAATGTCGTGTATATGAATGACTAAACAGAAAGCGACCAATTCGTAATTTTTTTTCGGGGGGATCCTGATTGAGTCGTTGGCGCGCTCTTTCGGAGAGGAGGAATTCATTTCGTGAATAAATGAACCCATCAGGGGATTATCGGATTTCAAATGAATTTCTCCTATAGGCCGAATAAAAAGGAGGCCTCCCTCGTTTATCCCGATGACGGGTAGTAATAAGCCGACGACTGAGACGCGTCTTTCCCTTCATTAAGGCCATCATTATCATCAGGTTGATTATGATGACGATCGAGATCGCCCGGAAAAGAGGGGATTCGGATTTCTTCATTTATCTAAAAAGACTTTGATTAATTACACGTTCGAGTAATCGGGGACCTCCGTGTAAAAACCGGTCGGTTTTATTATAAGCACCACTCGGCGTTATAAACATTAATTAAAGCGAGGAAAACATTTCCCGAGTCGAAGACTTCCTGCGTGATGTAGGTACTGATAGAGCTTCACACCGAATGAATTTTTAATTAAATCCGTCTATTTTTATTTATAAAGAAGAGAGAGAGAGAGAGGAAGCGGAGAAGAAGCCTCTCGAAATACAATTTTACATCGACAACGCACCAACGATAAAGTTTTCCCTGATATTTAGGTATACATTTTCGGGGTTATAATGCATACACAATTGGAACGTAATGACACCGTAGTCGTGCGGTTTTCGTTCCGATTTTGACCCAGATTCCTCCAATGAAGCTAATTATGTGTACCGGGGCTCGAAATTGTGTGTTTACTTACCTATATTGTGAGTGTGAGTAAATAAATAAATAACGCAATTATTTCCGTGAGTAACCTAAACCCACATAAGAGCATGAGTAATTACCAACGTCCTACATTGAAAAAAAATTGATATGACTTTACCTACTTACTTACTCTACATTATTGCCTATTTGTAGAACAAATACTCGACTTTTCTTTATGCTGCTCGAAAAGTGCGAGGGCGGGCTTTTATCTAGAGCTAAATTAATAAAAAAAACAGCGGTGATAAATGTAATTAATGAGGATGAGAGACGACCATTTTTCACTCGGAAATGACCGGAGCAAATCCGGGTTCCGGTGAATAAATTCGAGGGGAGTCGGTTTAATAAATAAACAACAGAGGGCGACCTAATTTTCAGTTCCCCGGATATAATAATGTATACAATCTTCGAGGGATAAATTTGATAAAAACCCGGTAGGTACCTGAATTATTAAAGTTTGAAATATTATTACAAAGGTCTAATGCGTTATTCTCAAGGTTTTTTGGCGCAGATTAGGAGAACATTACCTTGACGCTTTCAGAAATTTAAAATTTATGAGCGACTTTGGTTGTTGCTCGATAAGGGCGAAATATTTCCACCGGAAACTCGAAAGTGCGACCGACATTTCTATTAGGTCGGTTAGTTACTATTTTATTTTTCAGGAAAGTCCTCAAAGTTCGAGGGAACTCGGCCACGGATTCGAAACTCTTATTAGCGAAACCGATGGTTATAAAAGACAAATTTATGGACCCCATTATAAAAAGGGGCGCACACAAAAAAGAACATGGTCGCTCAACGTTATCAGATGGATCGAACATGCAACAGAAATGCTACCCATATACCTCGACTCGGTTAATTTAATTTTTCACCCCCTGTGTGATGTATTATATCCGAGAACAACGTATCCTCGAACCCATCACTTAATTTGAATGTTAGTTACTAGGGCGATTATCTATGGATGGGTGAAAACGCGTTTTTTCGGAAATCGAATTTGCGATTTTCGAGCTTTTTGTAGTACATTGTGCAACAAGTCCCAACCCTCAATCGCCTACCGGTGTCCCCGAGTGACGTCAAATTGGACCTTGCGCTGGATTATCTAAACGGAAAAAACATCGCTTTAATAAATTACCGTAAAGTCTGATTATGAGGAAATAAAAATCGCGACGAAAAGCGATTATACGACTTAACTGATAGAGGTGGTGAAATTTCGACGTCAGACGCGGAACTTGCTACTATTTTTACAAAAAGTGTTGATTTTAATTTCCATCAAGCATGCAACGTGTGCTTTTTCGTTAATTTATTTTTATCGAAAGATTACGGAATTTTCAGACGACATGCAATAACACACATGTAGAGGTACTTGAGTATTTCTATTAGGGGTTGTTTGTAATCTGGTCAATTGTGGCCGTGGTGGTGCAATGACGTCACTGGTATAATATAGAGCGATCAAGAAAACGCAAATGCCAAAATTAGAATTATACCGCGTCTCATTATTTATACCGGGCGACCTTTTCCGCCGTTTCCCTCGAATTAACCCATTCGTCGCATAAGAATCGTATTTAGGTTTAGAACACCTGCATAATTTATCGGCCGTTTTACCTGTTGCCGGCTACATTAAGGATCGGGGTGTCGAAATCAGAACCGATCGGTGCACGCCAAAAAATCGCTCTTGCACTTTGGCTTGTTGCACACATGCGGTTTCGGTTCGTGACCGCCCGGTTCCTGTTTGATCTGAGATTACGTCAAATTAACTTTTTAATAAATCCACTCGCCCTCCTCTATAAATACGAATAGACGAAAATTCTATACGAAAACTATAAAGAGATGTGATTTGTATCTCACCTGCTGTGCGCGCTCTTTATAGTTCTTTTATAGCTCGTTTACAGTCATGAGATCTGTCAGGGAGTCAATCCTCCCAACTTTATTTCGTTTTTACCTTAGGCACGTAGTACTCGAATTAGAAATAGCGCACACGGTTAGTTATAAGGGAGGTCATGTTATGGACGGCTTTATAATTGGAAAAACCGGGTTTTAGTGAGGCTAAGCCCAACTGTGAGCTTACAGTAATAATAATAATAAAGGACAAATCGCTTATTATTTTAATGGGTTTCGAGTCGGATTTTAGTTTTTTTTTTCGGTTTGTTGGTCGCGCCTTGTGCGTGGGAGTTGTTGAACTCGCCCATCTCGGGGAGAGCGAACAAATTACGACACGCATTTAAATGTCGGCTTACACGTCCGTTAATTGTATCAATGGCCGTGAACACGCTGTTTAATTAATAAGGAGAGATTTGTATTGTGAGATTCGGGTATTTAATAACGCGTAACGCGCCTTAGTGAAAACGGCCGCGGCTCTTCCACCTCTTTCCTGGACGATGTTGTTGATGATGATGATCACCATGGAGGTTTGAATACCGTGGCCCATTTGCCAGTCATTCCGAACTCGATGATAATTTGTTTTATGGTCTGCCGCCACACAAGATTATTTTAATCTATTTCCTCTCGGTTATTCACGAGCGAAAGATGTGCCTGCTTAGGCCACCCAACCGTGCTTTTCCCGAAGTAGATGCGTAAATTTTCCACGATTCGGATCGACTGAAAATCCGTTGCCGACGAGAAAAACGTCTCCTCGAGATGTTGTAACGAAACGGGTAAAAAAGCGGTCCTCTCTCCTATGGCCTCAACTTTCAGGTGGGTAGGTATAATGCCTACCTCGCATACACCTGGGAGACATTATCACCGAGACGCAGTCAAATATGACCGAAGAAAGAAGACCAGTTCCTTAAAAATTCCCAGAACTCTTTTGACCCCGATGGGTTATTATCATCGCCACCGTCCCTACCGCTCAGCTGCACATCATCCAACATCGGTCCCTTAATCCGAGGCCACTCTGTGGAAAATAACAAGAGGACTCTGAAAATTTCGAATCCTCCTAGGAAAAATCATGATTTCGATCTACGCCTTAGAATCCTCAGTAGAATACGGTTCTGCTCCTCTCTTATTATTGCAAACACGCATCGTTCGCGCCACATTATTATTAATAAATTCAAATCCTACTTTATCTCCGTTTATTGCTAAGTAGGTGAATTACGCCAGTGTTTGTCGGCGGCTTTATACTTATTTGTCGGATTCATTCCGTACAATAGACGGAGGTGTACGTTATTGAACTTTTCCTTCCTTTCGGTCCGTACAGTTTGTGAGGGTACGTGTCTGTCGCCCGTGGATTTTATGAATACGCACCGCAAACTCGACACAAAAAATCTTGGTCACGTAGAAATGCTTTACGGCCTTCGCGTCACGTACGCGCGTTGCCGGCGTAGCCGATGTGTCAGTCAAAAGGGCCGATCGGGGCCCGCGAAGACTCCACGATTTTCCGGGCGAGAATCCGCCCGTTAATTTCACCCTTTCGCGTTTTGTGTCCGGGTCGAAATTCGATTACGAGATAACGCAGGCCTAAATTTAAATTTCTATGGAGGCTCGGGGTCCCTTAGGGGGGGCGCGGGCGTGCCGTGTTCCTTCATTAATATTTTAAATTAAAAATAATTATTCGACGAAAGAAAGACGACGTCGGCGGCTCGCCTTTCGTGCACTTTATTATACGCACTCGCTCCGGCGCGCCAAAGAGCGGAAAACGAAAAGGTCGCCGATAACTGGAAACCCCGAGACGTCAAATACATACAAATTCCCCGACAAGTTACTTCTGGAGTGTGGACTTTGCGAACTTATAATTAAGCGACTTCTTCCATTCGCACTTGTAAATACTTTATGTATCGAGTCGAGTTAGGGGCCATCTCGAATCACCACTGCTGTTCACGCGTGAACTATATGGTCTAGATTTGCTTAATATTTGAGGGAATTGTGGGAAATCGGGTATGGAAGCGTGCGCAATAATTTGACCACTTGACAAAAGGAGACTTCCATACGCCTTCAACAAGAACACATCTCGCCATCTTTCTAAGTACAATTTAATCAATAAAACTACGACTATACAAGAAATACGACTCTTATTTCAACGGGTTGCAAGATCCTCGTTCACCACCTACGCACAGCAATACATTTATGGTCCTTCGAGCCGGATGTCCGAGGATTTCTGCAACTAATCGCCACGTCCACGCCGACGCCATTTGAGACGCTGCACAACGCCTGTTGGAAGCCAGCAATCATCAGCACAGAGGTCAAATCGTTCGAGATCCGATCACCCCATGGTCAACGAGCACCCCGGGTGAGCGCATCTTTCCCTATTTCACTAATCCTAGAATAAGTCGTCTGCCGCGAGCCAGCCGGTATCATGCCCACGATCGACGTCGTTGACGTTTTAAAAGCGCTTAAGCAAAAAAGATCCAGTTTCAAGGGATCACAAACCAAATTTCATACCTTCATTAGTTCTAAAGACCAATTCACGGAAGTAGAAAATGAAGAATTACGAATCAGATTGTCTAAATTGATCGAGCAATTTAAATCATTTTCGGAAGTCCAAGATCAAATCGAACAAATCGAGCCAGCACAGGCCGTCGAGCGCGATGATGTTGAGAGTACTCACTTTCGGTTGTTGGCGCAAGCAAATACGCACCTGAAAAAGGTCGAAAACGATGAGAGGCCGGTCGGAGGTTGTTCTGTGTCGGAAACTCAAATCCGCGACGAAATCGCAGTCTTATCGCAATTCGTAGCCCGGGGCAATGAAGCCAACGTCAGCGAGCTCGAGTACCGCATACGGTCGCTGGAGTCGCTGTGGGGTCAGTTCGTTGGAGGCTCCCTGAGCAAGCAAACTAAACAGGAGATTCAGTTAGAATTCTTTAGCGTCATGGGCAGAGCACATGACATCATTAAAGCAAATGCGCCTGGAGGTACCGCGCCGCCGGTGCGACCTGCAGACATCATGGGGTCTTTGGACACCGTAAAGTTACCAACCATCAAGCTACCGAGCTTTGATGGGGATTATTCGGGATGGCTGTACTTTTACGACACATTTCACTCACTAATTCACCAGCATGCGTCTCTCACAGAAATCGAGAAATTTCATTATCTTCGCTCCTCCTTGACCGGGGACGCAGCGGCTGTAATACGGTCCTTGGAGATGACGAGTCAAAACTATCAGGTCGCTTGGAACCTAATCGTCGAAAGGTTCAAGAATCAGAGACTAATCGTTTTCAATCACATTCGTGCCATTTTCGAATTGCCTTCGGTGGCGCGCGATTCTCATGTCGGATTGCGCGAATTTCTAAACTCTTATCAAAAACACATGCGAGCACTGAAAGCTCTTGGCCAGCCCATTGAGGAGTGGGACACACCTATCGTATATCTTCTAAGCACCAAGTTGGATCTCACTACGCGGCGGGAGTGGGAATCAAGAAATACCTCAAAGGAGGTGCCTTCTTTGGCCAAAATGATCGAGTGCCTGACAAATCGGTGCAATGTTTTGGAGGCATTGAATTGCGAAAGGGGCAGGGCGCCGGTTGCAGTTGCCGGTCCAAGACCAACCGTGGGTAGGCACGTATACTCACATCACGCGGCGTCGGGCGATGCAGCGTTCGTGCCACCGTGCCCGAAATGTAGGCAGGCACATTATCTCTTCAGTTGCCCGGAGTTTCGGGACGCAAACGTTCGGGGTCGAATCGACATGGTAGAGCGCCTGGGAGTCTGTAGGAATTGTCTCCGGAGTGGTCATCAGGCACGCGACTGCAGATCGACATACGACTGCAGGCATTGCGGTTCGCGGCATCATTCGATGGTTCATGCGGCCTCGGCGGGCGGCCGAGATAGCGCGCGTCACAATCAAAATCATAACAATCCCGGAACGTCTGGGTCTGCTGTGATCCCTTCTCTCGTAAATTTCGCGCGGAACAGCGCGCAGGTACTGCTGGCGACAGCGCGCGTTCGCGTCTTTGACGGACGCGGAAATTATCATGAAGCCAGATGTCTTCTTGACTCTGGTTCGCAAATAAACTTCATTACCACCAACCTGGTTAATCGCTTGGGTTTAGAAAAAAGAAAAACAAACACTGTTATCACGGGAATAAGCGCGATCGCGTCGAGCGTGGAACATGAAACCGAAATCGAACTCGAATCGATGATCGGTAGATATCGTGTGTTCGCGTCATGCGTTATCTTGCCCAGGATCACCGAGCAGATTCCGGCTATCACTTTCGATCCTAATATTTTGGAATTGCCCAACGTTGAGTTGGCTGACCCGTTTTTCAACGTTTCGGAAGAAATCGATCTCCTCTTGGGAGCGCCGGTGTTCTTTGAAATCATTAAAGCAAATCACATCAATCTGGGACGGGGCAAGCCGATTTTGCGTGATACGAAGTTCGGGTGGATTTTGGCTGGAGATTGTCCGCTGTCGGCGCGGAATGTTCCGGCACGTGTTTCTTTGGCGGTGACCGGGCGCGGAACGCAATCGATTCAGGATCAATTAGCCCAATTTTGGGAAATCGAGGAACGCGCGTCGACGGATTGTCGGTCGACGGAGGAGCGCGAATGCGAGGAGCACTTCTTGCGGACATACGAGAGAAGTAGCGAGGGGCGCTTTGTGGTGCGTTTGCCTTTTAGAGACGACAACTCACTGGGAGAGTCGCACGAGGCGGCCATCCGACGATTTAGGGGTCTCGAAAGAAAATTCGCGAGAGACAAAACATTTCATGACACATATTCAAATTTCATGTCCGAGTACCTCATGCTTGATCATATGGAGCGCGTTGACGATCACGACAGAGCTGAGAAAAATAAGTACTATCTTCCACATCATGCCGTGATAAGGGAAGCGAGTCTAAGTACAAAATTGCGAGTAGTCTTTGACGCATCGGCTAAGTCTTCGAACGGTAAAAGTCTAAACGATCTATTGATGGTGGGTCCGACCATTCAACCTGATCTGTTTTCCATCGTTTTACGATTTCGAACTCACAAATTCGTGTTAACTGCGGACATCACTAAGATGTACCGACAGATACTCGTGGCAGAGTGTGACAGAGATTATCAGCGCATAGTATGGCGTGATAACGTGGATCAACCCATAAAGTCGTATCGCCTTAAAACGGTCACTTACGGGACGGCCGCGGCTCCGTTTTTAGCCATAAAATCATTGTGTCAGCTCGCCGAGGACGAGTCTGAATTCTCTCTGGCAAAGTCGGTAATACAGAACGATTTCTATGTCGACGACATGTTGACGGGTGCAGACTCAGTACCGGACTTGCGCGCGATTCAGGACGAGGTTGTCAGCTGTTTGGCGCGGGGAGGTTTTTCTCTGGACAAATGGGCGTCAAATCATCCGGAGTTGGTTCAGGAAGCGCAAACCGAAGTTCATGTCTTGGATTTGAATAAAAACTCTGCAACGAAAACGTTGGGACTCTTATGGCATCACACGCGCGATGTACTTAAGTACGATATCGATCAAATTCAGGAGCGTCACGAGCTCGTGACGAAACGCTCTATGTTATCATTAATATCGAGATTATTCGACCCTGTGGGCCTGGTGGCGCCTATCTTTATTCGGGCCAAGATGTTTTTGCAAACGTTATGGCGCTTGCAGTCGGGCTGGGACGAACCAGTTCCGGCAGAAATATTAGCAAATTGGTCGCAGTTTGTTGCCGACTTGAGGACGTTGACTGGGGTGGAAATTCCGCGATACGTGGTCGGATCTCCGCGTGGTTTGGGATTCGAGGTGCACGGATTTTGCGACGCCTCGCAGAATGCTTACGGAGCTTGCATGTACGTCCGCGTTCGCAACGAAAACGGGCATTACGTAACTCGGTTGCTGTGCGCGAAGTCAAGGGTTGCACCACTGAAGACGATCTCGATTCCTCGATTGGAATTGTGCGGGGCGGTCGTCTTGGTGAGATTAGCCGCGAAAGTAAAGGCGGCACTCGGGAACTTTATTAAATCATACACATTTTGGACAGACTCTACGATAGTCTTGGCGTGGCTTGCAGCATCGCCATCGGATTGGAAAGTTTTCGTTGCCAACCGAGTGAGCGAGATACAGACGACTTTGAGCGGAGCCACATGGAAACACGTCGGGACCGCCGAGAACCCGGCGGATTTGATTTCGAGGGGAGCGTCGCCCGATCAGTTGCGCGAGAGTTCCATTTGGTGGAGCGGACCCGAGTTCTTAAAACTTGAATCTTCCCTGTGGCCGTTGAGCGCGGGAATCGCCGGTGGTCCGGTGGTTGACGGCGAGCGTCGCGGCGCGGGTGTCGCAATGATTGTCGCCGCAAAGGAAAACGAAATTTTAAACGCGTTGTTGAAGCATTCTTCTTATCTCAAGATACGCCGCGTGACGGCTTGGTGTTTGCGATTCATAGGCAATTGTCGCGCAAAAAAGGGCAGTCGCGTTGCCCAGTCTACCTTATCTTGCGGCGAGCTAGACAGGTCTGGTACGGTCGTTATCGGAATGTCTCAGCGTCATCATTTTTCGGACGAGTTCGAAGCTTTAAAGAGCGGAACCCAAGTGGGAAAAAAGAGCAAACTATTATCGCTGAATCCGTTTGTGGATAGAAGCGGCCTCCTCAGGGTGGGCGGCAGATTAGCGCGTAGTGAGGTGGAATACGACGTGAAACATCAGATCATTTTGCCAAGGGCTGATACTCTGTCGAATCTTATCATAAAATACGAACACGAGCGACAATTGCACGCGGGCAATAGCGCGACTTTGGCCGCGCTGCGCCAAAAATATTGGCCGATCGGTGGTCGAAACGCCGTGCGATTCATAATACACAGATGCATTCGATGCTTTCGCGCAAAGCCGGTGGCGGTTCGGGAAATCATGGGACAGTTGCCCTCTCATCGCACTCAGATTTCAAGACCATTCTTGACGACGGGCATTGATTACGCGGGGCCGGTGATGGTCAAGGAGGGCCGAGGCCGCGGAAAACGTTCGAAAAAAGCGTACATCGCTTTATTTGTTTGTTTTGTCACTAAGGCTGTGCACATTGAGTTGGTGAGTGACTTGACGGCGGAATCATTCTTGGGGGCACTTAAGCGATTTATCTCCAGGCGCGGTCATGTTGCACATATTTATTGCGATAATGCGACAAACTTTAGGGGTGCCTCCAATGAATTGCGGGACGTGTACCGTTTTTTAAAGTCACAATCGTTTAGCGATCATGTAATGGAATATATGACCCATAACAACATCTCTTGGCATTTCATCCCTCCGCGAGCACCTAACTTCGGCGGCCTGTGGGAGGCGGGTGTCAAATCCATAAAAAATCATTTAAAGCGCGTGATCGGCCTAGCCTCGTTAACTTTTGAGGAAATGAACACCGTGCTGGTTCGCATAGAGGCGTGCTTAAACTCTCGTCCATTAACTCCATTATCTGACGATCCTGATAATCTTGATGCGCTCACACCTGGACATTTTTTAATTGGGGTGTCTTTCTCTTCTATGGTTGACCCTGATTGGGTCGAGGTTCCAACAACCCGTTTGTCTCGCTGGCAACATGTGGAAAAGCTCCGACAACACTTTTGGCGAAGGTGGAGCACCGAATATCTTCCAACGTTGCAGCGTCTCACGAAGTGGCGGACAAAAAAGGGCGTGGACACCATTCAGCTGAATACGATGGTCTTGGTCCACGAGGAAAATCAACCACCTCTAGTATGGAAACTAGGCCGAATTGTCGATGTGCATCCTGGCGTTGATGGCGTGGTCAGGGTGGTTTCGGTGAAGACGTCGACTGGCGTGATGAAGCGGTCTATCAGTAAGATCAGTCCGCTACCAATCGAGGCAAACGAGCCGCTCACGTAAATTCGAGCGACTTGGAGACGATGGAAGTCCAACTATTTTTCGTTCTGTTCATTTTTTTTATTGTTTGTTCGGGAATGTATGTGTAATTCTCTAATTTGTAATGTTTGTGATACTGCAGTATTTACACTGTTTAACGACGATAATGTTGAAATGTAATTTCAAGGTGGGCGGTGTGTTCACGCGTGAACTATATGGTCTAGATTTGCTTAATATTTGAGGGAATTGTGGGAAATCGGGTATGGAAGCGTGCGCAATAATTTGACCACTTGACAAAAGGAGACTTCCATACGCCTTCAACAAGAACACATCTCGCCATCTTTCTAAGTACAATTTAATCAATAAAACTACGACTATACAAGAAATACGACTCTTATTTCAACGGGTTGCAAGATCCTCGTTCACCACCTACGCACAGCAATACAACTGCGAAAAAACGTCCTGGAAAACTCCGACACGACAGCATAACCTCCAATTACGATTTTTCCAATTACTAATACAAAAAACACGAGGAGAAAAATATTTACAAGATTGTAGTTTCGGATTCGACTAGGTCCAGGTTTCCGTCCTCGGGATAAAATTAATGATGTTTTGTCGTCTCCGAAACTCGCCTGCAGGGTTCGTACGTACTTACAATGGCAAGGAGCAACAACATTGTCTCGTGTGTATAACTTGCAGGACATTACGAGTATTTAATGAATGTGTTTTCTGTTTGCCAAACGGTTTAAGCCGTTTTTGATACCCCCGAATACGTACTACTGGTCGGTTCGGTATTGCCCACGTTAATGTTTACGATAGCGAGTACGTATAGCTGCCAGTAGTTGTTGTAGACATCACGGACTTAAATAATCAGTAAAATATTTAGCGTTCCTATAAAGTCGGTGCCGAAACGTCGCTCGAAACCGTGCTGGAGAACAATGTGATACAAAAGTAATCAGGAGCTTAGACCGAATCACCTCTAAAGTTTCAAAAATTAAAATCGGTTTGGTCATAATGCGGGGACTTTTTTCCATTAAATCTTTAAATAAAGTTGACTAATCATATTTTGTTTACTGATAAAAGTTATCTTTAATCACGTAGATTTTATGATGTTTTCACTTTGTTTTCGCGACGATAAAGTTGAGGATATAAAAAGATCGAGTCGTTCCTTATTAGGTGCGTTATTTGGGTTGATTCAATCAGAGTTGTCGGAAAACGGCGAAGAGAAGAAATTTCCGGTCGAGTTGTCCCGAAAATTGCGTAATCGTCTCATTCCGATATCGCCGCGTTGCGATCTCGCTCCCAAATCCACGGAACAATGGGATCAAGTAGTGATGTCTGTAACGGAACGGCGGGGATAAGTACCCTCTAATTACAAGTTCTTCACCAGACGTGTCAATCAAATCGGGAATAGCGTGTCTGACCGAATTATTTACACACCTAACAACAAACAGCACAACAACAGATTTTTCCAGAGCGAAGCCCGGCGGAGAATTGATGCATTAAACCGTAGGTACTACTCGTACAATGGAAGAGCGGAGGTTGTAATTTTGTGAGATTGAACCGTTGATTCCTCTTCCATGGCATCGGTTCAGTTCGGTTGGAATATTACACGAGGAGAGGAGAAGTAATAAAATTTTTATAGGAAACCCTAATGTCCGTGAGAAAACAACCGCATATGCCAACGCCGGAGTTGTTAACAGCCCTTACAAAATATTTATATTGACATATGACTCCGGAGAGCCCAGTGAAAACTGGTGTCGCGTATATGCCCCACCCCGCTTTAAGAGCCTATAGAGACCTAGAAAACTGAATAATAATAAATACCAGACACACTCCCTTATTCGCTTTCACGGCGTGCGAAGGAACGGGCCATGGATACGCTTTATCGTAGATCGGGGTCGATGTGTTGATGATGGTGGGATGCGGTGAACATTTTTGCATAAATGTAACTGCCCCGTAATCCTAATCTCGCCGGCAAATGGGGTGACGAACGTCATTGTGCCACGTCAGATACATAAAGTACGCTTTTTACTACTTTCCGACCTAATGTAGGGTGTGTTGGCTTTAATCCCCTGACAGGCCATCTCGACGACTCGAACATATGTATGCACTTTTACAACCGTTTTATTATTTATATTTCGACTCGTTATGTGTGAAACTTTAACTGACAAAATGTCCTCTCTTACCTATAACTTTATTATACAGGGAGATTTTATGAAACGTTTTTTGAGAATCCAGTTTTCGGTAACTTCCGGAAAATTTGATATTGCGTGATGTGATGGTGTATTAACGGGCTGGTTTTAATTGCCGTAATTTATGGCATCTGGGACATTATTTTTAGGTGCAATTTAATTGCCTCCTGGAAATTCTGATATTACAAATTAATAAATTTGGAAAGTCGGGAGCGAGCCGGGCGAAAAAACCGCCCGGGCGGTGGCGCGTATATCATTTATGGTAATGACGAGTGTTAAAGTTCGAAATGTCTGCATCGGCACGCAAATTGTTAATTTTCGTTTTATTATTTCCGAATCACCGTCGCCGCCGCCCCTTCTAATTACGGAATAACTGGAATCCGCGCAATTTTTTAATTAATCGAACCGGTCGCCACCGAAAATAATGACGGTCGTGGATGTCGAAGTGCAAATTAACGGACGGCGGCGGCGGGGATGCACGCGCAGTCGGGTTATTTCCATTTGAATGGAACTCGTAATCCGGTGCTGAATAATTCCGAACTTTGATTGTTGTGTAACTGTACATTTCATTACCGGCGTCACGTCCCGGCCGCCCCCGCTGGCCGCCGCCGGCGGCGCGCACGCCACCCCCCGATCCATTCAGCCCGGGCTCTCGGTGACAAATAGCTTTTCGATAACCGCCCGAAACCTGATGAAAACACCGACGGATTTGCCTCGGTTCCTTTGTGAAATAATTAATCCGGCCGAGGCGGCACCAACCACCCCGGTGCGTTTTTCCGATGAATGCGTGGAACGCATGCGGGTAACGCTAAATCACCGCAATTAAAATAGACGAAGCGTCGGCCGACGGTATTCTTAGTCAACAACATCAAAATATGTGTTTCAGGTATTCCGTCGGCGCTTTTGAAATTTGTGGTTTATATTGACAATGTCCCGAATTAATTGGTCGGCGTGCGCGCCGCATAAAAGAGATACGGAGCTGCCGCAATTAATTACGAATCTATCGGGAAATTATCGACTAATTTACGGAATTCTATTCGCCCATAAACACGCCGTTTAAAATCGCTCGAACCTACGAATCCGCGAATAATAATACGCGGGGCAAATAAAACAGAACGTCACCCGAAAACCTGATAGGGTGGCCACTTTTTCGTCTTGTTTTGCACAAAAATCGTGGGAAGGTTGTCCGAATAGCCGCCGCAACACAATCCTCCGTCTCGCGCAACAAGACCAAAATAACAATAATAAAGTCGACTTTTCGCCGAAACCGCTCTCATTAACAATTCAAAATCAAATTAGCCGCGAAACTCCTCTGATTATCATAAACGAGCGCGCCTTTTTCCATGATTATGGCTCGGCATGACCTCCACCTCCGTCATCGTACGATTATATCGCAACCACCGAAATGATGATGGGGGTGGATGCGAGGGGGTTATGTAAATATTTTCGTCCCGCGCGCATCTCTTCGGCCCCGAATCGGTGGGAAATTAATGAAGCATTCGAGACGAGAGTTAATTGAAAATTTATTATTTAATAGGAGGGCGGGCCGCGAGATGGTGTTTTCGAAGCGCTTCCGGCCGAAATAGAACAATACGCCTCGGATCTGACTCGATCCCATGGTGCCTCCATAACAACCCCCTTCAGTTTTATTAACTTTCATTAGAGGACAACTTCTGCCGGTATAATATCGGTGCACGCCTGATTATAATTGTCCTCTATTATCATTCACACCCGATTATCCGATCTCCACCCCCAAAAACTCTCTAATCCTTCGCTTTGGACTGGGAGTTTTCGGATGCGTCGAATACACGGCGAACGCGCGGCATAATAACGGGGATGATAATAATACAGACAGTAGCGAGGTAGTAAATGAATACGGTGGCCGGTATGTTTAACGAATTCCATTCGGAATTTTGCATAATGGCCCGGTCCGGATGGGAGCTCTTTGTGTAATAATATGGCCAAGTTTACAACTCCGGCAGGGGGTAGAGTAAAGCTTAGAACCCCATAAAATCCACCAATAAGAGCATTAAAGTGTCCCTCCTAACAGAAGGAGGTTTTTTACAAAACACCAGACATCTGTCCAATTTTCCTTACGCACTTGGGCATACAGAACCCAACAATTTCCAACCTCCCGCTGGTAAAATTAATACCTGGGACTTTACTCTCTCCCAATTGATAGTGTGTTTGAAAAAAAAGAATGCTTTACAACCGAAACTCGTCCGGTACATTCGGTGTGCCATTAGGCGAGTGCATTTCTGGGAGTATGAAGTTAGCGAAACCCGGGGCGCTTTCCAGTCCTCTCTTTATTTTAATTGTGTAAATGGCCGCTTACACCGAGCCGAGTATTCGGTTTCGCAATTTCGCATACACTGGAGGGAAAAAAGCGGACAAGAACCCGAGCGCAAACAGGGAGCTTTTACATACCTCTAATAATACGAAATACGGTTGGTCTCGCATTATTGCCATTTCAATCCGGTAGCGACGTAAAGAGCCGGGCTCCCCGTTTTTAAAGTCATTTATTCCGAACGAGCACAGGGGACGCACGTATTGAGGTGTACGGCATAAGGGTGCGCATGCATACAGTACGGTCTCGCTCGAGGGTAACTTTTCCGCACGGAATAGACAAGTATCTATTTTAGTACTTCATGAATCGGGGCCACCCCACGTGACTGCTTTATGCGATGTCAATTGGCTGTCACAAATACGACCAGTGTCATGCAAATTCCTTTTCAACGGGTCCGAAATAATGGGCGCAGCCCCCGGGACCGCGCTCGCCTAACCGGAATGGCGGAAACTTTGCGAGTTTTCTTGATAATTTCGTAAAGAGTGATCCGCATTTTTCAGTGTCGGTGGCCGTCGGTGCGTTTAAATCTGAATGTCAAGTCGGCGATGGCTCCCCCCGGGGGTACGCGATGGTCCCATTGTATCTGTTTAGCGGAGCGTGTTCTAGTGGTAGTCGCGCTATCTGGGGGCCCCCATGATGCACTCGACGATATTCTTGAGAGGTTATTTCGTGTTCTTTAACCCGATACGACAATGAGCCGATTCGGTCTTTCGCACTTTTTCCAGTTCCCACATCACCATCACAATACGCACAGATCGGAGGGCCCTATATGCCGTGATGCGACATGTGTAAATGATGTGTAAATAGCCGTCACACGCGGGATTTGATTTGTTGCCCACATTTATCAGCCCATTGTACACCGCGAAAATATTGATTGTTATTTATTTAGAATCTATCGGATCACGGGGCCGTTTGCGGGTAGATAAATCGTCATCATTGTAAACGGGGCGACACTTTTTCTATTGGATATTAATGACGGAATCCACCCCGTCAACAAACAGCCCCTGATGGCGACCATGGCGACAGCTCAATAATCCACCCGCCGCTAAACGAATAACATTCTTCGGGTTAATTTCGCTGATTGCGAGGGATTATTTCGACGCGGAGGGCTATAAATACCGTCTTTGCGCGGCGCAGGAATTTTTCGCTGATTAAAACTCTTAGGTGGAGCATAACCCGAATCCTGGCCGGCGCAATTAAGGAATAAAATTATTCAAATTGCCCGATCGGTGTAATTTTTGTGGGAATAAGCGCTCGATCGGCGCATACCGGCGGGCTTCTGTGAAATAAATTGGTCCCGAATTAGCCCGCAGGTACGGCCATAAGTGTATAAGAAGGATGGGGCCCGAGCGATCTCCGCAATTTGCTCTAACCTCTCGACCGTAGCAAAATATCCTTTCTCACGCGACTATTAGTAATTTTTTGTGGTCTGATAAGCGGAAATTGTCGCGAAACCCGCTCACCGTCATCTTCGTGCATTCTTACGACACACGGTGAATATTTTCGCGAATCGTCGATTCGGGTTCCGAAAAAGGGGCATTCGCGTGTAATTTCCATCCGAGAAAGAGGTCGCCCGGTGGAAAGCTTCGCCGGAGTGATGCAGGATGTTCGAATCAAATTATGCCCCGGAAGCACGTCGGAGAAGTCATGCTTGAGACGGTACGATTTAAATAAAAGATCGAATCGGACGGAAAATTAAAACGGGGCTCGCCGGCAGCCCCAAACGAGAACGAGAAACAACATTTCGTTGAAGTTGCGTCAATATTCACGTTCGTACGGGTCTTATCTTGTCGCGGAGAGGCCGGCTCGTGTTTAATTGGCACGGATGTTATTGCGGTGGCCTACCAGAGGCGAAACGTCGGAAAAAAGATATGGAAATTCGATATCGTTCGGCGTGGCTGAGTGCGGAAAATGAAAGATTATCATGGAAATGCTAAACGAGCTCAGGAGGAAGTGCAGTCTGTCTGCGCACACAATGGAAATTGCGCGGTCTGTTAAGGATCTTTTAATAATTTATTAGGAAAGAGCCGATGGTTTCGTGCAATAATTGCGCTTTTTCAACAGTTTTTACGACGATGCGGCCCGCTCGGGTCAACGCACCTCGTCGGGAGCGACATTTCGGGAAATTATCGATCGCGGGGTTTCGCGTTCGGGGTGGATGGATGTGAAACCGTAATTATTATAATGAGTGGCTTTTGAAATGTAAAACCCGCGTCCATTGGGGGAATTCAAATGCGCGCGGCCCCGATAATCTCGCTTCCTTCATGAATTCGCTTTATGATTTCGCCCCGTGTACGAAAATGTGCGTTTTTTCGTCGCGGTCGCATCGGGTTCGCGTAGGCTCAAGTGGGCGACTTCACACCTGTCGCTCGACCGCATCCGTTTCCGTTCCACCGAACCCCGGGCACGGCGAGACGGGCGCAAAGACCGTGAAGTGAGGAGGAAATTCCACAAATTTCACAAAATCGACTATCGATGTCGCCCCTACTTTTTAATCGACGCCCCGTGCTTCTCAATCCCCCCGGACTTTAACCGGACTTTAGCCGGTTGTCCCTTTTCAGCCTAGGCGACCCTGATGAAGTAAGCTCGTTTGTTCCTCTCGTACTTTTCCGATTCGGGGAGAGGAGGAACTAGTTTCTTGAATTTAAATGCTCCTCGGTCACGTTAAAAAGGTACCTCTATCTGCGGGTTTTGTCATCGCGCGGCCGGGCCATCTCGGGTTACTTTTGTGGTTTCGAATGAAGCCATGCGAGAAAAACCCATTGTAGTCCGTAACACGGAGCGAACGCGTTTCGCATTCAAACACGAAACCTAAACGTAATACGACAATTAGGCAGAAGTTTTAGAAATGTGCGTACCCGCCGTACGCTGCCGCATACGTGTGAATTCGATCGAATATGACGGCTCGGCTCGTTCGTAACGGACCTTGGAGAGATCACGATCACCCCCCTTTCGTCCACATTAACGTCCATGTACTGCACATAATGCAAACGTGAAGGCATAACGGTCAACAGGCGAAACAATAATACGGAAATTATCGTTTTTTATTTAGGCTAGCATCGAGCGGAATCGTAAATTATTCTAATGCGAGATACGAGATTTCAACTTTTGAATTCTCCAGACGCGACGTAATCGTCGGAATTATCGTAATTTATAACAATAAATCAAGCAATTATAATTGTTGTGTATGGGAAACTGTTCTAATTATTTTAAATAATTACCTTATATCAGTATTTTATGGGCTATCTTGCTCATTGTTATCAGTAATGGTGTGTACCTTATGTATGTAGGTATGCATATTAATATCAGTGATATATTAAATTACACATTACTACGCAATTTTTGAAATTTATCCAACTTACGGAGACTTTTTTTTATATCGTTCTTTTATCAGGAAATGTTCTGGAATTTTCGTCACGGAACTTTATGTAAACACTCCAGATACCGATTAAAGGCGGTTGGGAAATATGATAGAAAATTGCGTTTTGAATCATCTTCAAACTCGACCGGATATAAAATTTGAACGATGTCCATAATCCGCCTCAAAAATACTCAAGCAGGTGAAATATACTCATGTTGCGCATTAATATTTTAACAAGGTACAAATTTAATTCTCGAAAGTCGTCAGTAATGCATGTCGAAACTAGTCGGCGAACATCTTTCCCGTTTCACTCGCTTTATTAATTATTCGTCTTCGATAAGATAAAGAAATTAGTCATTACACGTTCGCCACCGCCGTCATCAATAATGGGGACGTGAATCTATAAATACGCTCCAGAGACAATGCATCACGGTGATGTTTCGTATAATTTATCCCCCGCACCGTAACACTAAAACCGAATTCACCCCTTTTGCTTGGTCTATCCGTGGATGTATAATAACAATAATTTGGCATTGTCCTCCTCCATTATTTGCATTATCTATCTCCGCTAAAATATACGACTCAACCCCCGGAATCATATACACGGTGGATGCATGTGTATGCAGATCGTTCATGAAGCTTCCTGTTGAATAATTACCGTCGAGATCGTATATTATAATACTGGAATTTGTTTATTTATCGGCATAATTAATATAGCATTATGGCGGAAATTTGCATTGTCGTAAATAATATCGGCGGGGTCAGATTTCACTGGTACAATATAAAATATCATCCAGCTCCGGTCCCCAGTCGAGTGATGTGAAATCCGAATAATTATTGCATAACTGATACCCCTTTTATTAATTTCTATTTTGTATTTGTGAGCTTGTTCTATACTGGTAGTTGAAATCAAACAGACGATTTAATTAGTTTTTAGTCCGCTGCATGGTACTTTATTATTGGATCTAATAATAATGAATGTTTCATCATTGTTGCTTCAAACGATTTCAAATTTGTTTGTGTGCATTTATCGAAAGGAAAAAAAGCGCTGTTTGTTATTAGGTTCGTTTGATGTAATTAACAAAACGGGCGAATGCAAACGTTGCATTCGATAATAAATTGAGCAAAATTTCATTGGAAGTAAAAGTCACGCAAACTAAATCACCCGATGATAAGGTTAAGGCCGACTTTCGGTCTATACCTGAGCATTTTTTGCATATTTCCGGAACCGAACATTAAAATTAACCAAAATTTCCAGAATTGACCCATCAATTCGATTCGAGATTAGGATCGGAATGTCGCAATCAACCTCGGCGATATTTCACAAGTTTCAGACATCGATTGAGACGAGTCCGATGATCATTTCCCCCCGCATTCAGGATTTGCGTCAGATTTAAAAACGAATCTTATCAACAGTACGGATCAACCTTCGACGACCTTGGTACCGTTGCAAAATAATGCGTTTATCACTATCACTTTATCGCATTCGGCTTTTGTTACTTTTCATAATTCGAGTAGATTTACCCACGTCTAATTATAAGTGCTTACGGCACAATCCGGCGTTCTCAGCTCGAAAATGTTATCATGAATCAGAGAAATTCCCAGAGTATTATGGCAGTCGAGGATTGCGCTTAGCGCGCGGTCTATTTTTCACCCAAGGCCGGATGACGACAAAAAGTAAATCTACTCGGGACGTGAACCACCGAAATAATAAATAATCACTTGATCATCACCAGAAATTTCCAGTTTCGGAAGAGCCTAATTACGGAACGGTGATTTTTCCAAGGTGCGACCGAAACAGTTCCGACGATTCGATAACGATATCAATTAGTTATTGTTTCGGCGTCTTAATTGGGCACCGCTAATATTAGACGCGGGCACGGCTCGTTTCATTTGCATATCTGTTCTACGGCGAGGTTGCGTAATTCCTGGGTACCGACCAGTCTTATGGCTCATGTACTAACTAGTTAGTTTAGTTGCCTCAGAAATCGCGCACTATGCTCCGAGTAAATGCGCGCCCCTCCTCCCACTTTCGAAAGGACAGACTGCGTGGCTCCCGACGTTTAATAACATTCTATTAAACCGCTCAATGGTTGTGCGTATGATGTGTGTGCGTACTCGCTTACTTACTTAGCTACTTACTTACATATCGTATATGCCAATCGCTTATTAATGATCCCGGCGCGAGCACTTTGTACTTTTCGATACGTGCCGAGCGGCACTTATGAATTATTCACCTTTTCGCGTTCACCCGCTGTCGCTTTTTCGTCCGCCGATCGATCCGGTAATGAGAGGAACGGGATCGAAATTTCGAGTTTCCTGCCGTCAACCGCACCTGAATAAATGCACGCGTTCTAGGTGTTTTTGCATCCTCGACGGTCAAGGCGCAAACCGATTTCGCGAATTTCGTTCAGTGATTTTTCCCGTCGCGGAAAATAGTCCGGGCCGAGCTGTGAGGTGCTGCCCTCTCGCCGGAATTGCCAGGTCCGGAACTAGCGGCGGCGTGGTGGGGGCGTCGAAATCTCGCAGTCGCGCTGTTCCAGTCCGCATGGCACGTTCGCCTCAGTATCTGACGCATCCTCGCGTAGATAGGATGTGCCCGAGTCGACGACACGCAACTCTGCTCGACCGAAATCCCGAAAATCGCCGATAATTCACCGCGAGTCGAAATCCTGAAAATTTCGAAAACCGCCTGAAATTCGCGTTATCGATCGATTTCGGGAAACCGACTTTTCCGCATGTGAAATTTTGTGTGCTAAAAAGACTCGAAAATAAAAAAGTGCGCCGATTTGAGCTTTTCGCCTGGATCGAGTTTTTCAGGATCAAGAGGACGTTATCACGGTGTTTTGTAGCATCCACCGTCAGCTGTAAGAGTGCGTGCGGACGCATGTGCAATCCTCCCCCCTCTTTTTTGTGCGCCGGAGTGGGGGTGAAACAGCTGAGAATCAGATACACACCGAAAACATCAAGTTCGAGTTGTCAGTCGCGCTCTTGTTGTCATGTCGACAGGTTGCAAATATGCTAAGTTTAGTCGAGTGTGTTAGCACTTGAGAACTTGGACAGATTTCCACAATCACAAACACGGACTCCGACTGCGAAAGAGATCTTATTTCTCGGTTGAATAATAAATTACGATAATCGGTTGAAGAGACTATTTGGCGATCCAGTAGTGCGGGCCTCTACGTAGAAGTGAGTGCGCAAATTTTCGGAAATTTTGGATATGGTGCCTCAACAAAACATGGATTCATCGTCAAGAGAAAGTACTAGTGCTAGTGCCGTGCCTATGTTCGGCTCTCAATTGGTCGACAAAAATTCATCGACGCCCTACTCTGATGCCACTCAGGTAGGTCCTCCGAATTTTTGCACCCCTCGACGAATTAAGCCCCAAATTCAGTGCGCGATAAATCTAAACGCGAACGTTAATGACGAGCGAAACGAGCGCTTTCTAAAAAGTGTGGGTGATGACCTCCCGGATTACGATTTCGTGAGGCTTCACGCGACTTCCGAGGTAAAATCGCCTCGATATCGGTCGAGGGTGGCGACACGTGCTCCTCTCCTCTCGGGAACCGCTGATTTTCCGAACCTTTTCGGTGTAAGTCACCTTGGAGTGCACGTGTTTTCGTCGGTTTTGGTTCAAGTCCAAAAATTATCTAAACTTTCGGATTATTATTCCCTCGACAAACTGAAAAGTCCTAACTTTCGCTCCCGGAAAATTCTATTGCTAGGCGAGATTTCGAGCAGGAAATGCCGAGATCGGATGGAAAAGCGCGAGCCGCGATCAGCTGCTGCGAGGTGTTTGGCTTTTTCAAGGCCTCTGACTCACTCTCCCAGTGCACGCTGAAAAAATTAGTAATTGTAACCTTTACGAGTGCGGAAATAATCCCACAGCCTTGACTGTTCATTTTTCGCCGGTTTCGTACGTTACGCGACACACGAATCGGCGTAAATAAATCCGCCGGCGTATCAGGGTTGGGTCTCGAGTCGCGATTTTTCCCGGACTTTATCCTCGATCTGCACCGGCCCGAGCGTTGCCATTATTATTGCCATTAGAGTCCGGCGGTGGTGCAAGAGCGCAAATCACGCTCCGGTGATTCCGGGCCGCGCGTAGAAAGTTCAATATATGTAATAATTAAATTATGCAAGAGCGCGTTTTGTACTATCCGCGTAAAACTGGGGAAAAATCGAATTTATCAACGGGACTAATTGCACGTTAAACAGCGCGTGTTTAACAAATCGCCCATTTCGGCCGTGCGGTAACGAGATGCGAGAGAAAAAACCGACATGTTTAAATAATTCATAACTTTAATAATCCTCGCCTTAATTACCGGTATTCAAATTAGTTAATCGCGTAATAACAGCCGCCTGTTCAGAAAAAAATGCCCTAATAAGCGAGTATAACCTATACACGAGATCGTGTGGGCTCTCGATATGATTTCGATCCGGGTATCGGGTGATGGGACCAGTTTGCGCCTATCTCGAAAAAGGTCGGATTTATTAAAAATCGGGCGTCCGTACGTTACGGCCGTAATAATGTCGATATTTCCGAGTGATTGATGCACGTTACGATCCGGGTAATTGCGGTTTCGTGATGCGATCGCTCTCCGGCGCAAAAAGTCCGGATTTTTTCCGGAGTCCTCCCGCTCCGCCTCCTCCGGTACAACGCTAGCCCGATCTAGTAGTCCATGAACCGCATGACCTGCTGCGATCTACCTCGTATCTTTTCTCCGTTCGGTTGTTCCACAGTCGTGCCGTTGTTTCTCCGGGCACACTTGATTTATTCTCCAAACCAGTTCTCTCTGCAGCCGAGGTGCCCTCTCCACTCCGTACTCGCTCCATTATACCATAATACCTAACCATAGTGTAATTTAAGTGCGCCGGGTATTAAATTGTTCGATATTCAGGCGTGTTTTATGCCTTTTTCCGAATCGTCCGTCATTTCGTGTCTCTTGATTTTCATTTATCGCCACGCCGATCGACGAGAATTATGAGCGTATTTGCATTTTACTGATGAAATTCTCCTTCAATTACGCGTTTCCGCCGGAAAAGATAGCGATGGTTCGCGGTCGGTTTATCGGCGCGCACTTTAAGGCGCGTTTTGTTTACCCCGCGTTCCGAATCGCCCGATTCAGTCGTAATTATCGATCGGCGCCCTTCGACGCACCGAACGACCCCCTCGAAATGAGCGATAAAAACTCGCGTCTTCGCCGGTCCTCGTGGCGGTCGAATTGTTTACGACCCACCCGTGAAAAGGGACCGAATTCGGGCCCGCATCGATCCGGCCCTTATAAACCGATCCGATTAACGCAATTCGAGTTCATCGCCTGATCGTCCTTCGACCGGGTCGCAAATTACGCCACCTGCGACCTCGGCGCAAGCCGAAATCGTCATTTGCATTCTCCTTGATGATTATTAGCATCCGTCCATGATTATCATCAGGTGGTTTCGTTTTCGACTGATGACACTTTGCAGACGCTTCCCGACCTGTCAACGCGCACGTCTAAAAATATTTGGTACTCTCGATTCTGTTGTTTAGTCTGACTGTCATATTGTATTTGTGGAGCCTTTAAGGTCACCTATGCGTTGCTCGTTCCGAAAAGTACGAGGATAAGTCGGTGATGTCACTTTATCTGATTGTGCGAGTTGATGATCCCGTCCGCCGGTTCGCTGGCGTAATGCCTCACCTCGGCAGCGTTAAAACCTTGTTGTGACAGGAAATTAAAATTGTTGGAGCAAATTTGTTTGTGTTTGTTTCGCTCTCCCCGCATCCAGCGGCTGGAAACTCGGATAGGGCAAACATTTTAGCCGTTTCGCCGCCGTTTCCATCACCCGGGGATTATAAAGGGGGCACCGAGAGAAAACCCGCGGAAAAAAGACGCGACGTCCTCCATATCGATCCGCACCTTTGTACGATTTCATTCGGATGTGCGTCGAGAGTCGGCTGGAAATTGCGATTCGTCTTCGTAACTTGATGGATCGTAATGGCACCGGGAAATGTGTCGCGTTCTGTTATTAATTTACGAGACGTTCGCCTCGCAGGTAGTCTACGACCTTAAAGAGGAGGATTTATCGCGTTCATCTCTTCGAGATGTGATTTAATTACGGATCCGGCCCCGGATTATGACCCATCTCTCATCCTCGCTCGTTCTGAACGGGGGGACCGTTCGTGATGGGAACCTCTTGCGGGACTGGAACGGTCAGAAGTTACCGAAAAGGTGTAATTAGGTATTGTGAGAGGTTTCGGGTTTCATCCCCGCAACACCAAAGCCCGAAACCTTCTGGGTGGGGCAGGTAGATCGCAGGGGCGTCAGGTAGCGTCCTTGTGAGGGCACAGGTGTCCCCCCGAGGCCCATCCGACTCGGTCATTACGGTGTATCTCGCAATAATCACGGTGGTTTAATTAGCGCGTGTGGTAATGGCGAATGCGCTTTTTCATTTTCGCCCGTCCGTCGGTGCGTATCGAATCGGCATAATTATCGAACCGGGCCAAGGTGCGTTTAGCACCGTGCTTCCCATCATCGCGACCGCCATCACCGTCGTCGTCTACTAAAACCGGACGATCTAATTAAAACGTTTCGCAATCCCCCATTATCGCAAATTAAATCGTGCGAACGCGCTGGAAATTCGACACTGTCCCAACATAACGACGGGTAATTAATAACTGTCATCGAGGAGAGCGAGCGGGACGACGCCGCATTTTGTTTATATTATAACATCATCAGGCCGACGATTATTTTCGCGATGATGATGATGACGATGACGGGATTAATTGAGTGCATGCTTTTGAAGGGAGAGAATCAGATTATGAGTGCATTCGGCCGGTGCAAGCCGCGACATACGTGACGCGAATGCGTCACACCACCAGCAGCTGATTTTTCGTCGCCTCCGTTGATGGGCACTCCGGGGGGCTTTCGGGAACTGGGGCAGTGGGCCCCATCCTTGGCCGGCTCCCCCACGGCGAGCTCGGAGCTTTTCTCATTACGGTGAAGGCTTTTATTGCAGGAGCGTTTCGTAATTCGATTGCTGAAAGCTCATTTTTCCATTTACACTACTGAAGCAATTACTCTAAAATCTTATTCGGTCACCCGGCAGTGACTCCGGTCTCCGGGCGACCCTTTAATACGGTAATTGATGACGGCGGAGGACGGGGCGCGATATGAATGATAATTTTTGGCCACGTATAAAGCGACCACTCAACATAATTAAAACTAAGCGCCGGAATCGCGCTCTCGCCCGGATTAAGGCTCTCCCGGAGCGCAACAATGGCGAAACGCGAGTCGATACATGAAATATTCAGACCGGAGTGGGAGGTGGTGTACGCTCCGACTCCATTAACAAATGATAACAAACAGCCCATCTTCAGATTAACGCGGGCGCTCCTCCGGCACCGACCGACAGCGGAAACTGCCAAACTAAACTACCGCACACCTCTTCGCAAACCGAATACCGGCCCGGCCGGAGCAAAAGGAGGAAGACGCCGGCTCCTCTCGACTTGTGCAGTTCGCATATTAATCAATATCAGAGCCGGCGTGACTGCGTGACCTCACCATTAGAGGCGCCCCGAGACCGGCTCATCATCATCATCAGCCCCCCTTTCGCCGGCCCTGAGAACCGACCTGGAAAATGCCCGTTTTTCGCTTCACCATGTTACAGTTTGAAATTAATAAACGAGCGGGCCCCTCGCAGCGCCGGTTATTGCACGAGGCTCATCAGTATCGGGAGTTTTACCTCGAGGTGACTTCCTTCGAACGTGTACGCGAGCAAAGCGAAAGAGATTGCACTTTACACTCCGGATCCGTTTGGTTTATTTTCCGCGATCGAACGTGTACGGTGCCCACGGGGCGCCTACAACAAATTAGTGTGTCAGAATCGCGTATGTGAGCCGGGACTTAGCCGCGTCTTCCCATTTGTCGTCTTCGCGGTCGTTTTGTGTATCACGTACCGCGTTGATCCTTGACGCGAGGCGAACGCGCGTTTCCGGGCTTGCGCACGGTCCTCGTGCACGTGAAAGGACGACCGTGCCCACATTCGGGTCATATTGTCCTCGCCCGTTGCGGAAAAATCTGACGGTTTTTGTCCTTGTTGCAGACCAAGAAGAACAATCCCAACCACATCAAGCGCCCGATGAACGCGTTCATGGTCTGGTCGCAGATAGAGCGCAGGAAAATCTGCGAGAAGCAGCCGGATATGCACAACGCGGAGATCTCGAAGAGGCTGGGGATGCGCTGGAAGGAGCTGAGCGAGGACGCGCGCCAGCCCTTCATCGAGGAGGCGGAGCGGTTGAGGCAGCTCCACCAGCGGGAGTACCCGGACTACAAGTACCGTCCGCGGAAAAAGACGACCAAGCCGGCGCCGAAGTCCAGCGCCGCCTCCAAGCGGTCGACGAGGAAGAGTCCGGGTAAAGTGCAAAAGAACGACAGCAACAACAACAACAACAACAGTCCGAAAGAGCGGCTGTTCGCGAGGCGTTCGGTACCGGCCGAAACCGCGTCGAAGCTGAAGGAGGAATTGAACGTGAGCGCGGTCCTGTCGATGGCCCTGCCTCCGGTGAGCGTGCTGGCGAAGGTGCCGTCTAGTCCGTCGTGCGACATCCCGGATTCGCCCGAGAGCGCCACGATCTACGACGACTCCTTGGCGCCGCTGCCCGAGGACCGGCTGGGGGCGAGCTCGACCGCCACCCTCGACGACCTGGACAGAATCGACGACCTGCTGCCGCTCGAGTTCCAGGAGCTGCAGCAGTTGCGCGACTTCGCCGACATCGACAACATGGACAGCTGCTCGGACGGGTCGGCCTCCCACTTGGACTTCACCTGCCCGTCGGACATCCCGATGTTCTCGAATCTGGGCGAGGACTACCCGGTGTTCGAGGTTTGAGCGGGCCGCCCCCGCAATTTTTAAGACTGTCGGTTAAATTTGTCGTGTGTTGGCACATACAATCATTGTTATCATCCAATTGAGAAATAGAAAGAAGACGAGAGACCCGCGTGGAGCTCAAGCGACCAGTCGGCCAGTCTCTGCGACGTCTCTTATAATATTGAGAGGAAAAAAAACATACAATTATTGTTATTTAGCCCTGAAGAATGATCTCATTTGTGTTTATATTATTTTTGTATTTATCATGTAGTAGCGCGTCTCGCCGTTTCGTTTTTAATTTCTCCATCACCATACGTATTCCGCAGCGTGCCGCCCCCGTTCGTGCACCGCCAATTACGTTCGTATAATCGAAAAACTGAATGAGGTATTGTCGAAATGTCCGCTCCGAGGCGTTCGGGGGGCCGCTGCGCCCCGAATTTCAACCAGTTGTTAGTGCCTAGCTCAGTACGATTATTATTAATGTCGGACAAGAAGAAAAACCTCCCGGGTCGCCCGCATTACTTTCATCGGATATCTTTGTAGATGAGCCCCCGGTGGCCGGTGGTGCCGCGGTGTGGGTCGCCGGGACCCAAAATCAGGCTGTGATTTCTCTCATCAGTTGATGACCAATTTTAGTTGTCCAAATTTCGTTTAAAGATTAATAATAACGGTCCGTATTTTTAGCTTCGCATTTTCCTCAAAGCTTGATAATATTATATTATAATTCATTATCGATACATCTGCATTTTATTTTTGCAAAATTCATCATCGCTCGGGGGTCGATTGAAATGGAATGAAGAGTCCTTGTATATGGAGCAATGAGACTCGTAGGTATATGCATATTATTATTCGGGGGCGCCCAAGCCGATTCGTTTTGTCGTTTGGTTTTTGCCAACCGCGAGCTTTTCTTATTGTATCTCACATGCAAAAATATAATATTTCGGAATTCTGATTGGTTCGTCCAAATTGTGTACTTAATAATAACTATTATATGAGAAAAATTTTAAAAATTATAACTAGAAGGTTAAGTGAGCACTGTGGGTTGTTAGTGGTAGGCGATATTAACCAAGTTTGGAAATAAAAAATTAAAACATAAAATAGGCTATAGAGTTGTTTGTGCCGCTGCTGCTACTTCTTGCTGCTGTACTGTAATTTTTCAACCAAAATCAAATGAATGAGTAACAACAATGATTCGTTTCGACAACTACTTACTACTTATTACCAAACAAAGCACTTCACTTGGATCTGTTGTACATAAAAGTCGTTTCTTCTCCTATTTGTGAAAACTGAAAAACATCAGAGATTTTCGCGCGTCGGCATGTTTACATAATAACGTACGCTTAATCAAAAAAAAAATTGAAGAGAAAATGAGAAATCAGTTTCCGTTCGACGTACATTTACATAATTAAAGATTCTAATGAAAAAATATTTCAAAGTCAATGCACAAAAATAGTGGGAGGTGAATAATAAAATAAAATAATCTACTGTAAGGTTTTTCAAATTTACAACTATAAAAATACCTAGAGTAGCGAGCGACATCGATATTCTTGTATAATAATGATATTGAGGCACGACCAGCGCTCTACGTGTGCTTTCAATGTACTAGAATTAAAAAACATTACGATAATATTAGATCGGACTGTCCGTATTTTAAGAGTTTTCGATTTTTCAAATTTTATGAGGCCTGGTACAGTATGAAAATGTAGAGTATATTCGGTGTATTTTTGTACCCAATGTTTGTTCACGCGACGCAGGTGCAGAGTTTGGCCGGGGCATAGTCGCTGACTGACTTAGATTGTAGGTTTTTACGTTCGAAGCCGCACTGTTATATTGATGGGCTATCAGTCGATAATAAAGTTTTTAACTTCTTTTTCGTTCGTTCTTTGGTTCGACTCGGACGTCCGGGCGCAACTCTGCATATGCGCTTCGCCATATACTTTGTATATAACTTGTATAAATTTGCTCATTGTTTTCGTTAAAGATTAAAAATGATGAAAAATGAAGAAAAACGTACTGTTTATGCAATCAGTTTAAATTGCAATAAGTAGATGCAAAAGTCGAAACGCACACCTCGCCCTGAGGCCCAATAATGAGACACCGGCCCTCATCATCATCACCACCATCACCGGCCACCGCGCAATCATTTTCCGTAAATGTTACTAGCGGATTTTCAATTCGAAACGCCGATAAATCCGGTGGCAGGGCGGGGGCGGGCCGGCTCTTACATAATATTTGTAAAAAACGTTAATTTTTGTCGCATTGTTGACCTTTTTTGTTCCGACAAACGATTGAAAGATTTAGCAATATTTTTGCATATTACTTGGTGTACTATAAAAACCATACATTTAGACCCCCAATCCATGTATTATATTATATTATTATATTAAAGTTATTATATACCCTGTAAATTTTGTAAGGTAGTTGCTGTTAAATATATTAATTAAATGGCCAATAAATTTTCCAATTTATATCTACCGAATTTCATTAATTTAGGAACGTCCAATACCTCTCAAAAACCACAACAGACAAACACGGTCATCAAGAATTCTTATTGTTCGAGGAGGGAGACAAATGCCAAAGGCCAATCCAATCTCCCGCAAGAATGACCAAAGTTGCTCCAGTAACCGGAGTAAGGACGTATCATAACTCCGGGACCGCTTTTGAAGCTTCCGCGAGTCCCGGAGCTTATGCCGACTAAAAAATTGGAAACGTTTAATCCACGAATAGCGGAGACGAAGTTTCTTAATTTCTGGCGACGCATTGTCCGCCTTTAGTACCCAAAGCTCTCCTCAACGAAACTATACCGAAAGCTCAGCCATCACTCCGCCAAAGTATCTCTTATTATTACACCCAGTCACTCCACTCCGGGCAACAACAACGAAACACAATATTAATAACCGCAAAGTGTACGAGACTGCAGAGAGGCTCGCCGGAATTATTTGTTGCCTCCTTAATTGTCCCCGGCGCCGCCGAGCGAGGACACTGGCGCAAGGGAGAAAGGTCGTCGGATGGAGTGCACGGGTTCGGAAGCTCCTCAACACCGCCGACCATAAAGCCATTTATGCATTATTAAAAGTGAGGAGCGCGATGCCGGCGCATTAAATATTTCAATTTCCAGGGAAGGTCGTTCCGGGGGCGCCGTAAAACAACCGGTCCGCGGTTGACGAGGAGCGCCGCAGTTATCGGCCCAGTTGGCGCGCATAAGGGCCTTCGGGAGCGCATCCCATTTAGTGCGCCCTTAAACAACGAACCGTAAAATATAAAGCCCCGCCGTTAAGATTACACTTTATAATCTACGAGTATACACCGGCGTTATTATTCAGACATTACCCCACCATTCTGCGATTCTCGAATTAAAACGCACCGGATTTGGACACTCCATCATTCCGGAATCGGCTTTTCTGGACAGTCGATATGTCACTGATTGTCCGTTTCCTTCTAACGGACGGTCGATGCAGGTGTCCGTTGTTGGAGATGCGTGCGTCATCGGATGGAGGGGCCCTCGTCATTTTGACGTGCTGCTGATTGTTTTTGCTCGACGTTCCGCGATGATCCGCAATCCGCGGAGGTTAGCCTAGGTCAAGCAGCCGCTCACGCCATCCCATGCAGACAACGGCGTTAAATTGCTATTTGTTCGGCGCCGGCACAAAAAAGATGAGAGTGCACGCGGAAGAACCGTACACGTAACCCCCCACGCACCACCCGGAAGTTCCGGTGAAAAACTCCGTTATCACAGAATTCCGGAACTCTGATGAGTGCATTTTCGGCACCCGTAGGCTAGCTGGTGGGATTATGGGATCAGGCTGTATGGGCCGTGGAGGTGGGCACGCAGAGGAGTGATTTACCATCGTCGGTCACCTGGTTATTGACCTCGGAGCGCGCTAGATAATGGTCATGTGTTTGGATCAGTGTACCACGTTTCCCTTGTTTTCCGATATTGGTCGGCCGGTGTGTATTTTTGTCCCGCCGGGCTCGTGGGAAGCGGGTCCGCGACGGAAGAGTACGGAGCCTCTCGATCGTCGATAATCTATCTCTCACCATCTGCCGATAAAACATCTTAATGCGTGCAAGATCACGGGGCCCCGGAACGTTTTATCGCACGCCACCAATTACCAGCTTTATTCGCATTCGTGTCTGGGCCCTATAACTGTTCCATCTAAGAATTTTATTGCCCGCCGTTTCGACGACGACAAAACTCCATACGGCACCTATCTAAATGGGCATTCCTCGATACGGAGCGGGCGGCGGAGAGAGCGCCGCCGCCGGGAACCGCCACCATCCGCCGACTTCATTAATTCCCGTTTTATCTCCAGATTAGGCGGAAGGATTTCTGCCCCCGAAAGTGCCCACCCCCGGACGCGACTCGAGCGAACCCTGGAACTGAACTAAAAGTCTCGGATGTGGTTGGTATTTACGAAGCATATTTTTATTTAATAGGTTGGTAGCTATGCAAATGCGTGTGTAACGACAATACGCGTGCTGTGCCCAGCATAAATACACTTCGTATGGAAATAGCAACACATATGCACGGGCCTTGAATTATTTATTTTCTCTGATCACACGAATACATCTGAGAGAGGGAATAAAATAATAACTTTAATGGGTGGTAGTATAACTCACTTTGAGCCGTATTCCGACAAGCGTACCTTGTTTGTTGATTTACTACGATTTTTACAACCCTCTTTAAAACACCCCCATCAGCTACCGAAACCGGAATTCATAATTCAGACACCTACTTATGCTAGACTCCGACTAGGTATAGAGGCAGAATGTGTGCGTCTAGACTCTAACCATTTAAATATTTTTAACCGGGTGGAGGAGGGTGGTATTACTCGAAAATGGGTGGTTTATTTATCGCATGCCCTTCACCCCATTCGAAGCAGAGGTAAAAAAACTAACGGTAAGTACATACGGCTTTCACCGGAAATGATATAAAGCACGCAAATTGCCCCCCGTCCGAAAAAAACTAATAACTTACCGACACGATTTTTGAGGGGGTGCGGAACGACCCTAATCGCCGACTTATGAGGAAAGCGCAAATATTGAAAGTTTCCCTAATATAATATAATGCCGAAAACCGGTCTGAAAATTGTATACGAGACGAGGCGAACTTTATTAAAAAAGATGCGAGGGCAATGAGATTAAGGAAGTCCCTCGGGCGGGGAGAAAAGCCGAACCCAAGGGCACGTCGTATACCTATACGCCCTATATTAATAATAATGCGGATAAAGTATAGACATGAGATATTATAAGGAAAATTCATTTTTGGCCCACGTTAATAAACTAGAGTGGGTGATGTGCTGGCTGGGGGTATAAAAGGCGAACAGGGTGGAAGCCGTTAAAGTTATTGAGTGTTTCATATTGATAAAGGAGCGTAATTTTTTATGAAAGCTATGAAAAGTGGGCCTTAATTTAATAGGCGCACCTCCGGGAATCAATTATTCAGCCGACTGGGACAAATCACTCTCTGCACGCATCGTATATACATTAATAGAACACGTAATCGCACATCGATACATTGTGAAGAGAGGGCATCACAAAGTTACAGTTATTGTTTGCCCAACGGAAAAGTGACACTTTCTGATGATGGACTCGATAAACTTGCACCCAGCCATTATGTATGTACGTGTACTGTCTTTATCAAATATTAACGAGTGTTCTAAAGAATCGATCCTAACTAACTTACTTGCAACTTGCGATAATGGTAACACAATTTCGATTGAAATTATTAATGATCGGAAAAGTAAAATACTGTTTTTATTATTTATATATTTTATTGCGTTTTGTTGAGTCGGTTCTCGCGGCATAGTTTTGCGGTGATGAATCCCGAGATTGCGAAATCGCCCGACAATTAAAAAACAGTCAGCGCCTCACATATTAAATTAACATTAAGCAAACGATCTAATAGTGAGTGCAACCTCATCCGCACCGTCGAAAAGAGAGAGTGCAATTAGTTATGCACGCGTAATTTGAATAAAATCAGAGCATTACTCAATACACATAATTTCATCCAGGATTATTACTTTAACACAAAAATCGAGTTCCGTGTGTGTACACGTCCGATATTTACGCCCGGGGGTGCGCATCGCCTCCCCCATCGACTTAATACAGTAATGGCCGTATTAAATATTCATCTTCCGTAATATTAGATTTATCCCTAATATTTACAGAGGAATTTCCGTGTTTATAGTGGGGGTGTGAGCGATGTTTGCCTAAAAATACTTTATTTATCACGACGGCGATAAACCGGGATGGGGCGGACGGCGTTTTCGGGCGGCAAACGCACGCGGCTGTGCACTTCCGGTCGGAAACGCACCGACCCGTGTTTACGTACTCATGCACCCAGCGTATGCAAATCCGGTGCACACCGTCGAAAAAAGGGATCGAGGTTTTCGCCCATGATCCGAAGAGAGCGACCAGGGGCGTGCGCGGCCGCAGGGCGGCGGGGGCGTGGATAAAATTAGCGGATTTGCGCCAACGCCGCCGGTGCATCGACCAGATGTTGCACTCCGCGATCGCCCCAAGGCCCCGCCGAAATTAGACGGCCGGGAGGACTTTTTTGGCGCGCGCCCCAAGGCCCCGAATCGAAATTTTCGACAGCGAGCGCGGCCGCGGTGCAATAACCGATCTGCGGACCGGACTTTGCGTCTAACGGTGGCCGGGTGTCGTTCGGTTCGATTGTGGAGATTTTATCGCGAAATTTCGAGCCACCGTTAGTGAAAGCGGCCGACCAGATAACGCGCCGGAAAACATCTGTACCGACCCAATATTCAAATCCGGACAGATGTAAACGATCAAACTAATTACGCATCTCTTTCTCCATTATACGCACACCTTTTCGTCGCCATCATGCGTTTTCGTAATTCGATTAAGTAAGCAAACATCGGCCCGAGCGGAGAGACGTGTCCGTATAAGTCTCTCTTACTTATGCGACATCTCGTTTACATGTTTATACGCGAGCGGGGTCTTTCCCGACGTATTGATATTCAAATTCGATGCACCCAGATAAACGGGCCGAACTGCATCATCATCGTCGTGCGTTCACGATAAACGGCCCGAATACGACCGAGGAAAATCGTGAAGGGCCCTTTTTTCTCGGGTAATTCGACCTTTTTAATGCAGTACGCACGTCGATGGGCCTGCAGCTCTGAGTGGAATTTTCGACACGCAATTCCGTGTCGGAGCCGTTTATCCTGACTGATCGGGTTAATAAATTAATATTTAATAAAATGCCGTGATCGTGACCAGATGGGCCCCGCTTTCCGCCATAGAAAAGCACAGAGTGTCCGTTTCCGTACAATCATCCAGAAAGAGAGAAAATGTCACTTTTCGAAATCATTCCGGTTCGAGCGCTCTCCTCGTGACACCCGGTACACATGCGAAATGGGGGATTTATTCGGGGGTTAGCGTTATTATTATGTATTATCCATCCGTACGTATGGGTATATTTATAGTGATAGTGGGCGCGGAACACGCGAACACAGTTCCAAAGCCCAACTTCACATCGTAAATCTGTAAGAAGGCATTATCTGTTGGGTCCGTTCGCACAAAGTTATGTCCCTCCACGACCATAAACAATTGCAGTCGGGATCCTTCCTCCTTCGCTTGATTAAGTTGTCTACTTTTCGGCGAGAATCGGTGCAGCATCAGCATCGCGAATTATGAAATAATGAGAAACTGCCGAAAAACAAATTCCGCCGCTTATTTACGGCCCTCTGACCGCTCTTTCGGGGTTACGGCAGGAAAAAGCTCGCGAGCTTTCGGTACGGTAATTATGAGCGTTTTTGAATAAAACGCCAGTTAGTTATGAAAGAGTAGGCACCGTATGATAATGACGAGGATGACGGTAATAGAAAAATCGGGTAGGTGTGTGAATTTCCGTTCCGAACTGGTTTAATTAGAGGACTAATGCGGCCGGGCCCCTCTACGCCACTGACGGCTTTAATAATGCAATAATAAATTGTTTCGCCAGGGCTGAGGGGAGCGGCCGACGTGGATATTTTTCTAATAGGGCCTCCTCGCTCCGCCGGCTTCGTGTTGTTGTTGTCGTTGCACCTCTTCGCCACCGGGGCATCATCTGCACCTCGCGACCCCTTCTCAGCCGGGGCGTGACCCCTTCCGCCCATAAATCGGGCCCACCCTCGAAATAAAAATCGACTGGAAAACCTCGAGGCGGTTTTCAGGATCGAAACGGGCAAGGAGCGGGATGAATTATCAAGATTGCTCGATGAAACCGTTCCGCATATTAAAGAAAAACTTGGAAAGTTTAAAAGTCGCTAAATAAAACAAATGGAACGCGCTGAAGGGACAATTACTTATATTAAAGCAGGGCTCGCGAGATTTACGGGCGGAATTTTCGAGTTAACAATCTTGTACCGCCGTCCTGCACTTTATTATTAGAGAGGAAAAAACGGAGAGAGCGGAAATGTTTTCGATTATGATTACGTTATTATGTATTCGAAAAATCTGCCGATGACAAGCCGTTATTAATATTTCCACGTCGATGGCCATAAATGGATGATGTTGTATCGTAATTAGCGGCAAAACGTGAAATATTGTCGGTGATATAGTAATATGGCGCACGGTCAATATCAGATCGGTGTTTTTGAGCGGTTTGAATGCGGCATATTATAACAGAGAGCGCGTGTTTTTAATTAAACTTGTACTTTATTTGCGTTATGCATCGTTCCGTGCGTCCGTAATAAGGAAAAACAAATATTTGAATAATGACTAGACTAGACTAGAGCGGGCTGAAGGTGAATACACCGAGCACGTCGGGAAATTCGAATTGATTTTCTGCCACACATCACGGAGCTCGAACGCCCGTCCGCCCCGGTCGTTTTTGTGTAATTTACAACAATTTTCGTGTCCGTCTCGCGTCGATCCATTATTCAGCCGAAATCGGCCCTTTCGCCACCTCGTTCCGATCGAATTACCGCACAATTTTCGATCGGTTCATAATAAGGCGAGATCCGACCGCCGCTTTTCAGTCTCGCCGTGACTCGCCATCAAGGTCCCCGGTTCACCGCCCGTTCCGAGAACTCGTGTTGAGCCGAAAGAGATCTTTCGCCCATTCTCGCCCCATTAACAATCACCCGACCGCGTTACGATCGGATATTTTCGGGTCAACCAACCGAATTTCCCGAAATTTCCGCACGATTTCGTCGCCTAAATGTAGAAATTTCGTCCTGTATCTCCCTCTCTCGTTAAAATTCCTCAAAACATCCTCCAAGGTTGGCCGAGTCGACCGACTCCAAAATAAACACTGACGAATCGATCGTAACTTATTTACACGACATAAAAGTGCATCTAATTGTATAGGCCCCTTCCTTTTCCAACTATACGATATTAAGTATACTTACCTGTTATATGGTAATGATCATAATGATAATGATAAAAGGCGGTGATTTATGGGCGTTTTAAAAAGTTTTGTCGACGGTTTCGCAACGACAAGTTCGGGTTTTCTTTAAGGAAACCGGCGACGGTAATTAGTCAAAAGGTGGTCGCCGCGAGTAAGCCGAGAATTTATTAGGGGGAACTCTTTTATCTCTGGTCTCTGATGGAAGCCGCGATCCGGGAGATAATAACGTGTCGTTCGCCTCTGCTTATCAGCCGGGTCTTGTATAAGGAGCTCTCTGTTTCGCAATCTTTCAAAACTGTCACCGACACAAAAAGACCGTCCTCGTCCTTTTTCGCCCGAGCATAAAGTAGGAAATAATCCGCGATCGCCAAAAGATCCGCCATAAATAAAAATATTGCCGTAATTGATGGATCCGGCCGAGTTCATTCACGAACAATTTTCAGATATCGGAGCTCAGTTTCCGGTGATTTCGGAACGTCGAGATTTCCGGGTGAAAATTCGCATCGAGAATCGAAATTCAAGAGACGGGAACGTGCCCGCCATCATTCGTAACGATAAATCGGTTGGGTGTTCGGGCCCCTTTTTCGTAAGTACCGTGTGAAAATCAATATCTTTTGAAGTGCGCGTAGGAGGATAAACACGATAAAACATTCAATGTCCTTTTATCGCATTAAAAATAAGTCCGTTATCAAGTGGCGTGAAATTGTTTAATTACCGAACACGAGCCGGACTTCTCTTCCTCGGAAAAATACCCGTCCGGTTTCTCGTCACTTTCGATCGTGTACGGGGTTATTATTAATAACATCACACGAAAAACCATCATCGAACCTGTATATCGTGCGTTATGCGATGATGATTACGTTATTGCGTAATTATCACGTGATTGAGTGTGCATACACTAATATTTAAATTCAGATAAGAATTAAAAATGCACTTTAAGCATTTTTCTTGTTGCTATGCACTGTACACGAGTAGATACGGTTTCATTCATTCATTATTATTATTTTATCGTTTCCGAGGCGATTAATTAAGTGACTGTGTAAAGTTTCCAAATTAGGGAAAATTTCAAAAGGATACGTTGGAAATGAATGAGGTGTTTGGAAAAAAAGGAGTCATCATCAATTATTTCGCAATTTGTGCGACGATAAGTACGAGCCGTTTTATCAGCTAGTCTTTCAATTTCCTATTTAGGGTATCCCTAATAACGATAAACCAGACACTTTGACGCACTTGGTGTAAATAAAAATTAAACCGGCGATAAGATAAAGAGGCGATAAAGAAGAGCAAAGCCGTAAACATGAAACGGGATCACACATCGGGACACTTTTGCTCATTTCAAACCGTTATTATGATTACTTAGATATAAGAGGTGACTTTTACAATAAACTATGAACCCGAGATGAGGTGTACGTTCACATAAATGTCTAAGGTGTTAAGTAAAGCTAAGGCCGTCTGTATGTGCTCTCTGCATTAGGATAAGGCGGCAACTTTTCCACCACTGACATGTGTGTCGTGTGAGCTTTTCCCCGATTCGTTTCTCGAATTATGCAAGTAACTCGTTTTCCGCCGGATAAAACTTTCGGTCGGCTCGGCGGGTGCCGCAGCGGCCGTAATGACTGCGGGTTATGCCCATGCTGCAAAAACATGCATTGTATACCTAATACTCGCGTGTACGGTCTGCAGTTTGACATTTGACTCGAGCATTCGTGAGGTAATTATTCAATGCCCCGTGTATAATTATCTCGACTAGCTTCACACACATGCATAATATTAGGAGTGATTTACGTTAACGGGTTCGCGACCGTATTAAACCGAGAGAGTGCTAGAAAAGACCTTCTTGAACGGAAACCAGTGATGGCGAAATGATATAAATTTCCAAATATGTGCGCATATAAGTAAATGTGCGCTCTTTATACCGGTTTAGCCCCCCCGACAACAAAGGCAATAACCAAATCGTGTCGTCTCCTCGAAATAATAATAACAATAATTGTATAGAGGAGAGTGAAAAATTACCCACTTTATGTTCGCGTTTCACGTTGAGATATATTGTTAATTGCCGGAATTTGTGGCTGCGGTGTAAATCATCCGGATTGAATTGGATACTTGTATTATATTATCTGGTATCTGGGTATAAAGAGAAGTAGACTGGTACAGTAAAGGACTGGGTGGATGAATCCATGAAGAAAGCGCTTGCTATTTATTATTTATTGTGGTGCTTCGAGACAACTTAATGCAATAAACGTGTTTTTATTTGTACGTTGAATAAGTTGAAGTTCGGGATTCGTCCGTCCCGTATGAATTATGAAATGCGATCGCGAACTCGATACGATAATGCGATAAAGGTGCATCGCGCTGAAAAACGGTCCGGATAATTTCGGAAATTTTCGCGGCAGACAGACGCGAAGGCAGAGGGCGTTTCGAGGACCTAATCACTAAAGTTGGCGTTTATACGGCTAGAGTTGCCGCGTTTGATCACAAAGCCGCTAATTACGTAGGCATATCAAACACATCAAACACAAACATGTGTGTTAGGCAGAACTGGGATACCTGTTCCTAATTAATCTCGGAACTAATACGTTTGGTCTACCATGCAATATCCCTGTGATATAATAATAATCGCAAGGGCGCCCGGAGCTACGACCAGTCGTATACGACCCGACCTGGTCAAACAGAGACGTGTAGACACACAGAGAGACATGTCGGTCGGTAATTTCGGGTTCTGCAAAAATTTCCACGGCGATGATTATGATGACGTTATGATGATGGTGGCGTTGCGCGTTTCTGTGACTAATTCCCACACGTTATCGCAAAGGGGAATCTCTCCGGTAACACCTATTCTCATTATTTATTCATCAAGTCGGGCGGTGATGGTTTTTGCGTTTTGAATTTACTTACCTAAGTGGATGCGACTCGAGACTTTATTGTGCAGAAAGCGGCTTTTTTCCGGTGGCCGGCCATCCGGCGGCATTTTAAATCAATTTTCTTTAAAGCTCGTTATTAATGCGCCTCTCTCGCAAAAGGCTCTCTTCTCGACTCGGCTGTACGGGGCGAGTGATTGATGATGTGCCGTTTTCCTCTCTCGCATATAAGCCACAAGTTGTGATTGTGCACTCTTCATATTAGATCTGGCATCATCAGGAGTGAACGGAAAGCCATTATTGTTACCGGGTTATTAATAAAAATACCGAATCATCGTCGTTCGCACGGGACTCGCAGATGACGGCGATAAGTGGGGCTCGTTTCAGGGGGTTAAGTAAAATCGTTATCGGCCTTTTAATGAGGCTAATCGTTGTTTACTCGATCGGTATAACGCGGTGCAAGTGCATTGTTATTGGGGGCCGGCATTGGGGGCTGCATTCATTTTATTCATCATATCGGGAGAGCTTTCGATAAGGTTGTCTCGTCTACGATCGCACCACTAAACATCGGCGTGAATAAGACGAAAGTTTATTAAAAAGTTCCCGACTTTGTTTAAAATGTTTCAATGTCGATGTCGTCACCAAAGTCCGGGAGCTTTCGCCGATCTCCGATAACTTTCCGGCACTTTCGGCGACGTCCACACGGGAAGTTAACCGGGAAACGTTGGCATTCGGGCCGTCGCCCGTTAATGGTTAATGACGGCAAACATTTAACTTCTCGGCGAGTGAAAACGTTATATTTTTATCCGCAACTTTAACGTTAAACTTTTTCCCGAGAATATAAATTACATCTGAATAGTTGAGTAATGACATAACGTATGGAATTGAGACGTGAATATTTGATGGCATCCCCTTATATCCGCACCCGCGCAGCGTTGAGAAAGCCAGATGGCGGCGGCGAGAGTGCATGCGATGGATGCGCGGAAAGGGCGATAATCGCGGTGTTTGTGATTTTCGACGACGTCTGCAGATCTCCGCATTCTCTTTTAAAAGTGGCGAAATTCGGTTATAACCGCCGCGCCGTGCCTTCCGCAAATGCTAATGTAATGAAGTTGAGCGATTGAAGTGCCTCGCCTGGTACTTTAAAGTAGATTTGTCAGGTTTTATTCCTTCCCGTGGCAATTCCGGGGGCTCCGGGCAGAAACCATAGGCGCGATGTCGGCGGAGGCGTCGCGGCGGCTCCAGATCGCCCGCAGATTTCCCAATTGGTGGATCTCCTCGCATCGTTCGATGCACAGTTTTATCACGTACAACATTGACTTTCGGTTCGCCGCCGATTTTCGAACGGAAATCTCAATAATACTTTCCTCGTATACGGCGCAAACAAAACAGTCTCATGGCCAATATCGCCGTGACTTATTAACCGCTCGCTTATTATTTATCGTCGCCGTATTTGCGCTCTGCGACGGTCGGTCATTTTCGAAACGGAACGGTTATTTTTCTTCCGGGTTTTTCGAGTCCGGTGAGTGCGTCGGGGGGGCGGCGGAAATTGATCCGGAACAGGTCGCGGGTACTCAGGTTAAGTGCATTACGGTCGGACAATGCCTTTATTAAAAAGTCATTACCGACGTTTCGTTTACTCCAAATTGATTTCTCATGGCGGTGCGCGTCCCGAAAACCGTAATTTATTTAAACGCATCGATCATTATCGTCGTTCCCCCCTCGCGATCCGTTTAACCTTTAGTTATTTCAACATTAAAAACTAATTAAAAAAAATGTCCCGACCTTATCACTCCATTTGGAGTTTGCTCATAAAACACAACGGGAACGACGACCTCTATCCACTCTCGTATTGTGCCCGACGAATGGATTCATGTTTGAGCATAACATACGTACACGTGTACTATATTTACGAATTACCCCGCGATATAAAGAGGCGATTTATTAGGAGAACCGGTTAAATTTAGGTTTGGAAAAAATAAATAAACCGACACGTGGACCCATGTGAAACGCGGCGTATGTAAATATTTATTTTTGAAAAAAATGGAAGAGAGAGAGAGGTGCTAAAATCGGGCGAAACCGACCGTGGCCTTCCCCAACATCGTCTTTTTAGATGCTGGATGCGACGTGACGATGAGATGAGAAAGGACGAGTAGATTTATATTTAAGGTCACACATGTCTCCCCCCGAGAAATTTAATGGGCAGTCGGTATTTTCAGGTTTATAAATACGCACCCATTTTCATTCCATTTATTTTTAATTACCCGTTTTACGGGTCATCTTCATGGAGGGCGTACATATACGCGCGTATACGTATACGTAAATAAATAGGCCTCGCGCGGTACCGCAACAACAATATCGAGACTGTGTCGCGGTTTGTTTGCAGTAAAATTTAGTGTTAATAAAAATGCTTAATTCGTCGGGCAAATATTTTTTTTTGCGTAAATATTTTCAAGCCGCGTCCTGACCTTTACCAAAGTGAAAACGTTACGTCAGGTTACGGTCTGATTATTTTTATACCGGGCGCAAAGTGATGTTTCCACGTGTTCGCTCCGAACCGTTCAATTCCGTTTGATCGACGGACGGACTGATGATGAGAGGGAGTGTGGGCGAAAGAGGAAAATTACCGCGGCGCAAAGCCCCCGAGTGTTTTTCCACCATCCGAGAAATTAATCAAAAGCACGACCTTCTCCCATCCGACGTGCACGTATATTATAATAATAAGTTGGCTTTTAATAATAATCACCGTAGGCATCGTAGGCTTTTTCCGGTACACTGTGAGTATACGAATCGGGTTTGAGAAATGGTGCAGAAGAAGCGGGCGAATGACGTTTTTTCCCCGAGACGTTTTCGCTTGATTATAAATGGGGGTGCGCTTCCTGCCGAAATGACGTCACGCCGCCATCAATGACTTTCGGTTGGGTTTTCTGGGGGAATGCGAGAGGATAATGACGTCGCTTGTACGAGATGATTCGTATTTACTGGGGAGGCTTTTTCGTCCTTTCATAGTTGGTTTAACAAATCGTTTAAACATTTATAAAGGAATATGTTGACGTTTTATTTACATTTGTTTGTTTGCTCCGGTGGTATAAAAAAACTTGAGAAATCGACTTAGTTCAAATGTAGCATCGTTAAGTTGACAAATTATGATGGAGGAAAAAGGAGGAGAGGAAAACACGCTTTTTCAAATTCGCTTTTTACGAATGTACCATGAATGCACGCTGACATATTAATCCTTGTAAGAGCGGATGTCGCCGGATAAAGAGTTATCCCTTTCAATTAAATAAATGCACCGGTCGGGGCTGGTGATGGGGGATGCGAAAAGCTCGGAAAAGGAATAACGAAAACAAGCGCAAGGGAATCTTACGAGTATACGCCATCAGAGAAGACGCGCGTAATTAAAAAAGCGGCGAAATTTCTGAAATACGCCGAGAGATGAGACAACCGACGACTACCAAAAACGACCAAGAAAAATCCGAATGTTTGAAAGCGAACTCGCCGGGCTCTCCCCCGGATCCGTTAATTGAAGGCGAGAATACGAGGGCGCAGGGCCAAAGTCGTGAATACAGTTTGAATATTTTATAACTGCACTGAGAAAAATTACCTTATAAGAACGTTTTCTTGGAGCGATTTTTATAAGAAGTACAATTCGTATTATTGTAGCAATAATTCATATAATCAAGTTTTCTAATCAGAATTATTATAGCATTAAACTGCGACTTATACTCTTTGGGTTATAATCATAACAAAACAATATTATACTCTTAATGAAAAGTTTTTATTAAAATTCTTGTCTATTAACTGGTATAAGTCACGTGATGGTCATTATGAAAAATCTTATACTGATAGTAAAATGAGCTTTTTGGCTCCCGTTTTCTCCAGTATTGCTTATGAACTACAGCCATTTTGCACAAACCAGCCATCGGTAGTGATGCCTAGTGGAATGCAGAGGTGAAAGATCCATCCTATAAAGGTAAGAATAATCAATAATTGTATTCGATTAGCACACAATTACATAATGATTTTTCGTCTGTGGGTTAACAAGTTATTGGAGATTTTGCTTTGTGGGCTTTCAAAATATCTGAATATCTTGGTACAATCGAGGTTCATTAAAGTTTCTTACTTACAGATACAGAATGGGGATTGCAAGAAGGCAGATTCGACAGTATTAAATTTTGTGAGTTGATATTATTCTATTTTATGACAGTAGATTTGATTATTTTGTCTAGATACATTTCATGTTTTCCTCACAGTTTTCCTTAGTTATTGTTAAAACTGTAATTCCAAAAGTCGAGTTAGCTCATGGTCATCGCTCTGTCACTGTCTATCTAACGGTTGTAATATGAGACAGCGATGATCATAGCCGACTCGGCCGAAAAAACGATTGAGTGTACTTCTGAATTTTGTGTCGATTCGAATTTTGAATAAATAATGAAAATCATATTGATTGATTTTTATTGCCAATTCTTCACATCCTTTATTAGACTGGTATCATAATAACCATTATCCTTAATATTTTAAAATTATTGCCCGTATAACATTCTTTGTGTTTCTTATCACACATGTATTATAAGCGGTATAACACTGAATATTTACCGCTATTAAAATTCATAACAGCTAATAATATGTTGCCTTATAACAGTTAATAGATTTGTAATAACAAATACAAGACGAATCTTGACATCACTATAATCCTAATTAGTTATTCGTATAATACGAACTCAGCTATACAGAATTAGTTACCCCTATAAGCTGGATAGCTGTCCTGATATGTATTAGGAAATATTATTATACTAATAATTTTTTTTATATCGGTCATAATATTTTTTTCTCAGTGTGCTTTTGAACTGAAGGGTTAGCGTCCATGTAGACAATTAAGGCGCACAATAAATCTAAATAATGGCCCCCTCTCGGCTTCATAACTTAATCTAACCCATTTACTATTGCGCTCCTCTTTCGGGGCTAATTGCTTTGCAATATGGGCCGCGCTGATAATGGCGCTTTTTAGATGTTAACTGTGATAAATGCGACACTTTCGATTGTAATAGATTTCCAGCGGCTTAATGGCATCAGGGCCCTCTCGCTCTTTTGAATATGCGCGAAAAAAGAGACCGCCGCCGTTTCAGGGACGCACTCGCCCCGCTCCGACACATTTTTCGCGACAGAACTGGATTCAATGCCGAGATTTACGCAGATACGGCCCGATTTAAACGAAGCGGCATCATCCGCATCCGGTTATTGAACAGTCACCACTTTCAATGTCCGAAGTGACGTGAGACTCTGACATCTCTCCGCCGGCTAGGTCGATAGCCCCCAAGGTCCCTCTCGCGGCGGAGTCAACGTGCGCCCCTGGATTTATTAATAGCCATATTTATGGCGCAACGGATTCGCGTACCCTCTGCACCGAAAAAATCCGAGCGACGAAAACAACTGCGACTGATTACGGAAAGTCTTCGACTGCGAGATTCACCGAAGGGAAATTATTCGATGGAGACGTCGACGTCGCATTATGACTGCGAGAATGATAAAGCGGCGGGCTGCTTATGGATATTTTATCGCGTCTAGAACTAGCAAGTGAATCGGCCCTGACAACGTCGCGCACTTTATCTCGTACAAAATTTAATGCCCGATCGATGCGAAATGTAAGCTCTCGCGGTCCGGCGATTTACAGTCCGCTGGAAATTTCGAAACGAGGATCAGCTGATGTCGGCTCGGTCGGATTGCGTAATCGCCACCGCCGAGTACTTCCTAGGAGTGGAAAAAGCGGTCTGTGAGAAAAATCCTCGGTCGCGTTATTAATCAAGACCGCGTCCGTGTTACCTGGTGAAAATCGTACAAAAGAGGTGGTTGGTCAATCTGGCCGGAAATGACGCCACATCCTCTCGACTATCCTCCTATGATGAAGAGAGGATACCTATAGATGTAGCGGTATAATACGGAAACAAGTTTGTGAATTTTACATATTCGTTTCCTGTATTAGAGGCGATTTCGTTTTTTTCTCCCTCTTTATAGGTTCGTATACTTATCCTGTATACGCAAGATGATGAATTGGGCGCGTTCACGCGACGACACGTCATGGAAATTCGTTTTAAAACTCGATTAAATGCGGATTTTATGGGGTAGAGACACGCCTGCATTTTCCCCACCGACGCCGTATCGATGTCGTATTATTATCGTTATTATTTAACGACCTTGTTATTATCATTACGGGCTTTTTGGGTGCGGGATGTGACCGCACGCGAAATCTTTAATGAGACGGGACGAAATGTCACGTTTTAATTAACAAACGGAGCGGGGCCGTCCGGTGTACGAAAATGTCACCAGAAATGTGTTTACGGCGGGAATTAGCAGCAATAAATCGAAAAGAAAACGGCTTTTCCTGTTTCGTTGTAATTTATTCTATTCCGGTAGTGATAATAACGAAGATGATGGTATTACAGCGTCAGGTACCTACACCTAAATGTAAATTTCCAAGGGTATTCGTTTTCTATATTCGGAAAAAGTGTTGCAAGCGAGACCTTGATAAATAGAAGCGCGTTTTCCCCCCTAGGAAGTGGTGGAAAAATGATTCATGCTCGTACACTCCAAGTATTATACGAGTACACGTACTCGTGTGTTTATTGCGCGTTATTAATTTCCTCAACTTTGCGGGTTTCAGCTTGTTTATGGAATCGTGTCATTGAACTTGATAGCAGCTTTCGACGATAATTTCATTCGCGGAACTGCGTCTTATAACGAGACTTTTATCGAATCCCCCTCCCGATACACGGCGAGTCCGATATAGAAAAGGCAAATCCAAAAAAAATGAAATAAAACGGCACGAGTATGTAAAGTCGTTTCGGGGCGGCGCGAGATCCGTCCCTGGATTCGGTCCAAAATAGCCGCGTACCTGCGAGCGCGAGTGCGCCCCGAAAATAATGAGGATAACGACTCCCATTTTCTTTAAACATGTCCATTGAACTAGGGTTTTATATTATTTTTGGGACGATTTCGGAGCGGCGCGAATCCTCCAGAAAGGATCGCGCGCGCTCGCGACAAGAATAGTTTGCACACACTTCCACTAAATTATCTAAATCGTCCGTGACAAATTATCGCCAACTCACCGGAAATTTCGATTCGATCCGGATCGAATGAGAAACTTTGACCGCGCTCGAAATACTCGGCTCATGTCGCAATCGCGTCATAACCCGAGATCGATAAAGATTCAATTTTAGCTGCGATTTCGGTGACCCGACGCGATTTATTACCACCAATATTGTTATTATTGCATCTCGAGGTCGATTATTTGTTTGACCGAAACCGGGTTACGCAAGTTTCTCTGCGGGAACGCTAATTGCTGGCGTCTCTTATACTGGGTGTCCCACGACAAGCGGAACATGAGGCCTTCACCTCTGATTCAGCCTCACGAGATAAGGGCCCCCTCTCGACCACCTTTGATCCGATCGAGGGCTCTTGGGATTTTTTCGTTGATATCTCTACGGATAACGAAGATATACTCATTTTGAATTTTTCAAAAATCGCCCAAAATATCTATCAGTTATATCTCCATTAAGAGCGGTTTGATAGTTTTGTAGATTTGCTCCCGAAACTTCTGTCTTTATCAGATCAAACGTTAATTGGTGTCCTAAAAGGATTTTAGCCGAATTAAATGGATTATTCTCGATTGAATTTGGACGCCTTGAATGCTATGTGAAAAAATATGGCACAAAATTTTTCCTGAATCTGAAAATAACCAAATTTCCATACCAGAAAACTTGATTTGTTGTGTTAATTTCAGGTGTTCTACTTGCGGTGAGACACCCGGTATACGAAAAGTGGTCCTGCCGATCATCATCATCATAATCAACAGGCGCCTAACGGGAACGGCCCCAGAGATCCGTCCAATTCCGGTACACGAAATTTATTAAACTTTACGGTTGTGAAAGTTATTGAGTCATGAATATGAATAGGCGAAGTAGCCGATGGCCATAGGGGACTTCGGTTAGCGCCAGGTTGACCGAAAAAATCGTGTCGCAAGAGAGGAGAAGTGGCCGACACCGGGCAGAGCACGTCGCTAGACGCGACTGAGGTCGACGTATGCTAATCTCGCCCAAACGAGTATTTTAATGTGTTTATGGTGTGTTATCGACTCTCCCGTGTAAAATATGGTTATATTTTAATGGGAACAGTTATAGGAAATGCAAATCGCGACGGAAAATCCTCATCCGCAAACTCGGCGATGTTGATGAGGACACGCACTTTTCCGTAATTATGCCGCGGGCCGATTACCGATCGATTAATTAATTTTAATTTGTTGGTTCCTGGAGGAGTCGCCGACGACGAGGCGTCACAATCTCTCGCATTTCGAGTTCCGTTTCGGTGACCCCGGTTGACCTCCCCGGGTCCTAATTTCTTCATTTCGCCCGGCAAAGCGAACCGAGCCGAGTCCGCTTCCTTTTTCCCAGCGATGACCGCAAACCAAAACCGCCGACCGAAATCTTTTAAAACAATAAAAAGACACATTTGACTAATTGGCGGAGCGGAATACGACAGGGAAATTTACACTGATAGAGGCCGAAATCTTATCGCGGTAATTAGCTCCTATAATTGGTCCCGATGGCTGTAAAAACTTTATTCAAATTAAGAGATCGCTGATTGGTCCAGACCGTTTAGCAGGTGAGCCATACGATAAAATTAACGGAAACGCTTCGTGTAATTACCATTACCGACTTGTTATTTACACACTTAAAATAAGAGCGGAAAGTATATGCGAACCGATCGCGCTAATGAAATAATTCTCGGGCAGATCTCGGTCGTGTCGAAATCTCCGGGCGAGATCCGGGGGGCGGCCGGTCGCCCGGAAATTTTATTGCGTCCTGGCTTTGCAGGAATTGAGAAATCCTCGTCATGTGTGAATTCCCATTGTCATGCCCGCGCCGTTAATTAGCGATATCGACTGCGAGTGTGCGTTATCGCCGGTGAATCTCCACACGATTAATTAATATCATCAGATATATCAGATAAAAACGGAACCGACAACAATAATAAGTCGAAAGAGAGAGGGGCTTAATTGGTTCCACCCCGAAAGGCCCCAGAGCGCACGTTTAGCGCCTATTTATCGGCCGCGTTTCGTTCTGCGTGTTGCTATGTACGTCGAAAATTGCAATTTCGTATAAAATAATAAATCCGGTCTGGGATTTTGCGTCTCTGCCAAGTTTTCGACGGTGCGCATACAAGTGGAGATATTAAAGAGCGCATTTTGAACTTGTAAAAAATCAACAGAAATGCGTAAGAATCGACCTCGGTTCCTATCCGAAAACGTTCGTGTAAACGGCTCTCAAAACGAAAGGAATTTTTCGCGATTTTTCAATCCCAATTCCGTCAGACAAGTTGTCGCCTCTTTCGATCCGATCTAATCTTATCGAATTCTATTAATAGAGCGAGAAAAATCCTAATCATCACGCCCTGTCCTATAACGATTCGCATTTCGTGAGTCAGAAAGGACGTTTTTTCGCCCACTTTGTGCCGTACACTTCGAAATAAGGATTATCGAGAAGAATGCGATTCGGAACAAAAGGAGTGAAAGTGTGTACCTGATGGGTGTTAACCCCATTATTTGTCGTTTATATAGGCGTCGCATGGGTAAAAATAAATAATCGGTCGTAATTGTGTCTCCGTTTAAGTTGCACGGTTCGTAAAAAACCGTCAAGGCGAGGATAATATCGAACTGGAGAAGCGACGAAGAATTATCGTTACATTTGTACACGGTGTAGGTGGAAATAACTCCTTTCGGCTTCTCGCCCTGTTTGTATAAATCAGGTCTTAAGTGACAATAGGCAAACGGCATGTTGTTGTTGATCCAGAACAGACAAATGTTAATTATACTTAGGTACACGCTTCCCTTACTCCCGACTAGATTTAAACCGACATCGTCTTTTACATAAGCAACAAGTTTCGTAAATATTTTGCGCTCCAGTTTATTTGAAGCCGTGAAATAATAATTATTTCCACAAAATAAAGAAATGCGTAATAGAGTAGAGCAGAAAATAATTAAGTAAGTACATTCGCATGTGGTGTTTATGTTGTGACGTTTTTTTTATCGGTCATTAGAAAAAAACTTCTCAAGGTTGATGAACGATTTACGTTATCTGACTAAAAATTCCGAGAGATTTCAAGAATATACGATAATCATTTTATAACCATTTTATTAAATTATTAACACCTACCCGAAATAGAAATGTTAGGTGGGTGGGTGTTTGAGAAATTTTCGTCATCTGGGCGAGATTTGTGGAAGACCTCGTGTGTGTACGACGGTCATCCTTGGTATAAATATTAATGTGCTTATTTTTGTGGTTTATGCGATGTGGGCCTTCGTCGTTATCATCCGCACCGTGGCCTTAATTATCGCCGATTAAAATTCAGACTGTCCCTCAATTGTGTATTGTTTTTTCCGTAAAAATTTAACGCGGCGAAGCTATCGATGAATTTAACTTCGCCATTAACCAACCACCAGTGCTCATACGCTTACTTACTTACAACATTTTATCTAATTCAGATCGGCTATTGTTCATTGTTTTGCAGCTCTTCCCTATACGCGATTCGAATTTTTATCAAGTCATTATTGGTACTCGATTGCAGACTACAGAGGCATCTTTTCAAGTTCACAATAACACGTAGTGATGATGATAATAATAAACATCAAGACGAGGGGCAATATTAAGGGGATAATTTAAGATTTTTATTGACGTTTTAAGATAAGGTTGTTGCCATAGGTCGCGTTCGATAAGAATAAAAAAACAGCACACGTCAGCAATAATTAATTGCGCCTTATTTATAATTAGACAATTTCATTGTATGTAATTGGAGTAAGGACGATTTGCGATTAATTTTCCTGTTTGTTTCGATTCGTATCGGCATATGAATCGGAATTCAAATTGAAAGGTGGCTAGACTGTTTAGAATTGTATTCATCATCACCACCCGAATGAAAATTTTATTTTATTTCAAATCTGATTGAAAGTTTTCCAGGCGAATCGAACAACGGCCGATGTTTATTATACGAGACCAATAACCTTTACCATTTCGATTTCAGCCCGATGAGGAATTTCGCTTTAAATTTCCATTAAAATTTTATTTAAAAAATTTATTGTTTTGTCGAACGGTCGCCAATTAAACTCGGCCGTCGCAGCTTTTATGTACTAAAAAGGTGAACAAACCTTTTATCATCATCTCTCCTTATTTCGCTATTATAATAAGTCGCATCATTATGAAGCCCGACGCGAAGAGGGTTATAAAAGAGAAACGAAAATTTTCCTCGCTGATAATAAAACGATTACAATATTATATTGCATACAGACAGATAGAGGTAATACGTGCCATGTGACGGACGCAAAATGAGTATACTTGTAGCACACATTGCGATTAAAGTGAGTTCTACGAACGCTAGAAGCAAATTTGATAACAACCGCATATCGTTGATTATTACAATAATAATAATTATAAAACGTATGTTATATCCGTAATAAGATTTTTTTGTTTACTTTACTTTGAAATCGGCGATTTTCAGGAAAGCGTAATTGTTCATGATAATTTCAACGAAATCGTTAAAATGATTATAATTTTGACAAATTGTTGTCGAGGGTCATGGCGAACATAATTGCGTTCGTTTGATAAAAAAAAAGTGATAAAGCCAGTAGCGTCCCACTGCTGAATAATAAATGACCCATTAAAATAATACATGGTAGTGTTTATTTTGGTGGAATTAATTGTTGTCATTGAGAGGTGAGTTTTTAAAAATTCCCGATACGTCGTTCTGGTTGACCTTTACGCTTGGCCGTCTTCGCCGATAAATGATCGCGTCGAGCGGACGAAATTGAAATTTTAATTTCCCAATAAATGCCCACATATGAACATGTTCTCTTCGCCACCATTATACCACCGGGCCGGGTATAATAACGTTATTGCTCATTAAATCGCGCACAGAACCGATACGAAATAAAACGGAAAAAATTATTGACTGCCATCGTAAAATGAAAATTCTCTATAAATAATCCGCGCGCCAGAAGGCCGAACCGGAGCCATGACTTGTTTTCGTCATTTCAGATCGCGAGACGGTTATTCGCACCACGGCAAAATATTTACTCGCTCGATATATCTACATACACTTGCATAGAAAAATGTTCAATTAGTATTCAAATAAGCCGAGAGAAAAAACAGAGGGCTTTTAAATTTAGTCAGAGACGACCTAGCTCGAAACTCTCTGCGTGGGATCATCCTCCATGATCTGTTTACGCATAGTTTCGTGGGATTAACGGGATGAGGGGCTCCACCTCTTCGCCGAATGAAGACGGAACGCCATCATGGACATAATCGGAATGTGTGCAGTTTTGCGTGTTTTCCGTTTTCTCCTCGTGTGCGAAATGCATGTCTTTCGGCGTTGGCCGCACTCCAGGTCCAGACGGTGCGTGGGAGGAGATCTCTACTGTTACTGACCTGGGGCAACGGTTGCATGAGCCCACCTCTCTCTCTCCTCTCTGCATCGCGTATGTATCATGTACTCGTATGTACAGTATCTTATCGTAAGTGCGCAATTACATTATGTGTCGTGACATTGCCGCGCTTCTTCCATACGTTTAGGCACGCTGCACTCTCTTCATTGCAGGAACGAAGAGTCGCCGTTGGATCGACTGGATGAATTCATTATATTCACTGCAAACTAAATTTACTGAATATTTGAACCTGGGGAATGTCTTGGAGGTCATTTTGAAGGTGAGAAGTGTTCAAATTTTTTGAGTAGGTAGACAAAACATGAGGAAAAATTGATCAGTCGAAAAGACTCATCAGTAATACGTTTTCCTCGCCTTTTCAAAAAAACACATCATTTCCATACCGTCTCTTTGAATCTCGCTTATTTTTGAACATTTGAGGCTGGAGCAGAATTTTTGTGAGATTTTGGTAAGTTGCCTGAAAAATTGACCCATTTTTTATTTCGCTTGTAATTTGTGATGTTTTTTCCTAATTTTAGGGACGTCACAAGAATATATGCGTCTTTTTGGCAAAGTTTGGTAAAAATTGTAGATCCTTAACCTTATTCCGTTTTTTCCTTGTGGAATACCACGGAGTTAAATTATCCTAAGCGTGATCGAGCGACCGATCCTCGAGCCAAGTTTCAACCAAATAGGTGTATAATGCGAAATATTGTGTAAATCTCAGAGGCGTTTCCATGTTTATAATAACCTCGATCGATTTCAGTAAAATTGCTTATTCTACACGTTTCCACCGGCATTATTATGCTTTGCCGCTGTGGCTATCTTGACCTCGATCGTAATATTGCAACTCTTTATTGTAGGCGCTTTTATTATTATTAAAGCATTTCTCGATTATTATTTTTGCTTTTTTGACTTGTTGACGAGGGTTTTCTTTTTGAGCGAAACTAGGCGACGCTCTCTGTTTAAAATTCCCGTTCCGCGTAAGATTGATCCGGTCAATTTCTCATTTGTCAAAAAAAGTAGAGGGATTGTATGCGTGTTGACTTTTCAGTCAAGTCGGCCGTTGGCGGCGGCGGCGTCGGCGGCGGCGGCTATAAAGCAGAAATGTCTCATGTCGAGACGCCACCGTTTGAAGGGGAACCCCATTACATACTTACGGTGGAGAGAGACTCGACTCTCCTCTCTGTGTATACGGGTCAGTCTTGCGGAGGTTGAAAATTGCAGATGTTGGGCATCCATCAGTGCCACCACGTCTCACTCGCCTTCAGAACCTAAAATGAAAAAGCACCGTCTCCCAGAATAAACACACCCATTTTTCAAAACGACCCGAATAAGAAATCGGACCCTCCGGGAGCGAGCGTTATTATATCCCCCCGAGACATATTTAATTTCGTCCTGTCGCCTCATTTTGTTGATAATTAGTTTCGCCCTCCTGTCTCCCATCCCCCGGGTGTTCTCGCCCGCTTTTTTTCCCCCTTTTAATTGGTACAAAAGTGGCAGGTATTGCCGTGTACGCGGACGAATGTAATTTATTATTGCACAACTTGGAGGAATTTCCTGCATGTAAATGCACTCAAAGTTTTGACAGTAATGAAACGTTGGATGGGTACGAAATTGACTGTACATGGAACAGTAATTCGCCTAATTGTACATAATTATCCGAAACAGAATAACTCGCAAGAAACCTACACAAATTACTACAGCGCCAATTCTTAGCCTGAAACTTAAACAATTACGCTTCTCTCTCTCTCTGCCTGGTAATACGTTTTCGGTTAGCGAGCGGAAGTGCATTTCGCCAGGAGATTCCACCCCCTGCTCGATGGGGTGGCGCGCAGACACCTACTGCACACATATTAGCGGCCGTTAAATTTTAACAGTTTTAATAAACATAAAGTACGTTTAAGTCGGTGTACGTATCAGTTTTATTAAATTTGGAGGTCCGTATATGCACTCAGGGTGCATTTGCTGTTGCCTTTTTACCCTTGGCTTTTATCACCCCCGAGGCAATTAGCTAGGAACGTTTCTGCACTCGCCTTAATCGCTTTATCTCGGATTTTTCCCACCTGGATACGTTCCAGGATCACGCGATCGTTAAAAATTTAACTGTTTTCTCTTTTGAGCCCGAACAAGCAAACACACAGGACTTTAACGCCGCTGCGAGGTCTAAGGTCTCGCAACAATATCTGTCTGCGAGGAATATAAAGAGGGTGTGTATACGGTTAGGGAGGTTTGTTTGCTTTTTGATTTCGTGCGCAGCGCAGGGCTAATCCCCAAAGTTCTGACAGGTACCCGACCTTATACCCCTGTCGTAACGTATGTAGGTGCATTATCCTCCGGGCTCGAGTGGAATGCAGCCTGAAAAACATTCCTCTCTCGTCGCATGGAGGAAGCAACAAAGGGAGACCCGATTAAATATTCAATAAAAGACCGAATCACAACTTACTATCCAGCCGAGGGGCCCTTATTCAGAGGGACGACCGTCTCATTTATTATGAAAGGAAATCATCGGTCAGGATGATGGAACCATCAAGTGTGCGGACCTGCAGGTTTATCGTGTATAGGTGGAGTAACCGAACGCACTCATATTTTTCCCGGGTGTGGTTGTGGCTTTTGCAAAATTAGAATGTCTGATGGTTTTTTTCGCGTTTCCGGCGGCGTTTTATAAATAGGGGCGCACGATTTTTTCCCTCACTGCCGACCGGTCGGATGGAAAGAGTTGGGTGGTAAACACCGCAAAGTTCATCTCGGCCAGAAGTTTGTGCCGGTGCCAGGTCTGCGCCCGTTGCACCCCGGCCTCTCGTTGCATATTAAAAATATGTGTCGCCGCGGCACTTCAAAGACTCCCGACTTGTTTTTAATATCGGGTCCGCGAATTGTAACGAAACGTTTCTCGGAAGAGTACGCATCGTTTTTTTGACCCCGCGTTTATTTCTTGCCTTCGACTTCTCGAGAACGTCGTCTTGAAAAAGCCCCTCCGTGATGTTCTACGATTTCGCAGCGGTTTATTAGCATTATCCACTGAATTATGATACATCATGATATTTTCCTATAATCAAGTCCGATGCTTGGACGGTGTGAAAAAAGTTTGGAAAAAATTGCCTGAAAATGTTGTAGCGATTTGTTCAATCCTTCAGCTCGTTATTTTAGCACCGTTCCAGTAGACAGGATGGGAAATTACTCAAGCGATGGGATTAACGATGAGGTTCACCGTAAAATTTGACGTTGAGCCAAAAATACGAGTTATTTTCCAGCCCCTCTCGGACCGTAAGAGAACGACCTCCGCCCCTGCAATCGTTCCAAATATTCATCAAATTTCCGTGGTGGCCCCTTCTGTCTGTTTAGCAGTTGGTAATCCGTTTTATGGACCATTTGTCCGTTGGAAATTATGGATTCTGGAGATTATCGATCGGCCCCCCTTTTGTATTAGTGTCAGTCGAATATTATTCGAGGGAGAGAGGGTTTCGTCTACTTCTTCCTGGTTTTTATACGCTCCTTTATCCACTCATAACGTCGCCTATTGAAATCGCCGGGGAAATAATAATAGAGTTGTGTGTACACGTCACGTCAGACCCATAATAATAATTTCTAAAACAGAAAAGTAAATAGTCCGCTTCCATCATCATCATCATCCCTTGAAGTTGACGGGTTTCACCCCCTGCCGCTCACGAGTATAAAGTGTACCACCACCCTCCGAACCCCCGGGCTTGAGCAAACAGAAGGCCTTTGAAGTATCACGTGTTTTCCCAGATTCTGAGCCATTAAGGTGGCATGTTTTAAAAGTTCTTCTCTTTCTGGTCCGTACTGCGCGAGACCGATATAGAGAGGAGAGCGTGGTGCGACTGGGGCCTTGTGACAGGTTTGAGGTATGCCCGAGACCCATAAACCATCGTCGAGCTCCATACATCCTCGCTAATTACAAGCCGGGATCGCAATCCGGTCTCGGGGAAACGACCAACCGACGACGCACACTTTTCTCTCTCGTTAGGTGCGTCGGCCGGGACAAATAACATCCCTCCTCGACCTTGAGCCGATGCCAACACATATTTCCAATTATCTTATTTTCCGCACCGCCTCTGTCGGACCGGAGGACACTCGGAGCGGCGGCCGCGAATCGCGAAATCGGGATCGATCCGGTCCTGCAGGGCCTCCGGCGATAAATTACCCGAAAATAAGTTCGGACAAAACCTGGGCCGTTATTTAGTGGACTCGTGTCCGCGGCTGAATCGTAATATATCTCCCAGCGCCGACCTTGACTGGATAAATCATAAATTTTTGCCCGGAGCGGTCGAGAACTGGGGTGCAACGAGTACGTCAGCGGCACGGTCGGTCGAAAATTTCCGAAAACACCACCCCCCGAACAACATAACAAAGGCAGTACGTCTTATAAGAGCCGAGATTTACGAGTGAGTGAGAATCTTTTGCGACGAACTTTCCGCTTGAATTATATTTGTCACCTTTCTGGTGTAGGTACTATTGCAAAACGGTGGCGTTGCGTTAATGCCCCCGGCGAGATAGTAATGAAATCGTTACGGGTCTTTTATTGGTGAAATTCTTTTAGTGGGGCGTTTTACGGTCGATTTTCAAAAGTAGATACGGGGCGCGCACTAAAATCGCGAACGGTCGGATAAAAAGAAACTGGGGGAAGGCAGTTTAAAACTGTTCCACCAGTAAATCGAGCACTTTTAAGTCTCGACGAACCTTCCCGCGTGTAACGAGCACATAAAGATGCATTAGGACTATTTGTGTATATTATTGAGGCACTTTGGCGACCGTAAAAACACTCTCGAACGCGGCGGCGGCGACGGCGCCCCGGGAGGCGACGCCCGATCAAAACAAACAGCCCCGGGCAAGGTGGGACGCGCCCCCGTCCGACGTCGCGATATTCGCGGCGATAATGAACGCCATTATGCGAGGGTGCGCCGGTGCAGTGATTGCGTTCCAGCGCAGTGCCGGGTAATTGTATTGTAACACATCATGTCGCCGATAATTGCGGCACGTCGTGCTCCGAACGGCTCAAGGAGAAAAAAATGTAAATTTGCCGGTAATAAACTCGCAAACGTGCTCGTGACAGATCGTACGGAAAAACTTGTAGCCAACAAGCAAAAACACGGCTTGTCTTGCAGTTTGTGAGCGTTGACATCCACCGGGTACGAAAAAACCGGTCGCACCGAGATCTCGAGATACGGAATATAATAATGTATGCCAGTCGGACTCATGCCGGGGATCCGAGACGCGGTCTATTTAAAACGGCCCCGGAGATGGGCTTATCCCGATAAAGCATCACGTTGTATTTTAACGTCACGCGGCGCCGATACGGGAAAGCCACCCGAAGGGACAATCAAATGAGAAATGGATTTCCGCGATTGTATTCAAATTTTTACTTGGCCCCCGAAACGAAAAGCGGGACAATTTTCGCGATATAATAATAATACCCGGGCCATTAATCCGCCGGTGTGCGGACGTGTCCCGTTTTAATAGTTTCTATTACGAAATGACAACAGGAAATTTTTATCGCCGCGCCCGCTGCACCAGACACGGTTTTACGGCCGAAATTAAATTCGCCCGGCGATAAAGCGCCCCTTTCTTCGCGTCGACCCCGGAGAGCGTATAATGGCACCGCACACATGCCGCTCTTCGATAATAGCATAATAAGACATCATCGCGAGATCGCGGCCTAATAATTTACGCCGGAGGTCCGGCCCATAAATAAGCGAAACGAACGTCCCGAAAAGTGTAACGGTCCACGAGAATAATAACACGCCGCGCGTATAGCGTTATCACCACCGAATTATCTTCGAATAAAATTCCTCACGAGTTTATTAGCGGCGCCCATAAATCGTCCGGTTTGGCGTTTTCGACTCCTCAATTCGGCTACCGTTTCGTTCGAACAACCGGTCACCGTATAAATAAATTACGATTTTTCCTATTGGTTTTCGGCGAGAGAGCTCTCTGCGTCATCTTCTCTATGGAGAGCACCTTTATGTGGGTACCCATGCACCTGCACCTGAGCCACTCATCAACCGTTACTTTATGTTGTTGGCCGGCTACTGGTTAGAGATACACGTGTACTCAGATACCAATTATTTACGTTACTATACTACGCAGCGGCTCTTCTTAATTGGATCTTCAAGGAGAAGAGGAAGAGGAAGATGAAGACTCTTTCTCTCTCGCTGGCGTTGTTCGCTTCTTCGGCTTTTATTATTTAATGCCGCGGCTTATTGCCCGCTAAAGACCGCGCACAACACCCGACAACAAACGGCGGGGTGAAAAATGATGGACGCGTCTGATGCGAGCAAAATTGAAAAACGGACAAAAAGGACGGAAACCCGACCGAGGTATCGGCACCTCTTTCTGGGCCGCGCATAAGCCGCATCAATCCCGTGCATCATCAAGAAAACGCGGACCCGATGAAGGCCAAGACCGAATCGCTCTCGGTTTCTTCTTCTTATTCTCATGCCGGATTTATTATTTCGCTCCGCGGTCTCTTCGGTTTAATAACGGTCTCACCCTCGAGGGAATTCTTAGGCTTCTTTCTATTTTTTCGTTTCGCTGTTATTAATCTACTAATACCACTTTACCTTTCGAAATACCCGAAGCCATTATGATTGACAATGGTTATTATTACTTTAACCGATTCGTTTTTATGGATTAGGGAAATCCGTGTTCTTTTTATTATACACACAACCATCACGTAATAATAATAGTGGGAATGGAAATGATTGAGTGAAGTCCTCAAACTTAACAATAGGGTTGGCTTGATGAATTTTATCGATCGATTTTCGGCATAATACACCCTCCTGAAGATAGATCGCATAATGGTGGATCGGGTTGGCTTACTCATTCTTCATACACCTTCCAAAGAGTGGTATCATGTAGTATTTCACAAGACTTCGCCATACATCAAATCCTCTTTCGGTTTTATTTTCCGCGAGAGTTACTGGATGCACCCACTAAAACTTCTACCTGACTGGATAAGAAAGTCTTGTGCATACACAGGGCCATAATAATAGGGGGAGATCCCCTATGAAAAATAAAAATCGATTTCGAATACGCTCGAGTTGAGATTCGTGATTAATTCACATCATCATCATCATTATTATTATTGATGTAGGTGCGGTTTCCTGGTGATTTCGGGCAAAAACTTGTCTATGGTTCCAAGTCCAGGTGATATAAAGGTGATCATGACCTTGCGTGAGCAATATTCAAAAGGTGCCGATTTATTCACGAACTTCCGTCGGTCGGTTTGTCGGGTCGACGGTGGCGGCCGGCCAATTCCTGCCGTCGAATACGTGCGCAAAATAAGATGAGGCGCGATGTTCTCGGAATTCTTTCGTATTTTCGTAGGCCGCACACGGGCCAGACCGTCTTCGTGTGTGCACCGACACGTGTGTTTTTACACCTCCGGATCGGATCGGGTCGAGGGCCCGGAATAATCGTCGACATCACGCAATCGCCCGCCCTTGATGATGATGATGATGATTATTTGTTTGTCGGTGTTTTTCCTTTTTCCAGAGGGGGTAAAGTCCTCTTGTGACTGCGACTATTCGAGGAGGATGACGACGGTGGCGTATGGGGGCACAATGGCGTGCGCGTTTTAAAGAAAACGAGCCCCTTATATTCACGTCTGAAGATTATTTCTCACAAAAGCGGATGAATGAGCTGGCGGGAGTCGAGAGATGCCCTCACGTCTCTTTCGCCTGATATTTTGTACGAAAAATATGAAAGAAACCCTTTGAAAATCCGACGCTCTTCCACATCTCTTGGCCTGTTGAATCGCGTTTTTTTCCTCTCTTTCCATCATCACCCTTTCACCGGTTTCCAACATTTAAATGATAATTTGTCGCATCAGACGAGTTTTTCATTTTCGCCTGGATATCTCGTTCGCCTGAAACTTTACGATCGTGATCTTATTAGCGGCTAATTCAATACGAGATATTCGATCTTGATAATAATAACCGATTCTCGTCGAGCTCTCATTCATCATGCGGTTAATGGGAGAGTAATAGCACAACATCTATCATATAATTAGCTGCAATTTGAATTACACGGTTTTTGGCCGCACCTGCGAAGATCAAGGTGTGTTCCCATCCATCTATACTCGGGTTTATATCGCTCTATTCTCGGTTAATGCGACCTCGGAGCGTTCAGGAAGACGAAAAGAGCGTCGGAAGGAGTCGTTCGGAAAGCCATCAGGGCCGTCGGTGGATTGATGTGTGTTTGGATAAAACATTAAGCGGCCAAGACAGCGCCCTTCCTCTTTGCGTGCACGGACCACGTCAGACTTCATATCGATGCATGATAAATAATGGACCTTTAAGGGGGGCCGAATACGAGGTCACCGCGTACACAATATAATAATAGCGCCGACATTAATTTTTACAAAAGACTTGCGTAAACCACCCACTCTGTATTATGTGCACGGTATAACCCTCGAGCGGATTTTTCTCGATTTTTTCCCGATTTCTCTCTAGAAGCGAAACGAGAGTCGCGCAAGCGAGGGACTTTCTCTCGGATTACAAACGACCTCCGACCCTGCAATTTCCCAAAACAATACACCGGAGCGAGATCGATTAATATAAAATTTCGATCATGACGAACCTAAAGCCGTGTACAGTTGCGAAATTATGTCGCAAGAAGAAATTCTCGTATTACAAGGTAAGCACTATACCGACGAGTTTCGGATTTTTACGACTGATGTTTACAATACTTTTATAACTCGCAGGATAATTGCCCGAGACGCGCCTGCATTTCGTATTATTGTACTCTGTATTATTATTCTTACATTAACATCATCGGTGTGTGTCTGTGTGTAACATTATAAGGATAATAATATTCTAAATGTCAATGGCAACATTAATTAACGCCACGGTCGCTCTCGAATATAATCATATTTTTGAAATTACCTTCGCGGCCTGTCATTTCGCCTATTATTGCTCTATACTACGTTACGTTACGTTACGTTACGGTATTGTGGAGATATTGCAACACTTTACGCAACGACATCTCGAATGTAAAGCCAATAACGAACTCATTAAATCGCTTTAATAACTTATATGCCCACGACTTTTGGTTCTTTTCAGTTTCTGCGATTAAGCAAGTTCGAGACCTATGCTATTACAAGAGAGTACCAGGTCAGTGACAGTGGCGTCACACGTGCAATAGGCGCCACTTCATTATTAGTTGCGACACCTTGAGACCTTCCAAGATTATGCATAATCTGGACGATTCGGCGGTGATTATTAGCAAATTCGGTCTTGGGTTTCGGGTGCATAAATCGCAAGGCGCGGCCTTTACACCATTATGTCAAGCCGAATGTTCTTGAAATCCGAATTTGTAAATAGGTACGCCAAATTTAGTTGGAAAAACAGCGGATCTAACGATATTTCGGGTATAGGAAGTAGGGAAAGGTCGGTTTAGAGTGCTTGGCGTTATTGATGCTGGAGATGATTTCTCGAGGTGATTCTGTGCCGGATGGAGCTGTTTTCGTGTTCCAGTTTCCGAGCGCACGGCGCATCGGAGCTAACCACACACCGGTCGGCATTACGGGGCACGAATGTAGGTAGCGGAGGCATCGAAAGAGAATCACGGGTAAGCGAGTGCAGTTCCGGCCCGATTGAGTGGCGTCGCCGTCCTCAAATCCGAATTTAAATAAATTATTGGTCCGCCAAACCGCAATTTCCAGGCCGCGGCCCGCATCGCACGTGCAATCCGAGATAACGAAGAGAAATTACTCTTGTCGTACAATTTCATCTCGCGCGATTACTTATCGAACCGTTTCCTGCCCGGCTTCTGTTTTTCCCGCGTGTCGCTTTTTTCATTTTTCCACCGCGTCGAAATAACAGTAACTTTTCTGGAGCGATTTCAACACGCGACCCGATCGGGGCACACGAGAGCGCGATCGTTTTTTCCTCCTCTTATTGCGTAACACACCAACTGACCGAACGCAATTAAAGCCGGAGAGTTTTAAAACAGCTGGTTCTCACTTGGCGTTTTCTCGGCCCGGCTCGACTTGCTTGAGATGATGCCATGGGTTCCATTCGCCACGACCGTGTCGGTCAGTTGGTTAGAAAACACCCAAGGTCGAGTCCGGACCAGACCTGCCTATACTACAGCGAAACCTGAAAATTACGACCGAGCCGCCTCAGCGAGACACTTTTACGACCGATAAAACGATTTCCAATCGGCTATAGCGAACGCCCGGTTTCGATTTTTTACGGTTTTATCGTCGCGGGTCGCCGTTTCGGGTTTGTTCTGTACCCTGCGGACTGGTTCTTGCCCCCGAAACGTGCACAACGGGCCGGTGCGGCAAAAAATGAATAGCCGTACGCCCAAATTAGAGGTGGGACGATTGATTGGGACCATCAGGTAATAACAGGACGGCCGAGTGTGCGCCGGGCTTAATGGGACGTTGCGGTCCTGGACGACCCCCGTAGAGTATTCGGAAAAAAGCTCGAATTTCTGCGAACAGATGGGCCGGAGGAAATCTGCGATTCGGGCCCAAGTTTCCGTGCGGTATGAGAGGATCCATCATTTTCGCTGACGAGTTGGCGGGGAGTTTAGAGCGCTTTTCGGACGGACGGCGCGTCGGAAAATTTCGAAACGATCCTACGCGGAGAAGAAGAAGAAGCCGGCAACTCGACGAATCTCGTTCTTTTGTGCGAACCGCTTACGGTTCACCGGGCACGGCTCGCAAGACGTAATAAATTTATCATCGGAGAATTACACGGAACGAGTGCGACAAGAACTCGGTTTAACTTTTAAACAGATCTTTCTCCACAGTTTCAGCTCTTTTATTAATAATGGACCGTTCCGGGCTTATCGATGGCCGCCCGGATTTCGGGACCTTATTTGCGTTACGAGCACGAGGATCCTTAAAATTCGGCCGGAATATGCTCGCGGTTCGGAATGACCGTGAAAGGCCCTCATTAAGGCATCGATATCTCGAACATTATGCACTTATGGGGAAATTTTAATTGCACCAAAAATGCTTGCCTTGGCGATATTGATAACTTTTATCTAGAGAATTTTCTGATTGTCGATGAAATTCCATAATTTTCGATAGGAGGTCGTCGACTTACTCGACTTATAAAATACTTGTCATTTTTTTTATTAATGAGGTTTTTTCATTCCCGAAATTTCACTCTCGACAGCTTCTCATGCATGCGTTGAGATAGAATTGGACGAAATTTCTCAATTGCGCAGTTTGGAGGGTCCGGATGCGGTCCGCCGCATTCGCAATAATTTTATCACCGGAGTCGGGAAGCGAGAGCAAAGTCATGCCACTTCGCGAGAAACAATGAGCAACTTGCGGTTTTCGGCGTTCCTCCCACTGAAAGAAAGCGCTGCGAGTCCGAGAATCCGCGAATTAATTTGCCGCCGATAAGCGTTATCGCGTACGGGCGGCCCGTTTGATCCGCGTTCCGAGGAAAGGGGCACAACAAAGCGACGACGGACGCGGTTCACGGGCGAGATCGCCACGGTTCAATTAAACCCACGGCGACATCCGAGCCAATTAAAATCCGCCGAGACTCGGTTTCTTCTTCGACTTGGAAACGCTCCCCGGTGTCTGACACGTCCGCGTCCGAGAGGCGGCCACAAATCTCCGCATTTTTCCTCCCTTTGAGCCGTCGTCATCGCGAGAGGAGCGCAAAGGAAGTCGAAAACACGGCAAAGTTATATCAGTCTCCCCGACGCATAAGAAAGGTCGTTATCGTCACAGCCTCTGATGCGAAATATAATATCGTTGTGCAGATAGAGGTATAGGTCAGGGATTTACACACCCGCTTCGGAGCGAAAAAAGGCCGTGAATCATGGGGAAAGTGCAACGTCCTTTCCGACCTTGGTGCACACTCTCGGACGCATCGAGAGCGCGTATCACACCAGAACGACTATTTTCGAGCCGATAAAAGTCCACGGATTCATGGGGCCTAATGGGCACGAACTCGATTCGGGGCCGTAATAATAATATGCGCCCGGCACGCGGCCATTAGGAATCGGATTTCTCACAAAAGCGCGATCTTGGTAATGCCATGTGTTTGCCCACAAATATTGTTTACCAGAGGCCAATGACATCGGTGAGTTATTGGACGCCTGCACACTCATTAGCGCGAACCGTACTCTGTACGCATCAAAGTGAAGTCACAAATCGCGGGAAAAATCTGAGGGTCGATGATGGGGGATGATCGATAGTTGTTATGATCCCCGGGCACATAGTCTGGATTAAGTTAAGGAAGTGGCACGGTCTGGAAGTCATCAAACTTGGCTTTTGCCAATTGCGAAATGCATTAGGAAGACCACTATCGAAAAGTCATTTGCGAAGTTGTTACCGAAGTCACGCCAGCCGCGTTCGGGGTCCTTCGCTCTCTCGCTCCTTCTTCGACAGTCTAGTCTAGTTCTGGTTCAGCCACCCCCGCTGGTCCGGGGGGCGGTTAATTCGTCGAATTAGTTCCGGCACCTCCGGAATGGTTCCGGTGTCGGGTTTTCGCCCTCCGCCGTCGTCGTCGTCGTCATAATTGTGATTTGTTTGCGCGGTGTACGACCGCGAGAGTGGCCGTGTATGCGATTTAAATAACAACGCACCCGGATTAGCATGAAAATACCTTTCGCGTAAAAATATTCAAACGGGGAATGTATTTGGAGTAATTTCGTTAGGTCGTTGTCGTGCTCGCAGGATGTATGGCGGTATTTTTTATCCACGCATTCTGAACTGACGTTGTTTGCTGATTTTATGTCGCGAAACGCACACACATCGCCATTTATTCACCGGCCTTTATACAGATTACTTTCCTGCACGCGGCCCGAAAATCCCCCAAAAACGGAGGACCGCTCCATCACAAGTTCGTAAAAATCGTCGTTAAACCTCCCACAGTCCTGCCACTTAAAAAATCTCGTAAATTTCGAGAGAGACGGGAATCACGACCGACAACCATCATAAAAGCGCGGTTTCTTCTTCGAGTCGAAATCCGAGAAATAATTCGTACCCCGTAAACAACTAGGAGTATCGGCGGCTGGATGGTGCAGCCACTGGCGAAACGGCCGTATTTATAAATAAAAGTGCAGTAACAGGTTTGAGTCGTGTGCGTTTTTTCCCGATGGCAGAGTGCGCGACGAATGGCGAAATTTGGCAGACGTCTCTGATGGCTTTTTGATGTTTAATTATATTTTTGCGTGCTGGAATTGTTTTATTACGGTGGCTCACGTCCAATTATTAATTTCAGCGTCATTCCATCCGAATTAATATCCACGACGACTTTTTAACGTTCGAGACTCGTAATAATAATGACCGAACGCGAGGAGGAATTGAGGCACAAAATAATGAAATGATTATCAGCGTATTCGGGGGGAGGAAGAGGATTTGTCCATCCTGCACCTCGCACGATAGGACGATTTCATGACGAAGGTACGATCCGGGGTACGTAATGCGGACGTTGACCGGAATTTTCAGGTATAATTCTTCAAAATTAATTTCGAGGACAATCTATTATCATGTTTGTTGGGTTGGCAGGATTATAATTAATATCCCCCCAGATTACACTACTCAAAATATGAAATGACGATCACGCGATGGGATATTTCACAGCTTGACGTCCGACACGAGACGCCCTCATCAAGTCGCGCAGGAGAGGCCCCGATGGCGCAACGAAAATACATTAAGCAGATGCCGACCCGGGAGAAAATTCGTATAATCCCCGTAATCCGGCGCAACTCGAGCGAGCGCAAACACAATTTTTACTGTACCATCGGCGGCGGAGAGCCGCCGACCAAATCCCGAACACATGCCATCGCACACAACCTTCAAACCGGGGATTAACATCGAGATCGATCAGTCCCCGCTATTTTCGTTCGTCAATTTCTCAGATAATTGGACGTCTTTACTTTATTATTATAATGGTGTGGGCGACCTTTTATCAGATATCGGGGATCATCACGCACCACCGAGACCTCGCTCTCTTCTCCCGTCCCATTGACAACCCGCCTCACAAAAAATCCTCGGTTTGTAGAATGTTACCTGGACCCAAGTCGTGTTCATAGGACCAACCAGTCCACTTCTCCTGGTAAACGAATCGCGATCGTCTGCAATTTCGACCTGGTCCACCTTAATACGCATATAGGGGGCAGATCTTGTATAGTATTGTATACGATTCCCTGTAGGTGTGGTTGAAACCAGCGGACCTGAAGAGTCTTCGAGGCCTGCAAATCGGGACTTGGGCCACCACCTCCTTGGTCCGTTTCTGTGTTGTTAACGTTAACAGTCATTATATGAAGACCTTTCCGAGTGGTTGTCCCTCGTCCCTCCAATCAGCCAGGTCCGTATTGAATTATGCCGGAAAAAACCGGCCGTATTTGGTGCTTCGTGAGGCCTCCTAGGCGGATAAGGACAGATACGGCTGGAAAATAATCTCCCTCTCTTCCTACAGCGTGTCCCAACAGTCCTGCATCAAAAATTGACTACATTCAATTCACCCGAAATGGATAGAATTTCGGGGAATGCTGTATAATGGGGTAGTGCAATTTCAATTATTCGAACAAAACGTAATGAATTTATCCGTACGTCTCGAGTCTAGCTGTTTTTGCGGACGGTTCCAGGGTCGCAGTTTAATTAAACATTTCGATCACGTGGTCCTGAAAGGAAGCGCGTTCCCTGCAGTGTCTTCCCAGAGCCGGGCCGCCGAAATAAATAATTAACTGCGGGCTGATAAAGTCGGAAACCCGGTGCGGCCCATTGTGCGGCCCGGAGCGCCGGGACGCCCGAGCGCCTGCCCTCCCCGGCTTCGATTTTATCAAAACACATTTAATTAGAGAGGAGAGCGGCCCTTTATCGGGTGGAAAGTATTAATTGAATTCGGCCCGCCCGGGCGAAAAGTCCCGAAGAGGTGGCGATAATGCGCCCCCTTCCGCCACCGGGCGGCCCGGAGACGTGACGAAACTCTCTCTCCGGCTCTCTGGAAATGACGCCGTTGCGTCACACGGACACAATCGAGAAACTCTCGGATTAATTTCATCGCGCGATGTAAATCCGAATCCTTGACCTTTGCACTTTCTAATGGCCATTGCACTCTCTCGAGTTTACTTGTTGGTGTGTATAACTCTCCCGAGTGTGTATACATCTGCATAAGTAAGTACCGGCGGCGGCGGCGCCAGGACCGGATCGACTCTCCGCGGGGCCTTGACACGAAATTTCGCCGGGGCGTCGTTTCGGCGGTGTGGGCGCACTCGTCCGATCTTCGGCAGACGACGAAAACTTTCACGCACTTTTGAGTCGCGAATTCATCATGCGATGTTTGCTCAAGTAATAAGCGCGATGAATATTGATATTTTCATGTCGGGTCGCACCTAGTTATTGTGTCGTTTCGAGAAACTGTTACGGGGAGGAGAGCCTGCCTCGTTGTGAAATTATTAATCACGGTCGATATTTATGTGCTTTATCCTCAAATTTCGTATTATCCTCGTCGGTTTTTTCTCACCTTGACTTTTATTTATCTACGAATCTGCGTGAGCAATCACGTAACAATTCAATACGCCATGATTACCGACACTTTTTTCCGTTTTTATTAAAGCGACCGCTTTTTCTCCCAGGCGGCATTCACTTTTATCCCGGCTTGTATGGACAAAACGATTGAAAAAAAGGTCAAATCCATATAAAGAAATGCGCGCTTTTTGCCTTTCACCGGGAAAAACCTTCCCGGAGATCCTCCGCGTTCTGCGGACGAGATGGTATTTAAATTCGATTCGGTTCGGGGATGCGTTTCGTTTCTGGCGGCGGTCACCTGGGGGGTGGATCTCTCCATACGTGTCGGGTACCGAAATCCCCCAATTTGGCCAGATTCGGTTCGGGATTACCGAACTTGCCAGTTTCGGCGTATACAAAGGGAAATCTCTGCGGCGGCACGGTCGGATGAGGAGGATGCAACTTGTTCCTCAACTTGTCCGGGAATTCGCGCCCGAACTCTCCTCCCGCTTTTTCCCCGGTTCCGAATTTAATTGGGGGTCGCCTTTGAATTCGTATTAATAATTCGGCAAGTTCGGTCGAGTTCGGTCGGTTCCCGGGAGGTCGAAGAGGCAGCAACGACGCGTCCTCCTACTTACATTAAATAAATAATCCACCACGGTAAAGTTATAGGAGGATGGTGGCGCGGCTCTCCTTCCCTCCCTCTCCCGGTATATGTTTAAGAAAGAAGTTGTCGTTTATTTATTCATCGTGTTGTTCCTCGTGTACGTCGTTAAATGAGTTTCTTCTGGGTGATGTGGCGGTAAAAGGGCCGCTCTCGTGTTGTTCGGTTCTTATTTCAAAAAGAACTCGCGCGCCACTAACACAATCACCATAAAAATCTCAATTTGGAGAGAGAAAGAAACGCCGTATATATAAACGCAAGTACGAGAGGAGAGTTTAAAAAGGGAGTGAAATGGGGAAAAAGTGGCGGTTTCAGTACGCCCCCCGTACCGCTCTCGCGAGAGTCCTTTTGTTTGAGGTCGCCCCGGACTGGAAAAGCTTTACAATCCATATATATGATTGATTCCCATAAAACATTAAACGGGCGGAATTTCGTTATCTCGCATGAGCACATACTATAATACATTCCCAATCATAAAACCCGAAATTGGCTTTTAAAATTTTCAAACTCCACGCGGTCGGTATCATTTCGGCCGTAAACTTTATAATAACTGTACAAGTATAAATAAATCCGGGACCATTTACGGGCGTGTTGTGGACTCAAACTCCGACAGACTTTTCACTAAATCACTTTGATGCGCCTGAAATATGACCGTAAATATGGGTTTTATTTATTTTTAAAGCTAATTTTACGGTCGCTGTAATTGCCCGGAATATTTCGGGACCGCGCCGTCTCTCCATACTCTTGCGCTTTTATGGGGCCGAGTTGCATTATTGACGGCACGGCCCTTTAACCTCAATCAGCGGAATTCGCCATCAAATTATACGCGAGAAGAGGGCCCCCTCTTTGGCCCCGTGACAAAATCTCTCCGCTGTACCGTTGTCTTTTATCTCATAAAATATTTTACGGGCGGAAAAGGGCGCCGATAAATCACTATCTTAAATTTGAAATATCAATTTCAGATACCTATCCAATCTGCATGATGGAGAACTCGCAATTTACGACTCGAAATATTGGCTCCTCTCAATTATAATTCGACTTGTAAAAAAGTGGTGGATGCGCCGGGCTATTTGGAATGTAAATAATACGGTTGTCCCTGAAATCTGCACGGGTAATTTCGAAACAAATCACGTAAAATCGCAAAAATAAACGTCTCGAGGCCGGTTCGCATCTCACGTGTCGACATGCCGATTCGGACGTAATTAAGTGGTCCCATTAAGAAATCTGGATTAGCCGTGTCGCCGTTAATGCGCCCATAATTCTGATGCGTCCGGCTGCATCTCCGAGCGAAGAGAGTGCAACGCCCGAAATGCCGCAACCATCCTCGCAGCTATCTCGGCTCGATCCGGGGAAAAAATAATAAAAGACCGCGGTGTTCGACACCGGGTACGGCATTAATGGTGCGGCGCAGATACGATCTGCGTCTCGCTCCGGGTTTTCGGGGTGGTGATTCAGTTGCGTGCGTAAAAATGTCGAACGGAATGCGGGTGTCTCACGTGGGAAAGGCCGGGAAAAAAGAGAGCTTCCTACAGGTGTTCCAGTAAATGTGTCACGGAATGCTGCCCATTTGTGGCTCGACTTGTTCGCCGCCGCTCTCATGGTGGATGTGTGAGCATGTCGAGGCCTGATTTTTATAGCGCCTTGAATGATTGTCGTTTATACTAATAAAAGTTAAATATGTCCTCCGCTGGCATCGTAAAATAAACCGAATGAATAAACCATTCCCGGAGAGTCTTATTAAGCCTATCGGGCGTGCTCGTAAAAAGCGCAGTATTAAAACCTCTCTCGAACGTCAACCCCGAAAAACGACCACCGCGATATGATAATTGCGTTTTTAATGCTCTGGCCGATTTCTGACCTGATGATGCGACGCCTCTGCCGGTACCCGGGGAGTGGATTTGATTTAATTTTAATGTGCTGATATACCCACTCCGACGCATATAAAGTCGACTTATCAAAAATTAAAAAGCTTGTCGGCGAGCCGCTTCGGAATTGCATCGGCGGGCAAAAAACTTCATAAAAATCTCGTAAACTCGCCCGCTATCTTCTGCTACAAAGTAGTCACTTAACCGGCTAAATATTTCATCAAGTTTTTAACCGGGGCGCTTGCGGGCGAGGGAACACACCGACAGCTAAACCTTTTTAGCGAAATAACGGCCTCTCTCCGACTCATTGTGTCTTGTCCCACACACGCCGCCGCACAATGGACTCGGAAAATATCACGAGACGCTCCTTCGTCAAGTCGAGACTCCTCTCGTGCCCTTTGTCAGAGAGGAAACATCCGACGAGACGCCCTCACCTGATGGACGTTGTTGCCTCTAAATTGTCGGACTCGCGAGACGAACCCGAACCTAAATCCCGTGAAATTTTTAATTCGGGGAGGTCTTTCGGTCGTGTGGAAAAGCTCCGTTATTCGGAAGGGTTTAAGGTTACCCGAGAAATTTCATTTAGCGGTTTTAACCGCTCCCCGGCAAATAAACGTTAAAGAGACCGGAAACGTCCGTGTGCGTTTTATTCCATCTGGGAAAAGTCGTCCGTCGCTTATATTTCTCATGGGCCGTGTTTGGTGCAGGAATTAAATTATGTACGTTCCTGCAATAAAGTACCCGGTAAAGCGGCATTATTTTTCTTCGGAGGACTGTAAAAAAAATACGTTTACCAATTCCCAACGATGGGTCATCAAGACGATCGTTCGCCCATTTAAAACGATAATTATAACAAGGGTTTTTTCTGCTTCGATATGGGGGTGCATGCCGTCTTTCGGATTAATTATTATTCGAAATATTTACATTTAAATTGCTTCTTTAGTCCCCATAAATTCAAATTCGGGAATGTTCAATTTAAAGTCGGCGAATTGAGTCGGTTCGAATTCGAAAGGGTATCCTTAAGGTTTCGTTGGGTTATTTTCGCGTGCACCACCGAGTTATCGATTATACGAATTGGGGGTGGATTGGGATTTTGTGTCGATTCGGGGTATATGTGGGTCGGATCGGTCCGGCGCATTACATAAGCCGGTGCGCCGTTCGCTTATTATCCTTACGGTTCGCAATTAGGTCTTCATCCTTGGCCGGGTTTCGTATACGAGTGAGTATAAGGCAACGAGTGCGGCAGTGGTGCTCCTGTCGTCCGTTCCTAATTCGAGGCAACTGCTGCGAGCTAAACACACACTTCGATTCCATTTCATCAAGTCAAAACCGTGAAACTTTTCCAATTTGTCTCGGGTTTAGACCGGAGGCGGTCGGAGGGTCGGGATAATGGTTTGATGAAATTATAGCAAAATAGAACAATTTCAATTTGGTCCCGAGTTTCGTCGTCGCATCAGACCGGAGCGCGGTGGGCGTGTGTCGGATGGAGGAGCGGGACGAGGACGACAAAGAGGTCTTAAAGGATTAAACCTTTGTTTTAACGCTTCCCGGTTTCATACACTTGTCAAACTTTCGGCTCGGAACTTTCGTCGTATTATTCAGACAGACAGTCGCAGGAAACGACCGAAATCGGTGTTTTTGAGGGAGCCTCTTTCGCCGGCGAATGGCGCGCCGGCAGGTGAATCCGGTTATTCAAATCCGAGAATTTTAAACAGCTCTATCGCATTCACGAAACGGATATTCCGGTTTCGCCGCAACCACCCCCTGAACCAGACCCGATACTCCGGCGAGAACCTCTCGCGGTTAATAAGCTACTACATCACACCTTTTATAGGTATCGAAATGGCTGTAACTGTTGGGAATCAACATAATGGGCTGTCTAGATATAAAAGTCGCGGGTTTACGGGCGACCTTCGACTGGCTCTCTGGGAGACCACCGTGCTGCCGATTCTCCGGGTCGCTCGTAAAACCCGAGCCGTTTTCCAGCGGTGCCCCTTTTTGCCTTTTTCATATCGATCGCGCGATGGCCCCGGCTGATGCGGCCCTGCGCCCAAGTGCCGCCTTGACTTATGGTCAATTGTATGCAAATGCGCTCTCGAAAGGCCTAATTAATGGCCCGCGACCGGGACCGGCCATCAACATGCTCACCTGAAACCCGAAACACTCTCGAGACGCAGACAAGACGAAATAACTTTCGACAAAGTCGAGTGCGGATATTATAATATTGCGGGGGTCGAGCCTGAGCGAGAACCCTCCCCCGAATTTCGCCCGTCGGGCCCATCATCAGGAAATTATGCAAATGGGGCCCGCGCTTCCGTCGCCCTTTTTTATTCATGCCGTATCGTTGAACCGATTGGTGCTTGGTGCAAGTAAAAGAGTTATAAATTACGTTATAATGAAATGCAAATTGAAAAACAGTAGCAGGTTGCATTTTCGTGCAGGCGTTATTGAAGCGGACTCGTCCTCTCTCCGACTCCCCGATATTTTATCTCCGGCGTTTCGACCGCATGGCATTTCGTGTGTCGTTTACAAATTATGCAAATTTATCAAAATAAAGAAACCGTGGCAATGAGCGTTAATAATCTGCGTCATCTTTTAATTAACACCGCGCGCTCGATTTCCCATTTGTTCGGGGGACGGCGTTTTTTTTTTCCGAAGGGAATATCGCGAGGGGCCCAAAAATCCGGCCGTTCCTCCTCTTCATTATTATTTAGAGTTTTCTCTATTACACGCCTGTTCGACTCCCCCCTGGCGCACATATTTATGAGCAGGTATGCTTCGGAATGCCTCCCGTGGGAGCTCCGCTAGTGCTGTGAACAGATTCCCCGAAAATATTTCATCGCAGCGAGTGGAGAATTCCAGGGTCGGACCGAGAAAAACCAACGACGTTTCGAATCACCTCATCAATATACTCATTTCATCACGGCATTTGTGTTTGCTCCAACGACACAAATCGCGTGCAAATAGCGCAGCTAAAAAATCGGCAAATTATTGTGTAATAAACGTACAGTCGAAATATTTACCTCGTTTAAATATTAAATCGATTTGTTGACTCGAGATAATAGTCCAAACAAGCTGGGCGATATCGGTATACGTATAGTTATCATCATCAGATTAAACACCAATTATGGATTTTACTCCCCTTAAAAACGGGAGTTTTTATTTGTTTACGGTTTGATTTTTACAACCCTCCGTTAATATTAGCCAGTATTTATGGTCCAATACAGAATAATGCCGGTATTATCTCGAAGGTCGTAATTTAAACGATGTTACAATAATAATAATAATAACGAGTGCGATATGGGGCTTTACTTTAGCGTAAAAGCGCCGTTAAAATCAGTCGACCACCCCCGTAGTCTCGTGCCGTATCCGTTTCGTTTAGATTGGAACATTTACCTGCCCCTTTGGGTTGTTGTGGATAAGTTCCGAGTGGCTTTTATCGATGCACAAAAGAGAGGACAGAGAACGGCCATAGCTCCGAGGGAGAGGATATAGTGCTCGGCGGGCATTAAATCTTTAGTACATCCGCAGCAGTTGTATGGTGGAAGAGTTGTGTGTATCGCCGTCAGAGCCCCGGCGTATAGAGAGGAGAGTGGATGGTCACATTCAATTGCTCACGTTTCATGCACGTTTCCCGTCGTTAATTTTTACTGCACTCGCAATTACCGGGCGCAGAGAGAGAGACGCGCGCCGGCCGACCGAACGTATCGCGAACGACGGCCGCCCTTTACGGCCCTTTGCGCTCATCCGTCCCGGAACTTCCGGACCTTTTTCTTGCAAATGGCGAGTCCCGCCGGCCAATCGGCCCGGAAATTTCCCGGCGATCCGGTTCTGCGGCGAGTCCATATTTTATGCCGAGGTGTGCATTACCCGTACCTCGGACGTACTATCGGCCAGTGTGTGTGTACCGGGGATGGGATAAAAATCAACTGAGTGGAAACGATTTCAGCATATAATATTATATCCGCCGAATGCCAGATGTTGTATCCCGGTTTCTTTACACGAAACTTACACGGAACGACGGAGAGCGCGGAAAGTTTACATAACTGAGGCATTATATTTCGTGTGTGTTTGTTCCCATGCATGCACGAACCTGTCCTACGGTACTACTCATAAACCAAATACGGCGTGCCTTTCCGCCATTTCAAGGGCCATCAAAGTCGGGCAATTTTTTCTCAAGTCAATTTGGGAATTTCGGATGAATAATGCAACTCTAGGTTTGGAAGCTGGCCTCAGATGTTTTCTGATCCCATCTCTCATAATAATGCCTGAAATGTCAAGAATCAGGAGGAAACGCAAAGATGATTAAGATCTCTTGATCTTGGATGCATTTCTCTCAATTCCCTGAAAGGAAACTACAAGGACATGAAGGAACCCACTTTCAGGTGATTTCGGAATCGATACTAGGACACGTATTACACTGAATGAATGCTTCTAGCTCAGAGGTTATTAGGAATGGGTGTTTGCTTCAGTTTTGAGGTCGTCGAGCCCGAATGCAAATAATGGGTGAATTGTCTGCGCCGATTGCGCCACTCTAAAACACGAATATGACGTACAGTCCCGAGGAGCCGCGCGGTTCCGGAAGGTTCTTCTTAATGCACTCGGACACCTGGTGATTACGTCCTAAGTAGACCATCGGCCACGTCCCTGACGAGCCGTCTAAATCTAAACATTACGGTCGAACTCTCCTCCTCAATTGTGCAACTCTTGATTATTGTTGAGTAAGACGAGAGACTAGCGCACCGGGTAATAGCCGGGTGTCGAAATGATTTGTTGCCGCTTTTCCATACAATCTACTGGTGTAAACATTATTTAATGATTTATGCTTTATTGTCACAGCAACTTCGATGCTGTTAATCTTCGCGATGCTAGAATTACAGCTATACCTGCTATAAGCGGACAATAATAATATCGTAGATCCTCTCCGCGAGTGTAATGATGAGTCCCGGGTCGTGTATTTTTAGATCCGCCGAGATACAGTCGTCGGGAATGATCTTGAGCAATATTTTAATAATAGTCGCGTAATTAATGATCCTGTCATATTTTCGAGCCGGAAAAACTCGCACCCGAACTTATTTACTAAACATCGGGATAAAGACGGACCGGCATGTCAACATATTATTTTACAAGCCGGTGCTAATGTGGACGCATCAATCATCGCATTATCGCGATGCCTCTGCTGCACCTCCGCACTATTATGCACGTCTCGTCCGGATTTTCCCGAATCCGGAGTCTTTCGTGTGTAATTTACGAGACGGCCGGTACACTCGAGACGGCGTGCGGTGGCGGGTCGATAACCCCGATATCGAATCGGCGCTTTTTTCATGAAGCGAAAATCGAGAAGTTAATTCGCTAGTGGTGACATATTATCGGAGTGAGCGCACCCCCTCTCCCGAATTTAATCAACCCTCGCGCCGTCGCTACAAAGAAAATTTAATAACGAGCCGACACCGGGGTTCCCATTATCGCCCCTGATTAATGGCCACATCATCGTCGACCGACAAAGTGTCAACGTAAAATTTTATTACCTGGATGCAACGTATAGTATAGAGCCTAATAGTTTCGAGCTGCAGAAACGGTTCCGTGTTACGAAAAGATACCACTAAAAGAGAGAAAATGGTTTATTATTAACTCGGGGATTTTTCAGGTTGCAGGTACCATATATCAGGGGCTAGAACCCCATGAATAATGCGACCTGCACATGCAACGCCTTTAGGCGAGGTGCAATATTCTTATAGGGTAATTCCGTTTTGATCTAGTGCTATAATCGAGAAAGTTAGCTCCGACACGAACCGCGACAAATCCCACCGACACCTTTTCCACTATACTAATAATAATAACAGTAACAGTAAAGTTTGAATTATCATCCTCCATTATCCGAGCAATAATTTGAGACAAAGTGAGTTTCGCACTCGGCAAATTGGATAATGGAATATAGAATTACAAAAATAACCGACCGGTCGTTGGATAAAACGTATACGTATAATACGAAAGGGGGAGAGTAGGTCGCATTGTACCCTTATCTCGCTATGGTTTGTTTACGTTAGTGAAATTTTGATTGATTCGGTCGTGTGGCTGCCCCGTTAAAACCATCTGCATGATATCATTCACATAAAGATGTCTTTATAAAAATGTTGATTCAGCTTTCAAATCTTCGATAAACACGGGCAAGTGTTTAATAAACACGCTGCGGGAAAAAATCGTGGAGAGAGGGACAGAGACGGAGGCATTTATTTTCGTTGGCTTAAATGTTTAATGTCTCGAGATTAATGCAAACGTCAAAAAATATTTACGGGCGAGGGAGGCGAAAAAAACGAGTTCACTGTACTCTTTTCACGTACGTATACATGTGCGTAACGCGGTGCACTCTGTTCGTGTAAAATGCGAGTGGATGGAGCGAATGTTCGGTGGGAAATCGATGGAAATCCGCGCACCCCCATTAAAAGATTTGGGATTGGGCCACGTGACGGGGTGCGAATCCGTAACCGACGCACAATCCGGGGGCATATCGATTCGGGGCGTGGTACCGCCGGTACCCATCTACACCCCGTTCGGGCTGTTAACACGGCGCCACCCCCGGCCGCCCCGTTCGAAACTGTACCGCCGAGATGGGCGTACATGCAAGTTTCGGAACGAAAATTGTTTTAATGTTCCGGGGGCAACATGTGTGTGAGGCCATAACTATGCGCCACCCCTTCGGGGGCGCAGGTGCGCGCCCTTTTCGGAAAAATTAAGTGGATGTGCGGTGTATTCGAAACAGGTGCCGTAAAACGGTCGTAAATTGCCATTTCACCAGCAGATGACTTTTTCCCGGTTTTTCCACTGATAAAATCCGGTTGTTTGTGATTCTCGGCGAGAAACTTTTTAAATTACGACCCGACCACTAATTATCATCCCTCTCTGCGTGCACAAAAAAAAACTTTCTATATGTACTGCCAGACCGATAAAAACTTGTTAAATTTTTCATTGAATTAAAACCACCCCTTTTCACTGGCTCGTAATGACAATAATTACACGCCGAAATGCATGCAACTAAACTAACTGATGAATATGACTATACAAGTATAATAACGAGGAAAGTAAAGTTGGTTCGGTTCGGCGGCGGCGGCGTTGGTGGCTTGCACCGGCGCGTCTTCGGCAATAAAAACTTTGCTCCGGGACGATGTCTTTACGAGAGGAAGTTGGGTTATAAACTAGCGAAAGAGTGGATGTAGTGGAGTTTATTTACCATGCCTTATTTTATTGGAAAATATCCAGGAGAACGAACAGATTCGGTCGGCCTTATTATTACCGGCATCACTATCGTTATCGTAGTTGCGTTTTACGCGGCGGCGGGTTTAATTGAAAATTTAGTGACCGCGTTACGCGTCCGGACATTAACGCAAATCTCGCCGCCCCCACGCCGGCGGCCTATAACCGGTGGCGGGGTCGTTATTTCGAGAGAGTGCCGCTTTACGGGGGCGGCAAATTGCTGCCCGGTTGAAGTCGATTGGTGAGTTTACGGTGGCGGTCGTTACCGTCGTTAGAGCGACAGTTTTTTCGGCCGTAATCGTTAAATCCCCGACCAGGTATACCGACCTCTCCCTCTCTTATCCGGCCTCTTAATTGAAATCTACGGTCTTTCCGGAAGGGCGGCGTCACGTTTCCGGCGATTCCAGAAAAAATAGTTTTTCACCTGTTCCGGAAACCCGCGGAAATTATCTACAGGGGGATGTTGGAGGCGGCCGGTGAAAAATCGCGCCCCGGTTGTCCCGAGCAGGGACGTACGGCCGACTTGACCCTCGCCCCCATCCATCATCGCCCCGAAAAACACTCATTTAAATAAGATATATATATTTTTTAATCGTTTACCTATAGAGCGCGACTTTGATAAATGGGCGCCCCTGCGAAAGCCGAATCTGTGTGGCTTTGTTGCATTGTGTTTGTCGTCCACTCGGAGCGAAGAGATATTTATTGTGGTCGCCATGATTTATGGTCCGGCGAGGGTAGCGGACGGGACGGCTCTCTCTTTTTTAATATCTCGAAGAACGCCGAACGGTGGACTAAATTAACGACAAATTACCAGATAAATTCTTATCTCGTATTTGCTTTTGTCGTCCGTTCCGCAATATATTATTGACGGCGGCGCTTCCGCAAACGCTTCATGATTTACGGCAACTTTTTCTACTCGTACCGCTTTTAGTGCCGATTTATTAAAATCCGCCGTAAGTGATTTTATTAACGGCACCACCCCCGAAACTGGCAGTTCCCCTAATTGCGAGTTTTTATGTCTAGGCTCTATTAATAAAATCTCGTTGTGTCATTTTTCATCCGGGCCCATTTCGTTATTAGTACGCCCGCATTTCTCGAAGAATACAAGTTATCCCGGTAATGGCGGAGCAGTAGGTTAATGGAGCTGCCGGATTTCGTTCTGGTGATTTTTCTTGGGCCGTGCGTCTCGGCGCGATACACGTGTCGTGTAATTAGAGCGATGCGGGGACGAGCCGCCCCCGGGCCTCCGCTAATGAGTGACAACTTGAATATGAGGCTTTGACACGCCACCCGAGACGTGTCAGGGGGAGGTTCGTTGTGCGTATCGGTAATAACACCCTCGTCGTTTTCATTTTTGATCCCGGACGACGCCAGCGCCGCCGCCGCCGCTGTAAATACTCGGGGGGGTGGCGACGATTAAGATAAATGAGAAAGCAAAGCTAATATTTTGCTCGCTAAGTGACGGCGTTTTAACAATTAGGGCCATCGACTTCGGCGACGAGCATTTATTATTTTTGACGTCGCTCTGGGTCCTTTGTATGTATTTTTAGGTGCAGCTTGAGTCATCATCATCATCATCATCATCGCCACCAACCACCGTGTGCTCGAAACGAAACTATGATGGGGATTAATGGGCTCTTTCTTTCCATGTTAATTCCCATTATCCGCGTGGAAATCGGTGAGGTCGTCCCTTATTTTCGGCCAAGCATCCGGCAAATCCGATCCCATTATCCCGGGCGGCACGCGGAATTCGATTTTCTTGAGCCGCCCCTGGATCGCGCGATTTTTCCTCTGATTGAAGTGTTTAAGTGAATTCGCCCCTGCCGCGTTCAATTTCCATAATTAGGGGAACCCTCACTCACTCGCTCGTCGATGGGGTAGTATTTGGCAGAGTTTTACCCTCGCCCAGAGTGCGTTCGGCTCTATAATTCACGCTCGTGTGCTCCACTCTCCACATTGTGTACACGCATCTGCATTTCCTCACCCCAGTCACCGTCATCGACCGATTCAATCAATCGAACTCTAACCGTATACACGATTGATTTATACCCAAGCACGCAAACATACAGCGCGTCCCCGCGAAATAGTTTTTCCCTGAAACGCCCTGTATACGTATAAAGAGGGGTCGAGACTTTTGTGTTTGACTATCGTCATTAAATAAACTGACGGACGCTCTCTCCGTCATCATCATCACGATGAGAGTCAAGCAGCCCGAACGTTCGAAAAGGGTGAGCGCTGATTTCCGGACACTTCATCGATAATACACCGTATAGAGAACGGCGAGAACCGTTTCGACCCCCTTTTCTCATCGATAATTGCGAAACTCGGAACGAAGGGCGCAATCGAAATCACGGGGTGCCGAGAAACGCTCCACTCGTATTCCACCACTAAAAGCCACTGAAAATGTACGTCTAGTCGATGTAAGGAATTCACAGGACTTTGAAAATTCCAAAAGTCCCTCTGCTAGTCGTGGAAACAAAGCGAGACGAGTGGGAATCCCTGGATCGAGTAAATTCCGTCATTAGGCGGACACACCCTTTCACGAATCCGGACAAATGCCGGTTTTCGTGTGCTTTCGTCAACCTGACTGGAAATATCCGGCGCTGATCGAAGTCCCGGGATAATTATCGGCGGTCGGCCCTCGTAAATATCGGGGCCGGTAACGTAACAGTCGATTACTCCCGGTGATTAAAAACGAAATTGCCGGCACGCACTGATGATGGCGACGGTTCGGTCGGGAAAATCGCGCCCGAAAACGCACAAGAGACAGGTGCGGGCCGAATGGGCGAAACTTATCCGGGGGGCGACCTCTCGCGAATTTCGGAGGGTTCAGGTGATGGCCCGGGCGGATGAATGACGAGGGCCTGGGTCCTTTCGGCGTTAATTTGGCCCGGCTCCCTAGTATAACGAATGGGGGTAGTTCTGGACGTTCCGTGCACCTGCACACCTGCATCTCCGCATTCTTATCGAGGCCCCCTATCAATTATTTCCACGGCTCTTCTGTCACTACGGCACCTATATTTCTCGAGAACCACCCCCTTGACTCCGTATATAATTACGTTCAATTAGAAGAAATTTCTATTACTTTGAATAAGTAGGTCGATGAGGCAGGTGTGAATTTATATTAGATTTCCCGAAACACGGCAGGAATTTTTTATGGGCTGTTTTACGTTAATTAAGACAGGAATTTTGAGCTATTTACGGACACGTCTATAAGTGATTCGAATTCCGGACGGTTCGGAAATCCGATTTAATTAAAAGTGATGCGTTATTGGCTCGGAATTGATGTGCAAACACCCATTCGCGTTCGCATTCAGCAGTATGGAGACCGATTCGAATTTAATAACATAAGGCCGGTAAATACCTACACTTCAATCTACAGGACGTCTATGACCCGACTGCTCTCAGTCGAATTGGAAACGCAAACATGTGATATCTCCCTAATAAAATATTTGTGCTTACGCGACAATAGATTTAATAAGATTTTAAATATTTATATCCTCATCACACCACTTTTATTATTATATTCTATCGGGTGAGCTATCTTCAGAGTGCCCTCTCTCAATATTTGCGTTTATAGTTTATAGTAATAATAATAATAACGGCGAAACCATCAAAAATGTGTATTAAGTTTAGTCTTGAGAGATTGCGGTTTACCGTCGGCCATAAATGTATCATTCGGTGTGTAGTTAGTATCGAACTGGGGCACGGAGGAGATAGCGGCGGAGAGGACACCCTTATAATATTTGCGGGCTGCTTTACGACGACCCATAAACCCCGGAGAGTTTCGAGGGCCCATGGGACGTTTCCGTAATACAAAATACGGAACGAAATTGCGTGATTGTTCGATGATAATAACATCTCGCTCTGATGCGGAGGCGCCTATGGTTCTGGGTCAGTTCGTCCGGTTGCATAATAATCGTAAACCCATAAAGCCCATATTATTGGAGCGTTCGACCCGTGAAAGTACAAATCGGCGTTTTCCCGCGACTCGAGAGTTGAGACTTTAGGTTCGCGCCGATAATCGCTCCGACCGTGACACACTGCGGCGCCGTTGTGTAATACCGGGGGTAATACGAACTGGATGGGTGTCGAAAGCCGACAGCGTTTCGGGTAAACGTATATATGGTCGCGTTTCCGGCGAACGGGGAGAGGGTCGGACGGATGGGGTTTCGGGGGCCGGGGGCCGCCACCCCCTACGTACACGCCGACCCGATACAGCGACCCCTGCCTATTGACAGAACAAAGCAAACACCGCCTGTAACAGAATACATACCGCATCTGGGGGCCGCCTAGGCGGTACGATTTGCATACAAGAGCCACTACTAACCTATCTAAATAGTTCCGTAATTAAATGCAAATAACGGACGGGGCCCAAGGTCGGATGCGAACCCTTCGATTCGATAGAGTTTTTGAGGAGAAAACCGATCGCTCCCTTATCGTTTCATATCGTGGGCAGAAATCTATAGAGATAGAGAGAGAGTGCGGGTCGGCTTATCTGAAGGAAAAAGGAAGTGCAGCCGTGCATCATTAATGGGGCATTTTTACTGATGTTTTGTACTCGCTAATTGCCCTCGACTATCCCTCCGGATCGGCTGTTCCCGTTCCGGCAACCATATTTAAATCTTTTCCTGTCATAAAACGAAATTAGCCTCGTTATTGCTCCTTTTACGATTACATTCGTGTCGTTCGCGAACAATGATGCGATTTCCACCTAATATGGACGAAGAACGGTCCGGTGTGGGAAGATTGCGGGACGCTCGTCGTTGAAAAACGCACAACTTTGTATTTGAAGTGGTATACGAAACGGACCTACTCGTCTAACGAGATCGAGGTTGTTGGGCCGAATCAGAGGCGTCCGTCATCTCCTCTCCATTATTATCATTCTGGTTTGTTTCCCTATTAACTTAATTGCGCCCGGTTAGCATGTGTAATAGTGTGTGCAGAACCGAACCGGCACACTAGGTACACATGTTAATTAAAACGTCGTTAGGTTGCGCTCCCGAGATGGTATCTATCTGCGTCTGTGCGCCTTGCGACGACGAGACGCACATCACAAAACCGTAAATGTCCCCGTGAACCGACATTCAGATACTCAATTTCCCCGGCAGAGGACGATGAGGGGACACATTTTTTACGCAATTAACTATAATGCCGAGCAGCCTCTGGAGCTCAAACGGTCTTAAAGAGGAAATGGCGCTTTTATTAACCATCAGTGACGAGACGCAAGTCTTAATTGCGCCGGCACGACGTGAATTTTTCGTTTTCGTGTGAGCCACTCGACGAATTTCTCACCGGTCTCTCGTTTTACCCTTATATTCAATTATTTATTTATGGGTCGAGATAAGAACACTCGAGAGGCCGCGACCCAACATCTGTATATCGGGTCTGACGCAACGCGAGCAATCCAATTTCAATTAGTACGACGATAAATACAAAAGTTTGATTGGCAAACAAAGGGTTTGTTTGAAAAGCCTTACAAATATAGCGAGATATATAGTTTCGTATAGCATAAACACGCGTGTAATTGTACGTTGCGCACTCCATTAAGTATTAAAACGGTCTCCTACTGTGGGAACAACCACTCTCCGTACTTATAATAATATACATAATATAACCGATAGTATTATAAGGAGAAACAGACCCGGAATTGTTACCTACCGGTATAAGGAGACGGTGTCTTTTGTATAGGGACTTATCGGTATTACGGCGATCATTACGAAACCGCGTTCGAATTTGCGCCCCGATATCCTAGTGGAATAATAAAATCGGTCCCGATGAGGAATGTGAAAGTCGGATCTGGCGAATTTTTACGGGCTTGATCATCACGTCAACAACATCTCTCTAAAATTTAGTAATTATCGCGGCGAGTTTGCGAAATCGCGCGGTCGGTGACAAATAATCGTACGATCGCGCGAGAGTATGAGGAAAAAATAAGAAGTAATAACGTGGACGTTATATGCACACGTGCAAAAACCACCAGCGAACACGTGCATCGAATAATATTCCGGAGAGTCATGGGCAAAATATGTAACCAGGATATGAGCTTTTATTTTGACTTATATGGGTGGCCGTAAAGGCATTTTTATTGTTGCTTCGACATAAAAGTAAAAATGTAATACCATATCGGCACTGACACTGCATACCGATACACTTAAGTTATTGAGTCTGTCGCTGGTGAAATACGCGACATTCTGAGACGGCGTTTTCGTGATGAAAGAAATTACGCGCGGGCAAATCGCAACGACGATATTTCGTGCTTTTCGGAGGAGAAAAGATGACCGCCAACACTTAAATTTTTATTGGGAATGAGGACTCCGGGATTGCGCACCGCAGTATTTTATTACGCTGTCGTCTCAAAGACGGATTAGGCCGGCTTTACGGCCCGTCAGCCGCTTTACGGCCAGCTGCAACAACAAACGCAATTAGACCACGTTGCGCAACGTCAACCCCAATGCGAACCGTAAACCCGCCATCACGCACGGGATAATCGAAGGTGCGCTAATGAAATCGAAACGGCCGCGAAAAAGACCGAGCCCCGTTCACGTTTCGTTATTATTATCATTATGCACCAGATAGACGTAATTTTTATCGTTTATTATATAATGGTCGTGCTTTACGCACCGCTAAATTTCCGTGCTCTCCTTTCCATTAATTTTTTCCACTCTTCTCTTCTCTACGGCGGTGTAGAATTTAGACGGCACTGTGGAGAGTGCTTAAGTGAGTGAGACGCCTTGCAGCTCGTTCGAGATTATTATTTCGTTAATTAAATCTAAACTGAAATGAACTTTCCGTAAAATTTATGGCTAATATCCACTATTATTAATTTACATATCGTAAAGGTGTCGTCGTAAATCTGCGACGCCTGGATGTGATGCCGGTGTGCGGAACTCGCGTCCTCATTCGGGAAGAGAGATTTTTCGTACTTTTCTGTGTGTGAAAAGCGCACGTTTCGGATGCATCGAGACATCTGGTATTACGCGATAATTTATAGACGTGTATTCGCTATTTACCAGTATCGGGGCGAATTTATAAATTGGAAATATTATGGGGCACATATACCCGCAGACGGATTGTTTATTAATCATAAAAGCGTAACGGATTATTGATATGTTTAATTAAGCGGATTTGGATGCCATTAAAATAAACAGAACGCGCTGGATGCGGAAATTAAACCGGGCGCTCTCCGGCACGGAAAAAAACATCATCTAACGTGATTTCGCAATTCACGTCTCCAAATATAAACCGACCGAAGCATAAGGTCAACAACAAACCCGACTAATTAAAAGGCGACTTTGTGAAAAAACCGTCCGAAATTGGGGTGGGAGCATATTATATGAGAGTTCGATAATACGAATAATTCTTATCTCGTGGCATCGAAAACTTTGATATATCCCCGGTGATTATCATTACCGTCAAGCTTAAGCGGTGTAAACATAATGATACCTTTATTTTCCCAAACTAAAGCTATTACACGATATAGTATCAGCTATGAAAAGCATAGCGACTTCCTGAAAACGTAAGGCCGCATTAATAATAATCTGTAGACATATCGTTAGTGAGCACGCGACATAACCTCAATCTAAGGAAGGAACATGGCCGACCGGGCGGCCGTGGCGTGTTTTTATCAGATACGACGACCCCAGAAGCTCACCACTCTCGGATCGGGCGCAATCATTTTACGACATAATTGCGGCTCGGCCATAACGAAACACGACGTCCGCTTCGCCGTCATCGCCGCCACATCTCCGAAATAATATCGAGGTTCATGTAAGATGCATGAAATTGCAGTGATTCAGTCGGACGGCTCCGCCGGTTGTGTAACGCTGGGAAAGCACATCGAGATCGGACGCTGATGGCGAGGATGGCTCGTTGCGCAAGGCCTTATACGTGTGGGCGAGCTTATAACGGCCCTCTGTCGTCCGCAGGTAAGTACGGGAATACGGCGAGCCGCAAAAATCCGAAAACACGATCCTGACCACCTGGCGGAAAAGGAAGTCGAGCCGCGGCCGACCGAGCCTTTCCTGAAACGGAAGCCCACGGTGACGATCATCGATTATGACGGGGATGGTGCGGATCCCGCAGGATTTCGTTCGCCCGGTTCGAAATTGTTTCGTCATTTATGCAGAGGGTGCGGCGTATTGTTTCACCTGGTGATGATCGTGATGATGGGTTTCGAGTTGAGTGTTTTTCGGTCCTGGAAGCGCATTAAAATTTCGGAGATGATGTGCTGCCCTCTCGCTCGTCTCTTATATACAAAAACCCTCTCATAAAGAAACCCGCCTCCATCCCCATTGTTTTTAGAGCCCATTGTCTTATAATACCGACGAATTTATTTGTGTTTCTCTGTATACCTAAGTAGAAAGAGGGCGATAAATCTCCGGGCGACTTAAAAGCGATCCCGCTAATTTGTTGTTTTACCCGTTTCCCATTATCATTACCATTATTATGATGATAAATATTAACGGGAATAATTTAGGTGAAAGCGCGCGCATATACCACAACAAACGTCTGATTAAAATTCGGTACGTGATGGAATCGAATAATCAAAAAGCCGGGTTAAATCACACTCGGTGCCCGTGTGTATGATTCCGGCGATGACGTGCCAGAAATTTGAATAACAACACACAACTGATAGATTACGAGAAATAATAGCATGCTATTAATTTTGTACACCCACTGAAAGCCATTTCATTAGGTGCATGAAAGGCCATTGACGTGCCGAATTTTATAATAAAGGTACGGACTCGGCGCATTTATATTTTTAATTATTACACTCGACCGATAATAATGTTGAACGGGCCGCGAGCACGAACAGCCGCATACTCAGGACCCCCGAGACGTTATCCTCGCACACATCTCTCCTCATTTTTATAAAGAAATCATTTTCGAGGTGTCTCATTATTGCACCGAATTAATTGCGAAATCGCATGTTCGCCTTGTTATTTATTCTCCTACATGTCGAGCCACCTATATACAATAATAATAATCACAATCCGTAAGTAAAGTACAATTCACCTCACCGGATTACTTCGACCTTATAAACGATACTGTTTTCGATCTGTTTCGTTGATAAATTAATAAATACGAGCCACAACCCGTAATTATATTTTTTTCGGCGACGGTTTTTTGCACCTCTCGTGTTATTATAACAGCGCTACAGGTACTCGATCAATTTACGAAATTATTTATACAGTCTCAATTATAAATAATAAAGGAGGGAAGGGCGTACACTCTATACTTAAGACTTAATTTAATTAGAGTCGAGGTGCGGTCCGGGTCACTACCGCAGCCTTGACTTTATCGCGGACGGATTTTTCTCGCAGCGGAAATATTCGGTGGCGGCGGCGCTTCAGTTTCAGCGTTTCAGCGTTTCAGCGCACTGGAGCGCTTTCGCCCTGTTAGTTTCAGGCGTCTCAATTACCGCCCAACAATAGACAATGGGTTAGGGGCATCATAACGCGGCCATTATCCGACCTAATCCGGCGAGCCCATTTACGACGTGTGGGTGCTAAAGACATACGTAATAACGATAATAACGAGGAAGCGCATAGAAAATAACGAGCCATCGCCGACGCCGCCGATTAAAAACGGTTTTCGATCGTTAATCACCGGCCGCTCGGCCGGCCGGGAAAACCTCATGAATTATTCAGATTTTTGTCTCCTGTCCGAATAAACACGTCGTCGCATCATCGTCCGGGAAAAGGGTCACCGATTGCGAAATCGGCTCTCTCGTGTGCACGCGGCCGGAGAAAAACGATCGAGTCCGTTTGTTGTCGGTATAATTACAAAATGGAAAAATTAATGTAAATACGGCGATCACGACATGGGAGAGCCCCCGGCCATCGACGCTCGTTCGTGACTATTCCGCCTCTAGTGTGGCGGCCGATTCCGCAACAACTCCTTGCGCTGCCCGTGCATTCGAACATTCGAAAGAACAAAACGAAATTGGAAAAAATGATGATTAACGATAGCCGAGTCGGCCGCCGCAGTGCCTGTACGTACGGCGTACAGTAGTTAGATCGCAGATACGTTCGACGAATATATTAACGACACAAACTGGTGAATAGAGCCGTTGTCTTATTAAATATAATAAAGTCGATGGGGGCTTTGGGCGCCGCGCCACGTGCCTCGTCCTTCCGTCTCGTTCCAACTCGAGGCGAGTGCGTACACGGGATAAACCAGATACACGGAGCCAGTGAAAGTACGTTTTGAACTCGGTGTAGGTGCAGTTAGGCCAAGTCCATTATTATATCGCTTGTGTACCTTTCAGCCGTGAGTCACTCCGGATTTTTACGCGGGAGGACTTTTCGCGCCGTATCCTTTCTATCTACACTTCCCCGGTTAACGACTCGAAAACGTTGTAAATTTCGACGAAACAGCAATTTATCGTAATTAGCGTGCACGAATCGCCGTAATACGCCCTAATTGAATTTAAATCTTTTCTAACGTATCTGTGAAGTAATTGCACGCTATTAATATAATTTATGGTATTATTTCACCTGGCTTTACGGCCCCGGAGTCGCGCGACGGCCCGCAGGAGACCGCACGTACGAAAATCAACATCCTGATGGAAAACGTGCGAACGCGAATAACACTCTCGCACCGCGGTAATAAGTCTTCAGACTTGAACTTGGGCGTAAACTGGTATATGAGTTTATTGACCATATTGCGCCGTAATATTCGCGCCATCAGAAGCGGCGGATTTCTGCCGATACAGTGATGACTGCCCCTTAAAACCGCAGTTAGACTAATCAAATTATGCAAATACGTCGTAAATCGCGGACCAGAGGTCCCAAAATGACGCACCGTCACCCGTAAAGATCTCCATAACGTCTTTGCATACATAAACATCCATACCAGTAAAGTTTCAGTTGTCAAAGTGCAGTAAAAGCTCTTATACGGAGCGACTTTACGGCCGAATTAGGAATAAATTTTAAACAAGACGCGGCCACTCACCCCTCGAAACAACCACTAAACCTGTATAATGGCCATTCTCAGTCACCTTATACATTCGAAGATGCGCCGTATCAGATGCACCCTTGGCGTTATTATTTTGATTTTTCTCGAGAAATTGTCTGCGGGTCGAGATTTGGTGTGTGCGCTTGTAGTATATGTGTGTATATTCGCCCCCGGAAATTGCATTTTTACAACTGAGTATAAATTTAATATAATGTTTTTATTAAATTTTATCTATCTCGTAAAAATGCAACTCGAGGAACGGAATCCCATCTGCCCGGGTATTTATTACCGTCTGTTTGGCCTCAAGTCATGCAAATATCGCGCTTCTTTTATTATATGCACCCGTTCCACCCTCTAGGAGAGGGACAGTGTCGGAATCAACGGGACGTTATTATTCTGCTCGAGACATGTCGAAGGATCGTCTCCCTCGAGGCGCTTTTCCTCCCGTTCGTTGCTTTCCCGATCGTCTCTCTGCTCGGTATTAGGTCGCGTTGTAAAAACGTGCAGCCGACACTTGTTCGCGGGATGCACGCTTATCTGTTTGACAGCTGCCTTATCACGGCGAGAGGTAAACACCCTTCCGTGCCGTATAATAATAGCGGCGAATATCACGGAGAAAGCTCGGGTTTTATTTTCGGACGGGAATAAATTTATACGGGAGCACCGGTTACGGGGGAAACCCGCCGAAAATACCCCGCAGGAGTGCAGGGCCGGCGCGAGGACTGCACCGGGGCGATTTTAATCAGCGATCGGCACAATATCTGTCCGCTCGCCGTTCCGAAAATGTCGATCATAAACCGTGATATATATTCCGCACGGCCACGTGTGTAACGGACGTGCCCGAGCCGCCCAGGCCGAGTCCTGCCCCGGTCCTGCACAATTGCGGCCGAGTCCGCGCCTGGCCGACTGCCCCCATAAAGAGTACGAGTGGTTTTAATACGAGACCTGATGAAAGAGCGACCGGAGCTTTTCAACAAATAGAATTAGGTTAAGTTAGAGCCGAGATCACGTGTGCCGTTTGTAGTGCACACGGCCATGTTGTAATGCATTATTCGTATTGTGCCCCCTTTTCTCCCTCGTGAATCGAGGGCGCTTTTTGTCTCGAAATCGGCCTATTTTTTTTCCCGGGCGAGCCCCTAATTTCCCGCCGAACCGCCGAATTAAATCTGTTATTTTTGATTTGATGACGGGCAAAAGGGAGCCCGATCGGGAATTTGTTATTCAAATGGGCGCAACATAAACACAAACAGAGCCGTTTCGCATCCAGGTATCGGAAGGGCCAAGAAAAATAAGGAAGGGCGATCGATGGCCGGGGACGGCGAGTGAAAAACCGCCCCTCGCGCATTCCCGTCCACCCTCCCTCGACCTATTACGTTTTATGCCGTCATATATACACATTCATTTCGACATTAATTAAGGCCGCCCTCGCAGGAAAACACAAAAACATCTCGACGACGCGGCGTCCGGTTTCGACCCCTTCCGGAATTATTTCGGCCCCGCGGCGCTCCCGATTAAATCGAAGGGCGCCCCCCGTCGCCGAAAATGCGGGACGTCTCCCGAAACGGAAACGGCACGGCTCGGCCATTATGACGTCGCACATTGTGATCTCCGCCAATTAGTCACCACCCTCCCCCTTATGGGCCTCCCCTCGTTCAACCGCCGCCATATCTCCAGCTTCCGTGTTACGCTTTATGGATACGAATGGGGATCGCAGATGCACAAAACGCGGGCGTAAAATCGACAACCCGCCATAATGCCGAGCGCGGAATAGTTGGCTCGTATACCAGGCGGGGGAGGGTTGCGAAGCTATTAAAGCACTAGTCCGCTCCTCGGGTCTGTACCTAATGCAATTAGGAGCGTCTTGAGAAACAACCAGGACCAGATCTACATCCTTAATCACTTTCCAGAACAATTATATCCGCCACTTGTTATACACTTTTTATTAACTTACCAGTTTCGCACCGTATTAGTCGACTTCTTAAGCAATAATTGCAATTAACGCCCCGACGAACCGTTTTCTTTTCTCCTGTAATTGATGAGGATTTAGGGTGGTTTTCAGCGGACATTCGGGGATGCAAATGCGGTATCGATTTTTTCGCATGATGACTATAATGAGCGTCGTCTTAAGCTTTTGCATATTCGCGGGTCGGTTTTTGCGGGGCGTCATTAAAATCCCATCGAAATCGGGGTAAAAACGGGGACAAAGCGTCCCGCGTGCTGTTAGTACGTCTATTTGTCGCAATAAAACTCGGTAATGTAATGGTTACTTCGAAATTATTACAAAAACGCCCCAGCATTCACCGTGCAGTCGTCTCCGTGCTTTATACCCACAGTTAAGGCCGCACGGCGTTCATTACTATGACAAATGGTGGCTCGTTTTGATATCTCGAATCGCACGGAGGCTTTTTCTCGGTACGCACACATCCTTTAAATGATGGCCGGTGTTGCGATTATACGGCGACCGGTATCCTTATACACTTTACTTAAATTGTCAAGGTTGAAATTATCCGGCTCCCGGTGCGAAACGCTGAAAAGAATTTAATCTCGTCGAGCGAGAGAGAGGGAGCGCATTGTGCCGGGTCATTGTCGCCCCGGCTCCGTATTTTTTGCACCGGGGCCCCCTTTTCGCTTTGCATTATCGAATCCGTGCGCCTCGCTCCGAAATCTCGTTACATTTGTCGACTTTGGAATAATCTCCGTCTCGTCATCGCGAACGCACGGATGATTATTAATTCCGCTGATTGCGTCGATGACGGCTCGAGCCAACCCCATCGCCGTGGGAAATTGCGCTCCATCCCCCCCGAAACGCCGTTATCATCAGGCCTACGGAATAAGGTGCGATCCTCGATGGTCGATCAGAGTCGTTGTTGGCATTTTGTTGTTAAACTAACGTTAATGACGGCGCGAAATGGGTTCGTTAACGCGCCGGAACGATCGCCGATCGAAAAACTCGTTTCCCATCTCGAGACGCGGCCGTCACAATGATGGTCGATATTCCCGACGTCGCCGGTGCACAATAAATTCATTAAAGAAATGAATAGGATTCTGATTCGGATCGAAATCTCGAGACCGTTTAATTGGTTTATTGTGGAAATTGTTAGCGCCCACTGTCGCTTTGTGTAAATAGGGCGAATGTTGGGTGGCGGTAAATACTCGAGTGACTAATGAGCAGGTAATTTCTTTTCTGTTCCATTTCCTGCAGTCTCCGGTTTCAGCCTTATATCGAGCTTATGCTCGCCCGTAAGAGACTATTGAAAGGTGAGCCGAAGGTCGGACGACACGTCAAGCCGATGACTCTGATTTGGGCTTAAACTTTCCACCTCCTATCAATTTACGGATGTTTTGTCCACATTAATTACGACCGACTGGAAATATTTATCAGATTAAGTGAAACTGTAGAAAAGCACACAAAAGCACCGGATAGGTTTCCGACACTGATGGGCGCGTTCGCTGGCTTCAATTATTAAACTCCAGCCCAGTCCGCAGATTAATCGAATTAGGCGCCCCTCGAAAGGGGTTTAAAATCGCTAATGCTGTAGGTATTCGATTTCCGTGAAATTTCAATGATCGAAACTGCATTTGCAGCGGGAGAGGCCGCATGCCATCATCATCGAGTCGTCGTCGGTCTCCGTACTGATTGATGGACGATAATAAAAATGCAATTTGCAATTTTCCACAGTTCCGTATGCACTCATGCAAATCTAATCACGAACCGGCTCTCTCTCTCGAATTAAGGCGACGTCTCTTTCCGTGCTCACACGAGTTCATATTATTATTGCATACTAACGTACGAGTCGAGCACAAATGGCTTTTATTGAGCAACCGAATTACTCTCCGTCCACCGCGTTGATGGTTTGTGTCACTTATCGAACCATGTCGAATGTTTGTAACATTATCGTAGGTGGGCAAGGCTTGAGTCACATAATTGCCGTATAATTTTATAAATTACATAAAAATTGGAATCGTGCCGATTGAAATTAGATTTTTCAAGTGGCACTCGCCATATTTATGGGTATGTGGAGGAAGGAGCGTGCACGGCCGGCAATTAATGCACCTAAATACGAAATCCGAGTGGAAAAACACCACCCCCTTAATCGAGCGGCGGCGATGGCGTCATTTCTAATTCATCAACCGCGTTGGGTGCTGTAATTACGATTCAATATCTCAATGAAAAAATTACAGTTGTTTCCAAATATAACGACCACCCTTATTCATCGGTTCTTTTCCCTGCAGCATACCTAAAACACGGACGAAACAATCGCCATTAATTAGTCACTCGGTCTTAATTACGGGGGGGGAATTCTCATTTTAGAATCGATTTTTCCGTAAACGAGTTCCACCCACATAAATAATTATTATTACTGTTGGTTAGTGCGTGGGGCGAAATCTGGAAAAAATCGGAGCTTTAGTGATAATCGGACGTCCGGAATAATGCGCGGATTAACAATTGTACGTAACATGGCGCAGAACCGAACAATCGCTCACCCTATCAGCGCGGGTAAATAGGCACTGAATAATTCCGCTTCGTAATTAGCCCGTTTAATCACTAATCAGCTTGTAAATCATGGCGGACGCAATGGCAAACAGCATCGTCCTGATTATGGGGCACAACTACAAATTTTCCACGTAATTGGCCGGCCCTCTGCTGCATACGCTGATTAGTCGCCTCCGGGTAAATAAACTGCTTCACTATCAACATCATTATAATTATTATTGTTATTGTTATAATTATTCAGAGTGGAGGTGGAGGCTATTGAAAATGTTGGGTGAATTTTCCGGTCAAACTGTGGGAAAATGTGTGATTTTCCTGGGCGCGTTTTGATTGATACCGAGTTTTTACGATTGGGCGGCTTATTGTGTTGGCGCGGGGGCCCATTACTTAATACTGGTAGTTTTTTGTCATTGAAATTCCCGAACAAATTAATCATCGTCCATCATTTTTCTCTATTAAGCCGAGGGTCCTGTCACGGAGATATTCGGAGGATTGCTCGCGCATAAGTAGGGACCTGAATAAAATAGTAATATTTCACAAAAACCGCTCTTTATAATAACGTTCCACTAACATTTTCTGTCAATCTATCAACTTCAATCGAATCATCAACGTCGGAATAATCTGAAAATTCTAACAAATCGATTCGAGTGCGCCGGTGTGCTTCACATATCGGGGAAACTCGACGGAATCGACGCGACGCGCATCTCCCATGATCAATCCAAGGCCGATTTACGCTCGATTTTTCTAATTGGCTTTTAATTCGATTACTTGATCAAATCGGGTTCCACTTCTTCTAGATCCTCTCGCTCGGCCCAGGCACATGACTCGGTTGCCGGTGAAATGACTGCACACTTTTATCGACGGTAATAGACGCACTTCACCGGAGATCGGTACAAATGGCCCCTAATTTATCTCACATTCAATTCCGGACGTAATCTCTTGGCATCGGGAGGCGGGATGCGTTGCGAAATGATGCGGTGGTTGGTGGTGAGTCGATGAAATCGGTTGCACAACTCGCTCTGTACGAGTGTGGCATCACAAAGTCCGCCGGATTTATTTCTGTAAATCCGGACGAGTTGAAATAATACGGACGGAATTAGAAACGGTGTTTTGTACGATATGACGGATTTCGTTCTTTCTAGTGATAAATTAGCGTCAAGTCTTAAGTCTTCTTCTCGCGGTTTGTTACACGGAACAGGCCTCTTTGTCCCCTCTCTGTGTCTTCATAATGGTTAAGTTAGTTGAAAACTTAGGAAAGTGTCTTGCCGTCCCCATTTTTCTATGAATAATTCCGGATTGTTTGCGACGATTAACGAGGTGGCGGCGGCGGCGGCATCAAGGCAGCAAGAGAGTGGAGTCATCTGCGTTTTAAGCGCATCTGAATGAGAATGGATGCGAAGGGGGTGCGCGCCGTGAGGAGAGAGATTTGTGGCTCCTCGAGATTTATAAAGATATAATATTGTCTTGTAAGGAGCCGCCGAGTGTACGCAGTTCCCAAGCACTGCTTTTGAACTCATTATATTAAATTTATCTTCGTTTACGTGGCCGCCGGCCTGACTGGAATACGTAAGTGAGTGAGGACGACCCCGCTTTCCGGGGATTTGTCTAAAAATATAACGACTCGGAAATTTCGAAACGCGCCCCGTTTTTACCGGTAAAAAGTCACCGTCGAAACTTCGCCCTCTCTGCGGTGGGAATAATATCGGAATTGGTGAGCGCTTTTCGACGTATGTACGAGAAGGGAGTTTTTTCCCGTCTCGGGGCATCCGGCGATGCCAATTTTCATCAGGAACTCGCCAGATTCGCCGCCTGTAACTTTTGAATGGATCACGATTTTTAAATAAATTAAATTCCGTTTGAAAACTGAAATTTCACTCAAAAGTTGGTACAAAATTCATCCCCATTACTGGCGGTATGGAATAAAAGTTCATCGGGAGTTGCCTTCAGTTCGTATTAAACCCCTGACCCGTGGCCTTTATTTATAAATAACCTATTTATTTTCCGTATAGAGAGAAAGGGAGTGCCTTCTTTTTACGTTGATTTATTAATGGGCACCCTCCTGGAGGGTTTTATTCGCGAGCTTTCCAGGTGTCGGGAGTTTGTGCAATATTTATTCAAGTTCCGGCAGCAGGGAGCGGATCCAATCATGCGCTGCTCGTCGGCGTCGGCTTGTGAGTTATTCAAAAGTCAATTTTTATTAAGGGCGGTGCGTGGTGCATCAGGCCCGGGGGCCGAGCGTAATATGTGTTCATCGCGGGAGCGGGGCGCGACGGGGGCGGCGGTGTAAATTGCCGTTTTTGCGCTTCCTTATCGAATCGGCTTCGCTTCCGGATCCTCGTAGTTAAAATATTGCGGCAACACTTGGCCCGAATTGCCCGAATCAGCGATATCTTGGAAACAATTTGCGGGCAATCCTGTGATTGGGACTATTTCTGTCGTCGTATGTATCGCGCCTTCGTCTTTACAATCCACTTTGCTCGCTGATACGGACCTCACCCCCAACAAACTGTCCCGATAAGTCGGCTCCTTCCGCCAATATTGGCGGCCGATATTGTCAGAGAGGGACTCCGGATCGTTCTATCCGGAGCTCGTTTTTCCCGTAAGATGTTGCACACGCGGACTGTTTGCTCACATAATAATGAAAAAAATAAAGAGGAAGGCGGAGAAAAAACGAGAGGCCGATTCCGGTAACACCCCGTACGAGACGTCAATATTTGCGCCCCGCCCGTAAAACGTACACGCGAAATAAAATTCCGGTATACGCCGAACCCTTATAGATATTGATGGAATATCCCCATACACATGCTAATAACGGTGGTTTATTGTTCCTGCGGCAAGCGGCCGACATGTTTACACAGGGTAGCGTTTTGCATTTAAATCAGAAATCCAATCTGATTACGCCTTTACTTCCCTATACACAAACAGACACGGACTGCAGCCGAGCGAGCGAGCCGAGGGACGGAAACAGTAAAAATCCTCTCTCGGGCTCGGCATAGAAATTAGTGTTTTGAAATATTATTCATTCAAGAAATCGACGGTAAAAACGTAAAAACGTCGTTGAAATAAAGGTGAAAGGGTTGCCATTTGCGTCGACGATGATAATGAGGAACGCCTCCCGTCAACGAGGCACGATCCCAGAGTTAAGCATCATTCACATAAAGGTTAATGCAGTTTTAGTGCAGTTGCAGTAGTAGTACACCCTGATTTTTGTATACAAATTCTTCAAAATGGCTTATGGGTAGATTGGATATACGAAAGCTAGAGAGCTTCTAAACTTTCTGAACTACCCCATAACAATCCGCTTGCAAGAATCAATCAAACCAAGTGTGTTGCGCATGCCCTTTAGAGGTATTCGTACCACGGTCATTTCTGTGGTTCAATTTTTGAGTACTTCTGCTAGTGACAGTTCAATGCGCACGCTAAAAAAATACACTATGTGAACCATACTAATCTTAAATCTTGCGACTTGATCTTGCGACTTGGTTTTGCGACCTTGTCTTGCGACTCGGTCTTGCGACTCGGTCTTGCGACTCGGTCTTGCGACTTGGTCTTGCGTCTAGAACTTGCGACTTGGTCTTACGAGTTGGTTTTGCGACTGCGATGCAACTACACTGACGTTCATGTGATCGATACTTTAGCCTTGCGGAAAGTGCAATCGATTGCACACGGTACAGATGCATTTCTAGTAAACGCTCGGCCAGATATGAAAATCGGCTCATTTGCATACGACCAAGGTGATCGATCAGGTGATCGCGCGCAGTCCCAGCAAAGGGAATCCTTGATGATGATGCGGCTCTCTAATCCGGGCGCCCCGGATTAGACAGTTTGTACCGAGTGTACCGATCGAGGGCGAGAGGGGCCGAAGGGCGGGGGGTGCAGGAAACGTATCGGCGGACATAATTGTATTTAAACGGCGCGACGGCGAGCGCAACCTTGTCTCGGGTTTTCTCTCGGCTCTCGGAGCAGTCGGCTCGCCGCGACCAAGTGCACAATTCACCTGCATATCACGGTATATCTCACCGCAGGGGGGCCGAAGGGGTCCGGAGTGAATGCCCCCACGGCCGCCGTGTTTGGCCTTGAGACAGACCCCCAATGCAAATGACTGGGGGGACCGACCCCGCTCTCCGCTCCGGGATGCGTCCCGGGCGCAAAACGCGGCCGCTTTGCGACCGGGGGTTGTTATTTTTTTGCTTCATGGTCGGGGAGGTCCGTCACTTTTTATCAAACGGGAGTCCGTGCGTCCGAGTCCGGGCTTTTTTATTTCGCGTTTGAACGGCCGCCCGTGTTGGTACAGTGTACGCATCGCGGATGAATTATTAACCTTTTATTATCATTTTTCTTTGATATTTTACGGTCTCTCGGTCGGAGCGGCGCTCTCTGCCCATTGTGTTTTGTTTGTCATTTTTCACGGATAGAAGAGGCGAGACCTTTTTCTCTACCTCTTGCGGTCGCTGCTGTTTAATTAAACATTAACTTTTTCACCGTGCTAATGCCCCGCAGATAAATCCACGGAAATTATTCCCGCATCGGCCCATTTTTACGCAACTCTACTTCTTACACTCGGCCTACAGGGTGTCCCAAATCACCATGAAACCAAGATATTGATCCAATCGAAAGCTTCTGAAATCACATAAATTTGGCAGAAACTACAGTCTCCATTTACAGTGATCACAAGTGTCAGAGTATCAAATTTGTCGATTTTCCTGTGTAATATTGAACGGTTTCACTCGAAAATGTGATAAATTTCCAGTCATCAAACTCAAAGGTAGTTGTGTTCTGTTCACTTACCGTGTGACATCCTGTATACTACACCCAGCTATTAAAGAGTGGAGAGATTATAAATGGATAGATTGGAGCGACATTTTCGCCAACAAAAAGTTAATTGGATTAGCTGTCGCTT